>CM052703.1:26929095-26945019 GCA_028551405.1 Uromys caudimaculatus
CCAGCACTTGGGAGGCAGAGGCAGGTGGATTTCAGCCTGGTCTACAGAGTGAGTTCTCTGTCTCGAAAATAAAAACAAAAAACAAAAAAGAAAGAAAAAACAAATAAACAAACAAATAAATAAAATAAATAAAAAAGATGAAGAAATAAAATAAAAATAAATAAATAAATAATAAATAAAATTAAAACAAAAGAAGAAGAAGAAGGAGGAAGAGGAGGAAGAGGAGGAGGAGGAGGAGGAGGAGGAGGAGGAGGAGGAGGAGGAGGAGAAGAAGAAGAAGAAGAAGAAGAAGAAGAAGAAGAAGAAGAAGAAGAAGAAGAAGAAGAAGAAGAAGAAGAAGTGGTGCTCAGAATTTTTTGTGTGGTGTCCACTATTTTAATCCCAGCACTTGGGAGGCAGAAGCAGGCAGATTTGAGTGTGAGGTGAGGCCAGCTTAATCCATAGAGCATGTTCATGGATAGACAAACCCTGTCTTAAAAAATGGTGCACACCTTTAATCCCAGCACTCGGGAGGCAGAGGCAGGCAGATCTCTGTGAAATTGAGGCCAGCCTGATCTACAGAGCAATTTCAGAACTCAAGGATAAGGTATAAATAGATCAAACAAGCAAATAATATGAACAAAATAGAAAACAAAACAATAAAAATCAGGAAAGGAACATGCAAGACACCATGAAAGGGCTAAACCTTTGAATTGTAGGACTGCATAGATGATAGAGAAGAATCCCAGGTCGGGGCTGGAGAGATGGCTCAGCAGTTAAGAGCACTGACTGCTCTTCCAGAGGTCCTGAGTTCAATTCCCAGCAACCACATAGTGGTTCACAACCATCTGCAATGGGATCTGATGCCCTCTTCTGGTGTCTGAAGACAGCTACAGGGTACTCATGTAAATAAAAATAAATAAGTCTTTAAAAAAAAAAAAAGAATCCCAGGTCAATGGCACAGACCAGATCTTCATCAAGATCACAGGAGAAAAGACATACCCATACAGAGACAAGGAGCATACAAAACACCAAATAGATAAGACCAGAAAAGGAAATCCTCACAGAATATCATAGCTAAAACACTGTGCACAGAACAAAACAAGGAAGTGTGATGAAAGCTGCTGGGGGCGGGTGTGTGTGTGTGTGAGACAGTACACGGCACGTGTAAAGGAAAACCCAAAGCCGGGCAGTGGTGGTGCATGCCTTTAATCCCAGCTTTTGGGAGGCAGAGGCAGGCGGTTTCTGAGTTTGAGGCCAGCCTGGTCTACAGAGTGAGTTCCAGGACAGCCAGGGCTATACAGAGAAACCCTGTCTCGAAAAAACAAAACAAAACAAAACAAAACAAAACAAAACAAAACAAAACAAAACAAAACAAAACAAAACAAAAAGGAAAACCCAAGAGTCACAGCTGACTTTTAGAAACTTTAAAAGCCAGAAGAGACTGGCTTCTAAATGCACCCCAAATTCTAAAAGACCACAGCTATCAACCTAGAGTATGATACCTAGCAAAACTGTCTGCCATAGTAGGAAATAGTTGTAGGAAAAATGTTCCATGAGTCAAATAGGCAAAAACAATTCCTATCCAGAGACCAGCCCTAAACAAAACCTTAAAAGCAAAACTTCAGACTGAAGAGAAGAGTAAGCATAACTGAGAGATAGTGGGGAAAGAAAAGAAGCTATAAGCCGGGCAGTGGTGGCACACGCCTTTAATCCCAGCACTTGTGTAGGCAGAGGCAGGTGGATTTCTGAGTTTGAGGCCAGCCTGGTCTACAGAGCGAGTTCCAGGACAGTCAGGGCTACACAGAGAAACCCTGTCTCGAAAAAAAAAAGAAAAGAAGCTATAATTATGGAAACACAAAGAAACACTTAGAACATGGATGGTAACAACAATAACAACACCACAGTGACTGCAATCAGCATACACTTCTCAACAATAACTTTAAATATTAATGGCATCCATTATTCAATCAAAAGACGTAGGCATGGGTCAAAATAACAAATCCATCTATCTGTTGTCTACAAGAAACTCAGCTTTAAAGATAAGCACCATTTTAAAATGCAAGGATAGGAAAAAGTCCTCCAATCCAATGGAACCAAGAAACAATCAGGAATTGTTCTCCTGGTATATAATAAAACAAACATTGTTTTATTAACAACAAATTATAGAGAGGGTATGAGGAAAAGGGAACCCCATTTAGTATTAGTGATATTGCAAACTGGTACGGCCACTCTGAAAATAAATGTGGCTAGAAGCAAATCTACCATTTGACCCATCTACACTACTTGTTGGCATATGCCCAGTGGACTTGACATGCTATCCCACAGATATTTGCTCAGCTGTGTTCATCACAATAGCTAGGAAATAGAAACAACCTAAAGGTCCTTCAACTGATGAATGGGTAATGAGAAGGTGGTCCATACACACAATGGAGTACTATTCAGCTGTAGGAAAAATGAAATCTGGAGGGAAATGGAGGGAACTAGAAAAGATACTATTGAGTAAAGTAATTCAGACTCAGACAGATGTCTGATGTGGCTCCTAACTCCAAAGCTTCAGATGTTAGTACATAAGTTGAAGCAACTGCAGAAGGCATTGAAATGAAAAGGGACCAGGGTGGGCTTTAGTTAAGGAGCGAGGAAGGAGGGAGGTCGATACAGAAAGAGAGGGAAGGAGGAAGATAAAAGAACAATAAGAATTTCAGGAAAAGCCATAAAAAAAAATCATACTATTTTTAACCTAAAATACATACAAGTTTGTGTGTGTGTGTGTGTGTGTGTATGTGTGTGTGTGTGTGTAGATAGATAGATAGATAGATAGATAGATAGATAGATAGATAGAGATTTAAATAAAACAATCAAACTTTCCAAACTGAGCTGACAATGCTCCACTAAAACCCATAGAATATCCAACAAAACTCCCAATATGAGGCATAAGAAGTCCCCAGCACCCGAAATATTACATGGCTTTTTTTTTTTGTTTTTTTGTTTTTTTTTTTTTTGGTTTTTTGGAGACAGTGTTTCTCTGTGTATCCACCTGCCTCTGCCTCTGCTGGGATTAAAGCCATGCGCCACCACTGCCCAGCTAAATGGCATTTTTGTTACCTTAGATTGCCTCCTAGAGGTTGAAAATTAAGTCCCGGGCTGGAGAGATGGCTCAGCAGTTAAGAGCACTGACTGCTCTTCCAGAGGTCCTGAGTTCAATTCCCAGCAACCACATGGTGGCTCACAACCATCTGTAATGGTATCTAATGTCCTCTTCTTATGTGTCTGAAGACAGCTACAGTGTATTTACATACATGAAATAAATAAATAAATAAATAAATAAATAAATAAATAAATAAATAAATCTTTTTAAAAAAAAGAAAATTAAGTCCCTATTGCTGAAGACACCAAGCACCCAAGACACTGAGGATCCAAGCTGGAACTGAACTGAAAGCCTTCTCCCTGAGGACTAGCTTTCTTGACACCAGAAGGCGTTATGCAACTCCCAAGGGAGAAGCCAGGCAGTGGTGTCACAGGGCTTTAATCCCAGCACTCGGGAGGCAGAGGCAGGCGGATTTCTGAGTTCGAGACCAGCCTGGTCTACAGAGTGAGTTCCAGGAAGGCTACACAGAGAAACCCTGTCTCGAAAAACCAAAAAAAAAAAAAAAATAGAAAGAAAAAAAGAAAAGAACAGCCCTACCAGGAGTATCAACTGAACATGACGTAACAAGTTACAAGAAGACCAGGCACATCCCATCACATCAAGGTTGGATGAAGCAACCCAGTAGAAGGAAAAGTGTCCCAAGAGCAGATTAATGAGTCAGAGGCCTCTCATCACCCACAAGAACACCAAGGTGCACAAACTATAACATATATGCAGAGGGCCTAGCTGAGGCCCACGCAGTGTCCATGTTTGTCACTTCAGTCTCTCTGAGCCCCTGTGAGCCCTCTTTAGTTGATTCTGTGGACCATGTTCTCATGGCATCCTCAACCCCTCTGTCCCCTACGATCCTTGCCCCATCCCTTCTGGGGGTTTACCTGAGCTCTGCTTAATATTTGCTGTGGGTCTCTGCTTCTGCTCCCATCAGTTGCTGGATGAAGCCTTTCTGATGGCTAGTTACCAATCTATGAATACAGCAGAATATCAATAGCTCTCTCTCTCTCTCTCTCTCTCTCTCTCTCTCTCTCTCTCTCTCTCTCTCTCTCTCTTTTCGAAACAGGGTTTATCTGTGTAGCCCTGGCTGTCCTGGAACTCACTGTGTAGACCAGGCTGGCCTTGAACTCAGAAATCCACCTGCCTCTGCTTCCCAAGTGCTGGGATTAAAGGCATGCGCCACCACTGCCAGGCTCGCTCTCTCTCTCTCTCTCTCTCTCTCTCTCTCTCTCTCTCTCTCTTTCTTTCTTTTTTTTGCCAGTCGATTTTGGGTCTGTCCTGGGTCTCTGGGCTACCCAGCCTCTGGTTCCTGGCCATCCAGGCAGTGTTAGGTGTGGGCTCCCTCTTGTGGTGACATGGACTGCAAGTTAGCCACTCCCACATGTTCTACACCACCTTTCCCCTAGAACGTGTTTCAGGGCAGGACAAATTGTAAGCTGAAGGTTTTGTGGCTCTGTTGGTGTCCCAGTACCACTACTGGAAGCCTTGCCTGGTTAACAGAAGATGACTGGTTCAGGCTCTGTGTCCCCCATTACCAGGAGTCTTCACTAGGATCACCCTCATAGATTTCAGGCAGTTTCCACTGCTCTAGGTTTCCACATTACTACCAAATGCCACCAAATTCCAGTTATTTCTCACAGTACCCTCTCCCTCCCTTCCACCCTCCCTGTCCCTCCTGATTTTATCCTCCCCTTCCCCAGTCTGTTCACAGAATCTATTTTCCCTGTCCAGGGAGATGCATGGGACACAACTTCCTTGGTCCCTGCTTATTACCTTGCCTCTCTGGGACTGTGGATTATAGCATGGTTATGTTTTACTAACAGCTAATTATTGCTTATAAGTGAGTGCATGCCGGGCAGTGGTGGTGCATGCCTTTAATCCCAGCATTTGGGAGGCAGAGGCAGGTGAATTTCTGAGTTCGAGGCCAGCCTGGTCTACAGAGTGAGTTCCAGGACAGGGACAGCCAGGGGTACACAGAGAAACCCTATCTGGAAAAACCAAAAAAAAAAAAAAGTGAGTGCATACCATGTTTGTCTTTCTGGGCCTGGGTTATTTCACTCTGGCTGATTTTTTTCTAGTTCCATCCATTTGCCTGTAAATTCCACGGTGTCCTTTTTATTTTATTTTATTTTTTTTAAAACAACAACAACAACAACAACAACAACAACAACAACAACAATAAAACCCAAAAAAACAGCTGAGTAATATACCCCATTGTGTAAATATACTACATTTTCTTTATTCATTCTAATGTTGAGAGACATTTAGTTTGTTTCCAGTTTCTGGCTCTGATGAAGAAAGTTGCTATGGACACGGTTGAACAGTTGTCCTTGAGGTAGGATGGAGCAGTAATCCTTTGGGCAGTAATTTAATCTCTTATGCTCCAGATGCAAGAAATGTTCTTAGGATTTGTTAACTTAAAACATTACACACAGCAGAGAGAGGCAAACCACGGGGAAGGAAGTAACCAGCGACACTTATTTTGAACATTATACTGTCTTATGAGCCCCTCATCTTCCCAAGCTTAGACCAGAAGCATTACCACATATCTTTACTTAATAAACCTATTTGTCATAACTTTTTGTGTGTTGTTGTTGTTGATGATGATGCAGAGTCAAGGATCTGACTTTATCTGAGAGGAGGTCCCAGTAACAGTGATGCTAATACTGTCAACTGACAGAACTGACAAGGTCTAGAATCCCGGAGAGAAGCCACTAGGCATTCTTGTAAGGGATTCTCTGACTAGGCTAATTGATAGGCTCCTCCTAAACTTGGGCAGTCCAGATATTGGCCCAAACATAAGGGAGCCCCAGGGACTTGCATTCAGCTTGCCTGCCTTTTCACGTGCTGGTGAGTTACCTAGTGTTTCTGCCACTGTTGATATTGTTGCCTCTGGCCTCTTTCACTGAAATCAGAATCCAGATTCTTCCCATGGACTAAAGACTAGTAGTGGTTCTCCAGGAATCCTTCAAGCTTTTGGCGTCTTGTTGGACTGCTGAGGCATGTCACCTCCACCATTGCAAAGCTGCCAGGACAGCCATTGTTGGACCACACAAGCCTGTGCTGTGTAAACCAACCTAAAATTAAAACAAAAAACCAAACTCTTTTTAATATCTATTCTCCATCTATTGTGTTCTTCTGCCGAACCCCAATACAATCCTTTAACAAGGGACTTTGCAGGCTCTGGCAGCACTGCTGAGGTGTGTCTCTCTACAGCTATTGACAACATCGTTTACTCATATAACTGTCAGCAGAGGGAGGAAGCAGTGTGTTACTTATGTGGTCCACAGTATAAAGCAATCCTCCTTGCTTAGCCACCCAAATGCTGGAAAAACAGGCATGGGACATCAATCCCAGCTTGACTGCAGAATTCTTTAGCCTTAAAAGATAATCCTGGCCGGACAGTGGTGGCGCACGCCTTTAATCCCAGCACTTGGGAGGCAGAGGCAGGTGGATTTCTGAGTTTGAGGCCAGCCTGGTCCACAGAGTGAGTTCCAGGACAGCCAGAGCTGCACAGAAAAACCCTGTCTCAAAATAACAAAACAAAACAAAACAAAAAAGAAGTCTGTCTTATTCCTTCATAGCCCGACTGCCTTTATCTGAAGTGATGACGTTCCTTTTGTTTAGAGGCAGTGTCTACTTCTCTTGTTCCTTAGTAGTGTATATATTCAGAAGGGGCTGGCTTTCAGCTATGGCTCCTTGGAACCTTGGTGTCACGTCCCTCTTTTCGCAAGAGGAAGGGGTAAAAGAAAAAAAAAGTCATCAATATGCAAAACCTGTCTCCAGATGCCCTATTCTGACCCAACTGCCAGACTTTCCTGGTCTGCCTGGCTGCTCAAGCGTTCAGCGGATTCTCAGGCACCACCTCCAGGTGTCACCAGTACAGAGATGTGGGAGGAGGGTGAGCTCACCCTAGAAACTGAAGGGCAGATGGTGAGGCCATGAGCGTCTGCGCAGCAGCATGAGGACTTGCAGCGGGTGGTGGAAGTTTACCAAACCAGGGAAGCATTTCTTTGCCTTCTGTAAAAGGCTCCTCGGTCAGGGTTGTGTACAGCTCCAGAGTAGCGGAGGGATTTCAAGCGTCTTAACCAATTCAGTTTCTGAGTCTCTCAAGCTGAACACAGAGCCCTTTGGGGAGCACTCTGTTCATCCTATCTACCTTTCTGAATGTATCGGCACAGCGGGTACTAAGGTGTAGGTTGGGGAAAGTAGTTCGTCCTCCACTACGTATCCATGATTTTAGGTTGGCACACCGCCGGCTCCGCAGGGATCGCGCATGCTCCTTGCGGAGCGGGCGGAGCTCCAGCCCCCGGAAGCGTTCTCTCCCGGGCCGCATTTCTTTCCTGTGTGAGGCCGGGCTGAGGCTTCTGTCGTCTCTGGTCCTGCCTCTGGGTGAGTAGCGGGTTCCCGCGGGGCCGGGCCAGGTGCGTCCCCCATCCCTCCCGGTCCCCCAGGGCCTGGCGCTCACCTGGAGAGACCAGCCCGACAGTCACCTGCCCCTGCGTCGGTCACACTTGAGCGCCGCCCCGGATCCAGCGGATTAACCTCCAAGGGCGTCCGGGGCCTCGCATTGGCGCCGGGCCCGGCGTGAGCCCTCAGGTCTCAGCGCTGGCGGGAGACTCCGGCCGCCCGCAAGGACATCTCTTGTAGGTGGCCTGGTCACTGGAGGATTGGGGGCGCTCAGGGCGACCTCAGGACCAGGCTTGTAAGAAGGCGGCTGGAAGGAGCCGGTCCGCTCTTGCCGGCCCTGCTCCTCCCTCTTTGTGCAAAGGCGGAGGTGTTTCTTCAGTGCTGGCCATGCTTTCACAGAAGATGCTGATGTTAATAATGACTTGCCCTCTACGAGAAGCTTGGCAGGAATTCATTGTCACAGGCTGCGTCTGTAGGGCCTTGATAGGCGCAGAACTGGGACTTTGAGTTGAGAGACCATTTGTAGAACACTGCAATGACTTGGGAAATACTGCAGTATAAACGTTAGTAAGCTGCTCAGAGACAGGGTGTTCACACTGAAACCAGAGCTTAAAATGAAAAGATTTAAAATTGTATTCGTTTAAAGATAATTCTGAATTACACTGGTCTTGTGTTTCTTAGTTGTATACAGCAATGTGTATATTTTGTTAAAATTAGTGTTTATGCAAAATTGAAATACATTCTCAAAGTTTGCAGCTGTTTTGCAGATATATCAGTGCTTTATGAATGATGGGTATATATCTCATCTGTGGAAACTGTATAAAATATTTCCATTCACTGTCTATAAAGCAGAATGTTTCAGTTTCATTTCAGGAGTTTGAAGTCACTTAAGGATATAGATGAGCAGTGGTCTTTTGTTTGTATGTTTGTTTTTTGAGATAAGGTTTCTTTGAGTAGCCCTGCTGTCCTGGAACTCTGAAGACCAGGCTGATCTCCAACTTAGAGATCTGCATGCCTCTGCCTCTACCTTCCAGGTGCCGAGATTAAAGGTGTCAGCCACCATCACCCAACAGTTTTTCAAGTTCTTTATATATTCTGGATATTAGTCCTCTGTCAGACAGTTGGCGAAGATATCTTACCATTCTATAGGCTACCTCTTCACTCAAATTTTAGCTGCTGCTACCACCACCAACCTCTGCCTAGACACACAGTAGATCTGCCTTGAGTCAATGTTAATATTGGAATAGGAAGACATAAGCAAGAGATTTGTTTGTTGGTGTTTTTTTGATAGGATTAAAAAATTATGTCATCAGGTATGGTGGCGCACAGCTTTAATCCCAGCACTTGAGAGGCAGAGGCAGAGGACATGCTGAGTTTGAGGACATGCTGAGTTTGAGGACAGCATGTCTACAGGGTGAGTTCCAGGACTACATGGAGAAACCTTGTCTCCATAAAAAACCCAAAAAACTGTTACTGTTTTCATGACTTTAAGGAAATATGCTTTAGGAATAGCTCAGTGCCATGATTTATCACTATAATTCAGTGACTGCCCAGTAGATGGCAATTTCAATATGCCAATTTAAACTCTTTTTTTTTTTTTCTTTCTTTTTTTGGAGGCAGGGATGTTTTATGTACTTGAATTAATTAATCTTGAATCCTATTTAGTCCAGGTTAGCCTTGAACCTTAACATTGTACCTTCAGTCTTTTTCTTTTTTCGAGACAGGGTTTCTCTGTGTAGCCCTGGCTGTCCTGGAACTCGCTCTGTAGACCAGGCTGGCCTCGAACTCAGAAATCCACCTGCCTCTGCCTCCCAAGTGCTGGGATTAAAGGTGTGCGCCACCACTGCCCAGCTGTACTTTTAGTCTTATAGTCTGCTGAGTGCTGAGATTCACAGGCTTGTGCCACTGTATCCAGTTCTGAAACCAAAAAACCAAACTTTTTATTGGAATGTCATGACTTTTCACAGATTGTTTACAAAGCCCTTATTCCATCTATTGTGTTATTATCAACTGTGTTTGCAGTTTTATTGGGTTATAGACAACAAAAGTAAAATTTTCAGGTCTTTGAGAAGTTGATTATCATGTGCCCTATTTTTTGAAATCATACAAATAGACTTAGCCATACTGTGAATTGTTATATGAGGCAATTATAATTTGGTGGCTAAATCAGTTCCATTTTTTTTTTTTTTTTTTTTTTTTTGGTTTTTCGAGACAGGGTTTCTCTGCGTTCCATTTTTTTTTTAGTAATTACTATAACTGGACTGTCTTTTTGTGTAATTATATAGTAGCCATTATATATCAGATATAGAAGGTTCTTTTTTGTAGATGTTCTTTAAGTTCTTATTGAATTACTTATCATCCTAGACCAACATTTCTTTATCCAGAACGAGAGCTTGCAGTTAGTTGTTTAATTCACTTGATGGGAATGGCTCCTAGTAGCTGAGAAGTGTGAACACTGACTTGTAAGTGCTTTACAAGTCTGACAATGCTGCTAGATAGCTGAAAGAATGGGAGGATTTTCTTCACAACTATAAACAAATGTTAGAGCTGTTCCAGAGAAGGCAGTGTTTTTACTCAGCAGTAGTAAGAAAAGTAACTATTTTAGAAGTAGAAGGAACATGGCTATTAGTCAGTGTAATACTCACTCAGCACCTACCCGAGCAGTCTAGATTCTGATTTATATATTTCTAGGTGAGTTAATATGTGTATTTTTTTTCTTATCCTCCCTTCCCCCCAGCACTTGCCAAGGCTTAATGATGCTGTTAGACACTGATAACCTATCTCCAAAACTGTGGTGTCACATCACTTACGATGAGCTTGTTTTTGTGCAAGTGTTGCTATTGACTGTGGAGCTTATTCCTGCCCTAAGCCTGATTGTTGTAGTTGCTCAGGGATGTACCATGTCTAAGAGCAGTCATGGCCCTCCTATTACCTGTTCCTCAGTTGTTCAGGGTCTCCTCGTAGCCCAAGCTGCCTTAGAACTCACTGTGTACTTCCGACAGGCCTCTGACCATAGCAGTCTGCCTCAGCCTCCCAGGCACAGGGATTCCATGATAAGCCCCATGTCCAGATCCTCCTTTCGCTCTCATGTCACATGTCATCAGTCTTTCCCCTCCCTTCTCCTTTCCCTTCCCAGTGCTGCTGCTACCTTCTATACAGTTCCTCATGCTGTGGTGACCTCCCCCAACCATACAATTAATTTGTTGCTACTGCATAACTGTAATTTTGCTAAGAGAACTTGCAACATTTGTCTTTCTGATCCTGCTTATTTAATACCATAATGATCTCCAGTTTTCATTAATTTTCCTGGAAATGATAATTTCTTTTTTATAGCTCTCTAAAATCCCATTGTGCATCACATTTTTCTCTAAGTATCTGTTGATGGACATCTAGGCTAGTTCTATCGGCCATTAGGAATAGTGTAGCAGAAAGTATGGTTGTATAAGTCTCTCTGGGATGCTGAATTACCATTCTTCTTTTCCCCCACCTCCCTCTGGCCCTGCTTGTTCTAGCCCCACTCACTCCCGCCCTGCTCGCTCCAGCCCAGAGATCCATCCATTTATTATATTTAAGTACACTGTAGCTGCCTTCAGACCCACCAGAAGAGGGCATCGGATCTCATTACAGATGGCTGTGACCCACCATGTGGTTGCTGGGAATTGAACTCACGACCACTGGAAGAGCAGTCAGTGCCCCGAACCGCTGAGCCAACTCTCCAGCCCCCTGAATTAAAATTCTTTGGATTCATGGTATATAATTTATCTCCATAGTGATTTCTGTAGTGACTGCAGCAGCTCTCATACCTACTAGTATTATATAAATACGATTCCTGCTTCCTCAGATCCTCACTGGCATGCATTTGTTTTACTGATGTTAGCCAGTCTGACGGGAATATCAAGACAGTTTTAATTTGCATTTCTCTGCTGGCTAAAAATGCTAAACACTTTCAAATATTTATTGTTCATATGTATTTATTCCCTTGGGAACTGTCTATTCAACTCATTAGACTGTTTATCATTTAGTGATAGTGTGTGTGTTTTAAGGTTTTAAATGCATTATAGATTATAGATATTAACCACTTGTCAGATGTATATAGTTTGCAGGGTTTTTGGGGGTTTTTTTGGGCAAATACTTTAACCCCAGCTTCTCCCTGCCCCACCTCACCAGACCAAACCCAGAATCTTTTTTTGTTTTGTTTTGTTTTTTGAGACAGGGTTTCTCTGTGTAGCCCTGGCTGTCCTGGAACTCACTCTGTAGACCAGGCTGGCTTCGACCTCAGAAATCCACCTGCCTCTGCCTCCCAAGTGCTGGGACTAAAGGTGTGCGCCACCACAGCCCAGCGAGTTTAAATTTTTGAAAGTTTTCTTGTTTCATGTTTACTTGGTTGTTGGAAGCGAAGGGTGGTACAAAAAGTTTAATGTCATTTACCAATTAAGAAAGTGCATATTTGGGAGGCAGAGGCAGGGGGATTTCTGAGTTTGAGGCCAGCCTGGTCTACAGAGTGAGTTCCAGGACAGCCAGGGCTATACAGAGAAACCCTGTCTCGGAAAACCAAAAAAAAAAAAAAAGAAAGTGCATATTTAAATTTTAACAGGTTTTGAAAAACTTGAAACATCCATATGGGAGACAAATGAGTCGGTTTGTTTGTAGTTTGATTTTCACTCTCAAAGGTATTGTTATACATAATAGAGGACATTTTTACTCTAGTGGTTTTTGTTTGTTTGTTTGTTTTTGGTTTTTCGAGTGTTTGGTTTTTGGTTCCTGGCTGTCCTGGAACTCACTCTGTAGATCAGGCTGGCCTCAAACTCAGAAATCCACCTGCCTCTGCCTCCCAAGTGCTGGAACTAAAGGCTTGCGCCACCACTGCCCGGTATAGTAAAGGATTTTCTTGTTAGCCTTTTTCTGCAGTTGGATTAACATTAAACATTGTTTTCCAGGTTCTTTAAAACATACTTAAAGCTAAGAGTAATATTTGTACTTTACTTTTTAGTAAGTGTTTATTTTATAACTAAATGTATCTAACCTACTTCTTTCTAAGGAAGGCTTTCAATATGTTTGTTTACTTAACATATGGTTTTCCTTCAAATGAGACACTTCTTAAAAAATAGGCAGTGTTATATTTTGACCTGAAGTTAGTTTCTTTCACCTAGGTCAGCCTGTCTCTCTCCCAATTTTAACAAATATGGTTATTTCCTAGTGACTTTTCTCTGTTTTATTAAGGTTAACAATCAAGATGGTACATGCTGAAGCCTTTTCTCGTCCATTGAGTCGCAACGAAGTTGTCGGTTTAATTTTCCGTTTAACGATATTTGGTGCAGTAACATACTTCACTATCAAATGGATGGTAGATGCAATTGACCCCACCAGGAAGCAGAAGGTAGAAGCTCAGAAACAGGTATGGGGACAGCAGGTGTGAGGTTTGTGCTTCCTGTGCCAGCAGAGACTGTTTACCCAAGCTAAGGTTATAAATGTAGACATGGGTGACAATCCATTGCTGCATCTTTTCAATCTCAATCTGTAAATGAACATCAGAAGAAAAATGATGAATGAAAGCCGGGAAGTGGTGGCGCACGCCTTTAATCCCAGCACTTGGGAGGCAGAGGCAGGTGGATTTCTGAGTTGAGGCCAGCCTGGTCTTCAGAGGGAGTTCCAGGACAGCCAGGGCTACACAGAGAAACCCTGTCTTGAAAAACCAAAAAAGAAAAAAGAAAAATGATGAATGAAAATATAAAGTTTTTGTCTGCATTGCATTTGTCTAATTCTGACACAAGAATCAGAGACCTATTTGTTCACACTTTCTTTGTAGACCAGGCTGGCCTTGAACTCACAGGTGCACCTGCCATGCTCAGCATTGTTTTTGTTTTTTTTTTTTCCTTGAGACAGGGTTTCTCTGTGTAGCCCTGGCTGTCCTGGACTCACTCTGTAGACTAGACTGGCCTCGAACTCAGAAATCTACCTGCCTCTGCCTCCCAAGTGCTGGGATTAAAGACTATAAGGTGGTTTTTAGTGTTGTATTTGTTTGTTAATCATGTCCTGTTCTCTTAAATGAGAAACATTAGTTCTTGAGGTGTGGGCCTTTCACATTAGGGAAACCAGGGTTTAAACTCCAGTAATTGGACTTTTTAGTTATATAACCTTGGCAGTCAGTGACAGTGGTGACTTCTCAGACTTAGAGAGGATATCTGTTTTCCCAGAACTGGATGTACAGATGCTTGTGAGCCACCATGTGGGTGCTGGAGGTCAAACCTGGGTCATCTGAAGAGCAGTCACTGCTCTTAATGACCAAGCCATCTCTAACTCCTCTTTTTATCTTTTCTGTTACTGTTTCAACACAACCCGAAGCTATAAATGAAACTTACTGCAGGAAAGAGACATGGTCAATGATTTTGTATTTTCTGTTTCTGTGAACTATAAACTTCTAAAAACTTACTATGTATGTGAGAACACACACACACACACACACTCCCTTCCTTGTAGTACAGGTGGAGATCAGAGAACAACCTGTGGTAGCTGTGGCAGTCCTCCTGGTGATCGACCTCAGGTCTGCAGACTTTAGACTTCATAGCATGGTCAATCACCTGCTGAGCCATCTCACTGACTCTCAGTATATTTTTTTGTTGTTGTTTAGGAAATTCCATATATTGATAAAGGCTTATTTAAAATAAGAAGACAGTTGTAAAATACAATAATATTTTCAGGGCTATTAGAAAGGAAAACTCAGGGTCTTTCAGTTTCAGTACACTGCATTTTAGGCCTGATACTTCTTTGAGATGTGGGCAGGGGCTTCTTGGGTGTCTTGTAGAATGGATGTTGATAGTAGTATGCCATCTTCACCTCTAAGTGTGACAGCCAAGCATTTTTGACATTGCCAAATGTCCCCTGGAAGGTAAAATGTCCCTTGTTGAAATGTACTGGTTTTGAGCCTTGCCTGTACAAGACATACAGGGGAGAGTAAGTTATTGTCTTAACCAGTGCTAACAGATGCCTTAAACAGCTGACACAGAGGCTTTATTTACAGTGGTGAAGGAAAAGGCATGTTCAAGAGGTAAAGGGGTCTGGAAAACACTTTGTCCATTGACAGAAAGCCTACAGTGGGAAGGTAATTGGTTTTTTGTGTGACTGCCTGGTGCTGTTGAGGAAATAACATGTTTCTGCTTACAAGCCCTGTCTGCCTATAAACACAGGCTCTACGACAGGAGTTCCTTGCAGCCATATTCCCAAGAAACAACAAAATCTTACTCAATTAAAAGCGTTTTAGGAAAACAAAACCCTCCTTAACATGGTTTAACAGAGCACCTCAGTACTAAAATGTTCACTTAATTGAAATTTCAGTCTGTAGGTGTAGAGGTGATGTAGAGGTGATGTAGAGTTGAAGACCAGTGATCAGGAACTCCTTGTTACCTGGAGAAATGAAGACAACTGTGTATGGTGATCAGAGCATAAGGTGCACAGTTGGTGGCTTAAATTCAGCTTCTGTCCCTTCCATTGGCTAACTTTTCACCTAGGACAAATTATTACTAATATCTTTACATTTTTACATTCAGTGTGTGCGGGCGCGCCTGCGTGTGTGTGTGTGTGTGTGTGTGTGTGTGTGTGTGTGTGTGTGTGTGTGTGCGCGCGCGCCTACTCAGCACTGCCCTGGTCCACGTGTGAAGGTCAGAGGACAACTTGGAGAAATCCATGTTGCACTCAGGCTGCCAGGCCAGAGCACTTGCTTGCTGAGCTGTCTTACTAGCCCATGATAAATTACTTAATCGTGCTAAACTTTGGCCTGTTCATCATGATAAGAGAAAAAAAAATCATACCTACTTCCTGAAATCTGAGTTCATTCATTTACTGTGTTTTGGTTTGTTTTCAAAACCAGGATATGTCCATCATTGTTTCAGTTTTAACTGAAAACTTGGTTGCATTGCTAGGACTTACAGATGTTAGTCTATTTTGCCTTATTTCGAGAATATACATGTATGTTATTTCAAGTTATTTTTATTGTCATCAGTTACCTGGATCTTTGTCGTTAAAAGAACATCATTTCAAAATTTGAAAGTATGTGTGTATAAACACTTCTTGTGGATACCTTGATAATTTGAAGGAAATTGGATATCTGTTTTGGAATCTTTATTAAGGAAACAAACTCCATTGTCCAGTGTTTAGACTCTTAATTCATTGGGCTTTTATCTTGACACCTAACCTATAACTGTCAACAGGACTCCTACTAGGAAAGAAAAGAAACTACTCCCAGGTCTTTTGGGAGCCAAGGAAACTTACTGATCTTTTCAGTCATGTGTCCTGTTCTCTCCGTCTCTCTTACTTTCCCTCCTTTCCTCCTTCCCTCCTCCTTCCTCCCTCCCTTTCTCCCCCCCCCCCCCAGGCACATACACACACACACACACACACTT
>CM052703.1:26945119-26973575 GCA_028551405.1 Uromys caudimaculatus
TTCAGCTGAGATTCTTCCTGTGCCCCCATGCTCGCCCAGCTTTCCTTTATCAAAAGCTGATTAAATTTTATTGGCTTCAATATAGTGGCTCCTCAATTTTTTTTTGAACCCAAAATTCACAAGGGGCCTAGAGAATCCCTAGAAGAGTCTTACATTTTGCTGTTCATTGCTGTTCAGACTTCTTAATCTGTTTTGAAATGTCAGTGTTTAAATATCAGAACAAAAGTTGCTTGTCTTTTCTTCTTTCTAGGCGGAAAAACTGATGAAGCAAATCGGTGTGAAGAATGTGAAGCTTTCGGAGTATGAGATGAGCATCGCTGCTCACCTAGTAGACCCTCTCAACATGCACGTGCGTACCGCTACTCTCACCTTTTTAACCTTTTCCTTTTGTGAAATGGAGGCTGTCTGGCAGTATGTATCAAAAGATCTGGAAGACCATGACTAATGTCAGTGGGTCTCTAGGAGGAGTCAGGAGGAACTCAGCACGGTTGCAGGCACAGAGTATATACAAGACAGCAGCAATAGAAAGAGAAATGGAACAGAGCCTGGCAAAAGCCAGGTTCACATTTCTAAGAGTGCCTTCTAGCTGTTATCACAAGACTGCATTGCATCACGTGACTGTGTGCAGCTTCACCACCAGAAAGGTTACTGGAGACACAATCCAGTGTTGCCGTGGGATGGGACCTGCATATGGACTCCTTTTGCATGTGTGTGCCAAAACTCTATACTCCTACAAGGGAAAGAGTTACTTTCCATAAGCCATTGTTAGTGCTGTTTAAGCACAGTGAGCTGTTGTCAAGGAATGGTAGGGAAGTTCCCCAGTCTGAGTCTCCTGGTCATCGTCATGGCTGTCTCAGTCTGCTGGGATAACTCTGCACACTTAGTTGTGAGATGGGAGCAGTACATGACACTGTTTTTGACATGTCAGTATATGTCAAGGTCTTTGATTCTAGGATTTAATCTAGATTTCATGCTTTCTTTCTTTCTTTTTTTTTCTTTTTAATGGTAGACAGCATGGGATCCCGAATCCTAGATTTTCTAAGAATTCAGAGTCTCTGCAGATGATTTCCTCTGTTTCAGATTCCTCATGTACATCCTTCAAGATAATTTAATCATATTTGTATACCTACTTCGTAATTTTTTTGAGGATCAGATTAGTATAATTTATAATATATAATTCATGTTACTGTATGAATATAGCAACAAGTAGATAGAATATACTTACTCTAACACAATGCTATGTTTGTAGAATGAAAGATGATAACTCCATCTCTAAGTCTAGAAAATAAAAATGTGTCTTTTAAAATACACACACACTCCCCCACACCCTAGAATTAAGCCCCTACTTTATGTTTTACTTAGGAATTTACAATGTCAGCATTTTGTGGGAAAGGAGAGGCAATTTTATTTGTTTCTGAATAAGGATGTATTAATAGACAATTTTGTTTTGATTACAACTGGTATTCTGATTTTTTTCCCTCATTTGTCTACTGATTTAGAGTGAACACATTGTAAAGTATTGCTTCTAACTCCATCATTTGCTGTGCTGGTTGGAGTGAGGGCTGGGTTGACTTTTAATTTTCTTTCCTTTTTTTTCTCTTTCTTTTGGTGTGTGTCTGCAGTGCTGGGGGTTGAATTTAGAGCCTCACAGATTTCAGTAAGGAGTTCTAACCACAAGCTGTATACCAGGACTTCCCTGTAATTTATTTTATTTTTATGCCTTTATGTATTTATTTTTATGTGCATTAATGTTCTCCTTACATGTATATCTGTGCATTATATGCTTGCCTAATGCCTGTGGAGGGCAGAAACTGTCAGATACTCAGGAGCTGGAGTTCTAGATGGCTGTGAGCTGTCCCGTGGATTTCTGGGGATTGAACATGAATCCTCTGAAAGATTGGCCATTGTTCTTGATGGCTGAGCCATCTCTCCAGCACTCATTCCACTCCCATTTATTTATTTGTTTGTTTGTTTGTTTTTCGAGACAGGGTTTCTCTGTATAACCCTGGCTGTTCTGGAACTCACTCTATAGACTAGGCTGGCCTTGAACTCAGAAATCCGCCTGCCTCTGCCTCCCGAGTGCTGGGATTAAAGTTGTGCGCCACCACTGCCCGGCTACTCCCATTTATTTTTAAAAGTCAAGTTCAAAAGATTTTTATTTTTTGGGTGTGGGGTGGGGTTCAAGACAGGATTTCTCTGTAGAACCTGGCTGAACTGGAACTCACTCTGTAGACCAGGCTGGCTTCAAACTCAAGAGTTCCACCTGCCTCCGCCTACTGTGTGTTAGAATTAATGGCTTAGAAGACTTTTCTATACTATTTAAAAATATATATGTATCAGTAAACATTATATGGGGTTTCTATCCCACCTTAGGTCATTTAGTTCTCAAATAAAAGACACAAAGCCTTTATATTTATAATAAGCCTTAAAGCATTAAAGCTGGTAGATATCAGGCTGTGTCTTAGGGTTTTACTACTGTGAACTTGTGAACAGATACCATGACCAATGCAAGTCTTATAAAGGACAACATTTAATTGTGGCTGACTTACAGATTCAGAGGTTCAGTCCATTATCATCAAGGTGGGAACATGGCAGTGTCCAGGCAGGCATGGTGTAGGAGGAGCTGAGAGTTCTACATCTTCATCTGAAGACTGTAGCAGAATATTGGCTTCCAGGCAGCTAGGATGAGAGTCTTTTTTTTTTTTTCTTCGAGACAGGGTTTCTCTGTGTAGTCCTGGCTGTCCTGGAACTCACTCTGTAGACCAGGCTGGCCTCGAACTCAGAAATCCGCCTGCCTCTGCCCCCCAAGTGCTGGGATTAAAGGTGTGCGCCACCACTGCTGGGCTAGGATGAGAGTCTTAAAGCCCACACCCACAGTGGCACACCTACTCCAACAGGGCCACACCTTCTAATAGTGCCACTCCCTGGGCTGAGCATATACAAACCATCACCACCCTCTGTGCTAGTTGGTCTATTTCCCATTAGTAACCCCAAGATATCACTTGCCATGTTCCACCTGGGCTGCTCCTACTCCAATAGGCTTGCCTTCATGGTCTTTCATGATCTGCTTTCCCGTGGTGTCTTCTTCCTTCTCTCCTCAGACCCCAAGCCTGGGAATTGAAGCCTTGCCTGTCTCTCTTCTGTCCAGCTATAGACTGTAGGCATCTTTATTAATCAATAATTTTAAATTAAGGATCAAGGTTTGCACAACAAAATCTGGCATAGAACTTGTAATACAGAATTTAGCATTACAATACATAGCAACAGACCAAATCTTAACATATATTATCTACATCTGTATCTACTTATAACTAAGTTTCTTTATACGTTTTGACATTTTGTTTGCTTATTTTTTGAATGTATGTATATGATGTGAGTTCATGTGTATATATATATCTTTGCTTGTGTGTGTGAACATGAATATCAAGGTATATATACATGGGCATAGTAGAGGTTCACCTTAGGTAGCTTTTTTTTTTTTTTTTCTCCGAGACAGGGTTTCTCTGTGTAGCCCTGGCTGTCCTGGAACTCACTCTGTAGACCAGGCTGGCCTCGAACTCAGAAATCCGCCTGTCTTTGCCTCCCAAGTGCTGGGATTAAAGGCGTGCGCCACCACTGCCTGGCTTGACCTTAGGTAGCTTTAATTGCTCTTTCTCTTTATTGAGACAAGGGTCTCTTGCTAGACGCAAAGCATGTGGGTTTGGCGAAGTCTAGCTATTCAGTTTTTTCTAAGAGCCTCCACCTCCCAAGTACTGGTATTACAGGTGGTTACTATGCCAATATGCCCTTGTGTGGATTCTAGGGATCTGAACTCCTGTTTTCATGCTTACACGGCTAGTGTTTCTTGCCATCTTTCGTGAATAAAAATTGCAAGTGCAATTTCATGGATATACATCTTGTTTCTAAAACTAATGTCTGTTGTTCTTCACAGTGAATATAAGTACATTCCCGGTAAAATTTCCCCTAGTAGCCAGTGCTAAATTATTTGTGTAAGTTTGTTCTCAGTATTTTTTTCTCATGAGTAGAATGAGTTACCTTATTCAACTACAGATCTTGTATGTGATGTGCTCCTTGTTCTTCTGTTGCTGGAATTGAGCCCATCAACGGCCTCATATGCGCGGCAAGCTCTCCTACTACTGAGCCTTGGTGCTTTGTTCAGTAATAAGAAATTGTTAAATTATTTTTTTCAGTGTCGTAGAGTTTATTTAGTTACTCCCATGAAAATTTTTTAGTTATTATCTACAGCTTTAACCTTTTTATTGACATGTAATTATTAGATTATAAAATGATTTGCCATTGGGGTATTTATATGTATAAGTTGTGAAATTGATGTTGACTTTACCTTTTGCCAGGTTACTTGGAGTGATATAGCAGGTTTAGATGATGTCATTACAGATCTGAAGGACACAGTCATCCTACCTATCAAAAAGAAGCATTTGTTTGAGAATTCCAGACTTTTGCAGCCTCCAAAAGGTATATTTAGTATATGTATTACCTAAGCATTTAAGAGGGTAAAAAAACATTGAATTTTTTTTGCCTTTAGAAACTGTTTTTCATGAAATCAGATTCTTAGTAGAATGCCAAGGTTCAATGAATTGTTTTTTTCCTGAGACATAAAGAAGTTTAAAATATTTACTCATTCTTCCACTTCTGAAATTTTGGTGAATTCCACTGTACAATAATCTCTTTATTTGAAATGCTTGTTGACTTTTTTTTTTTTTTTTTTTTTTTTTTTTTTGAGACAGGGTTTCTCTGTGTAGTCCTGGCTGTCCTGGAACTCACTCTGTAGACCAGGCTGGCCTTGAACTCAGAAATCCACCTGCCTCCGCCTCCCAAGTGCTGGGATTAAAGGTGTGTGCCACCACTGCCCGACGAACTTGATTAATTTTAAAGGGGGTGTGAACTTTTTTTTAAAAAAGATATATTTATTTATTTTATGTATATGGTACACTGTAGCTTCAGACACACCAGAAGAGGGCATCAGATCCCATTACAGATGGTTGTGAGCCACCATGTGGTTGCTGGGAATTGAACTCAGGACCTCTGGAAGAGCAGTCAGTCAGTGCTCTTAACCTCTGAGCCATCTCTCCAGCCCAAGGGTGTAAATTTTTAAGATTTTATAAACAAAACATTTTTGATTCATTGTACCTGTTATGGAAGTACCAGATTAGTACAAGAAATCTGAGAAGTTTATACAGTGTCTTATATTAGCTTTCAGAACTATTGATTTATACCCAATATACATATTAACACAATGGAGACCACTTAAACAGCGATACAGAAAGGTGCAGCTCTGTTAGTGAAAACGTATCTATACAGGAATGGAGAGTAAGACATGTGACGGAGAATTCATTCCAAAGATAGCACTCATCATACTGTGAGACTCAACAGCTCTGGCCATGAAGTTGAAATTGACATCTCTCATGTGCACTTTATCTGTCGTAGCTCCAGCTACCAGAAGATATTGCACATTTAATCCTTAGACACTAGTAACTACATAGAAGAATACTGTTTGTAATCTGTGAGGAGGAATGATTGGAAAATCTTAATCTGCTAAAAGTTAACACCGCTACACCACAAGGGTAAAATATTCAAAGTGATAAATGAATTCTTTGAAGCAAATCAGATTATTAAAGTACTGTGTGTATTTGTGAAGTGATGGTATACCTAAAGTGTAAAATCCTAGGGTTTTTATATCAGCACTTTGTTCTAAAAACTGAGATTTAACTAATAGATATGCAAAAGGTTGCTACAAGTTAGATATGCATTCTACATTAAAATGTGATTCTAATTGTATTTTCAGCTTTAAATGAAATGACATTACTATTCTTTATAGTTTTACATGACTACCCTACAAAAAAAGTCAATAGATATTTTTAACACCTAAATGACTTAGTTAAAAATTGCAGAGAAGAGGCAGGCATAGTTGCTGGTGCCTCTGGTCTCAGCACTATGGAGGCTGAGGCAGGAGGAGAGAGGGTGTGAGGCCAGCTTAAGCTACAGAGCACAGGCGACCCTTTAATAAAAGAAAAGATTGCTTGAAAATATTAACAATTACCGGTAACAACAAGGCTTACAGATTTACATTTTAAAATTGGCTTTTTAGAAAACTTAGTTTAAAATGATTAAACTTGGATTGATGGATCTTACTTTAGTCTTAAAAAATTAAGACCAGTGAGAAAATATGCAGACACTTTAAGGACAAGTTTGATAACAATGTGTTAACATTTTGGAAACAAGCGGGCAGTGGTGGCGCACGCCTTTAATCCCAGCACTTGGGAGCCAGAGGCAGGTGGATTTCTGAGTTCAAGGGCCAGCCTGGTCTACCGAGTGAGTTCCAGGACAGCAGGGCTACACAGAGAAACCCTGTCTCGAAAAAAAAAAAAAAAAAAAAAGACAAACATTGTGGAAACAGCTTCAAATTTTTCATTTAAAAATATTTAAAGTAATTTTAAAGGGAAAATGTATCACAGATATTTTTCTCTTGCTTTGATTTTATTTTTTCCCAGACAAGATGTATTGTCATGGAACTAGCTCTGTATGTAGACCAGCCTGGCCTTAACTTGGAGATGCACCTGCCTCTGCCTCTGACCACTGGGATTAAAGGTGTAAGCTGCCACCACCCACTTTGTTTGGAAGTTAACTTTTATGTTTTGAGACAATATTAGATACTTCCAAAAAGCTTTCAGTTTATTCATCATGTACCACCTATACATGTTGTCATTTCTAAAGTATCATTGTATGATAAAACTGAACTTTAACTGAAGTATGTAAGACTAGATTCAAGTTCCAAACCTGGCTACAGATAATTTATGACTAGGCCATAATTTTAAGGATGATTCAGAAAATGCTCTTCCATTTAACTGAGAGGAACATTAATGATTGCCAGTGTTTAGGACATTAGCCTCTTGATATGCTAAAATATTAACTAACTTATTTTGTATTTAGGGTAGATTGCTGTCAATAAAGATTAAAGGGGATAACATAATTTTATCCTTTGGAAATTAAAATGTACTGACTGAAAGTTCCTTTTTAGAGTTGATGAATATCTGAGAAAAGACATAGGTCCTTTTTGCTGAGACATAAGTCTGAGCAGTGGCAAATGTGTTTGGAAATTGCCTTTTACCTAGAGGCTATTATCAAGACGCTGCAGAGCTCAGCTTCTGTTTGTTTTGTTTTGTTTTGTTTTTGTTTTTTTTCGAGACAGGGTTTCTTTGTGTAGCCCTGGCTGTCTTGAAACTCACTCTATAGACCAGGCTGGCCTCGAACTCAGAAATCCACCTGCCTCTGCCTCCCAAGTGCTGGGATTAAAGGCGTGCGCCACCACTGCCCGGCCAGCTCAGCTTCTGAAGGTGGAAGGTATTTCTACTACTAAATTAATAGAGGAATTGAATATGGGAAAATTTTATTATATATGAAATTAGTTCTATGTTGATTAGCATGTAAACTAAAGAAATCCTTATTTTCTTAAAGTAATAATAAAATAACTTTGATTTCCAGGTGTTCTTCTGTATGGACCTCCAGGCTGTGGGAAAACATTGATTGCCAAAGCGACAGCCAAAGAAGCAGGCTGTCGATTTATTAACCTTCAGCCTTCGACACTGACTGATAAGTGGTATGGAGAATCTCAAAAGCTGGCTGCTGCTGTTTTCTCCCTAGCCATAAAGCTACAGCCTTCTATCATATTTATCGATGAAATAGGTATGCTGTTTCCTATGTGAGCATTTTAAAAAGCCATTTAAAGGTTCTATGTAGAGAAACATTTAATTTTAGTATTTATCTAGGTCTATGGTAAACCAAAAGATTTGTTCTGTTTTGTTTTTTTTTAAGATTTATTTATGTATTTTATGTATATGAGTACACTGTCTTTGTGCATATTGTATCAGATCCCAATACAGATTGTTGTGAGCAACCATGTGGTTGCTGAGAATTGAAACCTCTGGAAGACTTCTGGAAGAGTAGTCGAGTGCTCTTAACTGCTGAGCCATCTCTCCAACCCCATGATTTGTTCTTTTTAAAGAATTTATATGGGTGACTGTGCCATGTGGAAATCAGAGAAAAGCTTGGTAGAGTTGGTTCTTCCCATTTACACAGGACCAGAGAATCAAACTCATGCCACCCGGCCTGTGCAGTTACAGCCTTTACCTCTGAGCCATGCTAGCCTCAAAAGGTATATTCTAATTAATATGCCATGTGTAATGGCCATGATGTAAAATGGGCCACAGTTTGTTTACTCTCTTATTTGATTGATGGATGTCTTTTCTCAGTTTTAAATAGTGTATATGTTGTAGACTTACACATGTGAATATTTTCTTATGTGCATGATTGTTTATGATAAATAGCTAGAAGTTGAATATCTTTAACCTTGGGATTACTTGTTCTTGAAATATTACAATTAACCTGAGGGAGGGCAGGGTGAATGCCTGTAATCCCAGAACTGGGGAGGAATAGAAGAGTTAAGAGATTGTCTTTCTTTTCTTTTCTTTTTTTTTTTTTTTTTTTACATATAATGTGAGTTAGGAATCTAATTTTATCCCCCACTCCCCAATTTGGATAGTCAACTTAGAAGAAGAAAAGACTCCTACCTTTGTTTGTTTGTTTGTTTTTTCAGAGACAGGGTTTCTCTATGTAGTCCTGGCTATCCTGAAATTCATTCTGTAGATCACCAGACACCCATTTTACCTTTTATGCCCTGAGTTTAGTGAAATCCAAATTTTGTGGCTTATCAATATTTTTGTTCTTGGTAAAATATATTATTATGGGGCTGTAGAGATGACCCACTGGCTAAGAGCTCTTGCTAGTCTTCCAGAGGAGCTAAGTTTGACTCTCAGCACCCATGTCAGGTGGCTCACAACTGTCTGTAACTTAGATACAGGTAATCCAACACCCTCTCTGCCTTTGTAGGTACCCACACATGTGGCATATACACATAAATAAAAATACAAATAAATCTTAAAATTTTTAATTAAAAACATTCTTTCTTTCTTTTTTTGTTTTGTTTTTGAGATAGTTCTCTGTCTAACATCCCTGGCTGTCCTGGAACTTACTTTGTAGACCAGATTGGCCTTGAATTCACAAGAGATCCTCCAGCCTCTACCTCTTAGTGCTATGATTAAAGGCATGTGCCATCACACCTGGCCTAAAAATATATTCTTATATTGTTTAATTATTATAGCTTTTTACATGCAATTTATAATTGCCAAATTGTATAATTTTATGTAGTATGATAGGCTAAATAAAACCAGAGAAGTCCAAGGATTTAGTGTAGTGAAGAACTGCTTACCTAGCATATGCAAGGCTGTATATTCAGTTTCCACTACCGAAAAGAAGACAAAACAAAAAGCTGGTTTAAAGATTTTGGGGGGGTGGAGGGAGCTGGAGTGTTGGCTTAGCTATTAAGAGTGGTTGCTGCTTCTTTAATCTTTAAGAGGACCCAGGTTTGGTTCTCAGAGCACACCTTTGGTGTAATTTTAATTCCAGGAGATCTGATGAATTCTTTTGGCATCTGTAGGCATCTGTGAGTGTGTGTGTGTGTGTATGTATGTGTGTGTGTCTGTTCATCTGACTGTGTGTGTGTATGTGTCTGTCTATTTCACACATACATACAAACTTAAGAATAGATTGTTTGAAATACATCTATAAAGAGAAAAAGGTGCATAGTATGTTTTTGATTTGTGTGTGTATTTTTCTCAGTTTACTTTCAACTCATTTTGAGTTTTTGGTGTATATCTTGAACAAAAAGGTTATAGCTGGATTTTTTTTAACTGGGAAGTACCTAATTTTCATTTATTATGAAAGCTTATATAGTCACATTCATTTCTGTTGCACAATTTTGTCCTTTTGTTTACCAGTCTGGTAGATAACCTCTTCCCCCCTTAGAACTTTTCTTCCCCTTCTAGACATTTGAAGCTATTTATTCATTTTCTTCTATTGGAACAATTTACATACCTGCTTATTTTAAAAAAGCATAAGCCTCACCACAGTAATCCTAGTACTTAAGAAGCTGAGACTCAGTTTGTGTGAATTCAAGGCTGTCCTGAGCTACAGAAGGAGGCTCTAACTTAAAATGAAACCAAAATCTTGGGTATGTACATACACAGACACATGCACCTACGCTCATGCATAGTTACCATCTGCAGAACTTCTTGGTCAAGTATTCAGATCTTGCCCCCTTTTAAAGTTAAGTTGTTGGCTTATTTTTGGTTCAAGTGCATGTTTGTTTTGAATAGAAGTCCTGTTAGGTGCATGTTTTGCAAATACTTTTTCTAGTTTGTAGTTTTTCTTTTCATTTTCTCCTTTTTTTTGTTTTTCGAGGCAGGGTTTCTCTGTGTAGCCCTAGCTGTCCTGGAACTCACTCTGTAGACCAGGCTGGCCTCGAACTCAGAAATCCACCTGCCTCTGCCTCCCAAGTGCTGGGATTAAAGGCGTGCGCCATCACTGCCCGGCCAAGCACTGCTTCTTTTTTTTTTTTTAATTAATTTATTTATTTTATGTATATGAGTACACTGTCACTGTCTTCAGATACACCAGAAGAGGGCATCAGATCCCATTATAGATGGTTGTGAGCCACCATGTGGTTGCTGGGAATTGAACTCAGGACCTCTGGAAGAGCAGTCAGCGCTCTTAACCGCTGAGCCATCTCTTAGCCCCCCAAGCACTGCTTCTTGACAGAGCAGATAACTAAGGTTAAATTAGGCAGGTAAATTTATGAAGTTCATCAAAAAAAAATTAAATGACTAGACTTTATGCAGTATAGATACCAGTCTGATTCACAGTCCTATAATAAGAAACATTATGTAAAATTAGAAACATCCAGAATATGCAAGACTATCTTGTACTACTTTTTTGTAGTTTGTACTCTTTTGTTGTTTTGGTTTTGAAATGGTCTCAAAGATGTGGGAGCCCTATATCTTGGCCCATCCTTGAAGTCACTGTAGAGATCCCAGGCTGACCTCGAAAGTTACTTGTGCTGCCTTAGCCTCAGGTTTTGGCCTTAAAGGTGTGTACTACCATGCCTTGTTCTCTTGGAATTTTTCTTTTTTCTTTTTTTAAAGTGTGGATCTAATATACTATAACACATTTTTATGCCACTTTCCTTTGTGATTGGTAAACTTTGAGCTGTAGATTCCGTGCAAAGATAGTTATTTAGTAATGCCAGGGATTTATTATATGGCTAAACAAACCACTTGAAATAGGGATTGTACTAGAAAATACAAGACTTAATTTTACTGTTGATTTATTTTCCTTCTTAGGATGTACTACTTTTCAGTCTTTGGTGTTCTGAAAGAAACTTTTCCTTCCCTTCCTTTTTTTATTCTTTTTCTTCTTCCTTGCTTATTGAGAGGATTTTACTCTGTATCCTTTGCTGACCTAAAATGCACAGTTTATCCTAGCCTGGCCTCGAACTGGCAGTTCTCCTGTCTTGGCCTCCTGAGTGCTAGGTTTCATGTCTAATTGACCAATTTTTATCTTCCTTTTAAGAAAGCATTTTATGAAATGTTTTTTATTTGGCGGTAGAAGTTTAAAAGGGAATGCTAAATTGTCTTAAAAGATCGCAGTTTCTACATTTTGTTTACTTAAGGCTTTTATCATTATGCATGTATATACATGCTAGCTAGCACATGTTATAAAACATTTTCTGTTTTACATTTTCTCCCTTAATAGTACTTTAGGCATTTCCTCTTTTTGTTTATTACCTACAGAGTGGGGGGGAGGGGGAAGTATATGATGGCATAATTAAGAACATACAGGATTCAGGTAACGGAAAAGGAGGGCTCTACCCCCGAGCTCTCCTAAGACTGTCTACTTTGTCCCTGTCTGATCTCTCATCTTAAAACCTTTGTATTTTGTATTTCTTGGATATGTTGACATAAATGTACTTTTGGACTAGAAAGATTATGGACTGATAGTGTTCTGATTTGCTCAATGATTGACCAGGATTGTCTTTATTAGGATAATACCTGAAACAGCATAAAGAACCCCCAACCCTCTTTGTTGTTTTATGAACTTCACAGCTTTTTCAATAGTCTTAAATTATATAGTGAATAAATTATCCATCATTAGTTACTAAGGTTAAGGACCATTTTCTTTTAGACTCTTTTCTACGAAATCGTTCCAGTTCTGACCATGAAGCTACAGCGATGATGAAAGCTCAGTTTATGAGTCTTTGGGATGGACTGGACACTGATCACAGCTGCCAGGTATTTGAACAAAAGCTTCTGTAAACATATATAGTTTTGTTATCATAGGAACTTTGAAAAAAAAAATAGGAACTTTACAGGGCTTTTTACTGTACTTCTGAACAAAAGTCTTTTCATTATTTTTATATTTAGTGCTAAGTGATAAGGAGCCAAAAGAACATAATTTTCATAAACTTTACCCATTTTTTTTTTTTTTAAATTGGTTTTTTCGAGACAGGATTTCTCTGTGTAGCCCTGACTATCCTGGAACTCACTCGTAGACCAGGCTGGCCTTGAACTCAGAAATCCGCCTGCCTCTGCCTCCCGAGTGCTGGGATTAAAGGCGTGTGCTACCACTGCCCGGCTAAACTTTACCCATTTTAATGATTACCATCAAATTTATATAACTAGAAGAGCCCACACTCCCTGTATAGTTGACTCTGAACCTCAGAGTACATATACTCAATAATGTTATGTATTTGCCTCTAATCACTGTTTCATCAATGGTCATAACAAAAAATAATGTTCTGTGTACAGAGTAGATTTTTGAAAGAGGAGAATACAAAATTAAAATGAAGAGAAATGAGGCTTCACAAGTGTCTTTTTAAAAAAATATATTTATTATTCTTTTAATTAATTTATTTTTATTTTATGTACATTGGTGTTTTGACTACATATGTCTGTATGAGGGTGTCAGATCCTCTGCAACAGGAGTTATAGACAGTTGTAAGCTGCCATGTGAGTGCTAGGAATTGCACCTGAGTCCTCTGGAAGAACAGCCAGTGCTCTTAACCACTGAGCTATTTCTTCAGCTCCTTCACGAGTAGTCATAATCCTGCAAATATAAGCCAAACTGAACTTGAGTCGTTTCTGGTAAAGGTGTGTGTGAAACAAAATATTGTAGTCTGACTCCCTGGAGCTGCCCATGTGTTCAGTTGCATATGCTGTTATGGGACCACTAATCAAGACATAACCTGCAGTGCATGGTGGCCACACCTGTTGTCTTAGCTATACAGGAAGCTGAGACTGAAAGTGTAAAGGTTTAAGGCCAAACTGAGCAACATTATGAGGTCCCATTTCATTAAAAAAAACTGTAAATTTTGTAACTGTAGCCAATCAAATAATTTATTATGCTCCCACGTTTTTCCCCCCTGTAAATATTGATTTCTGACAGATTCACTATTATGATACTGAATATTTTCAATTTGGTGTTCCTAGTTAATCTTTTTCTTTTTCCTCAAATAAACTATTCTTTTTTTTTTTTTTTTTTTTTGGTTTTTCAAGACAGGGTTTCTCTGTATAGCCCTGACTGTCCTGGAACTCACTCTGTAGACCAGGCTGGCCTCGAACTCTGAAATCCACCTGCCTCTGCCTCCCAAGTGCTGGGATTAAAGGCTTCGCCACCACTGCCCGGCCAAATAAACTATTCTTAAAAAACAAATTATAACATTGGGGGAGGAGAGATGGTTCAGCAGCTAAGAGTACTGGCTCTTCTTGCAGAGGACCCAGGTTCAGTTTCCAGCATTCACACTAATGCGAGTAGCTAAGCTCTGGGAACAGGCTGCTTTACCAGCCCCCATCCAGCTTCCCTTGAATCCACAGATAAAAAACACAGACTCACACAGTTCAATTTCAACTTGCCCCTTTGGCACAGTTGCTGGGCGCTACTTATCTCCTGCCTGGAGGAGCCTGCCCTTATCAATACTCTTAGCTCTACATCTCTCCACCTGCCCTCAACTTTAGTTGCTCAGTTACACTACCAACTGCCCGCCTGTAGAAGCAGCCACAGGCCACTGCTCCACCCGAGATCTCACATGGCTGGTCACCTTTTCTCCCTCAGAAGCATGACAAACTCTCTCTTTCCTTACATCTGTCTCTTTCTGTGGGGACCAGAAGTCCCTCCTATTCCTTCCGCCCAGCAACTGGCCCATGGCTTCTTTACTGATAGATCAAGAACCAATTGGGGAGCAGGACCTTAGCATCAGCCCCACCCCTACACAGACCACATGGTGCCTTATAACCACAAAGAAGTCCAGTTCTAGTGGACTCAGTAGGGATGCAGAGCAGTGCATATGAATGCATTCAGGCAAAGTATTCATGCACATAAAAGAAATACAGTTAACCTAAAAAATAATGTATTTTTTTTTAAAAAGAAATTTAGTAAATGATCATTGCTGATTTTACTTTCACAAGAGATAGGCTGAGTGTTGGGGCATCTACCTGTAATTGCAGTTCTGGGAAGGTAGGAACAGGAGGATTTCAAAAGTTAAGGCTAGCTTGGGTTATGTGGTGAGATCCTGCCTCAAAACAAAACAAAACAAAACTGGCTGGCATAGACCCACAAGCCTGTAATTCTAATGTTTAGGAAGCTGGCCCATTGCAGACCATCCTGTGCTACATAGTCAGACCTATGTGGAAAAGTCAAGGACTAGGATGTAGTTAAGTGTTTACCTAGCACGCCCTGAGTTCATTCTCCAGCATGGTAATATAAAAATAAAAAGAACAAGGAAAGTATCACCTACTTTGATGGCTTTATATATAATAAAATACTAATAAATTCCCTTAATGCTAGGTACAGACTCAGTGGAAGGGAAAAAAACTACTGTAAAGTCAAGATGATAAACTCTTGTCATCTAGTTTGGCTTTGAACTTTAAACCATTTGTCTCCTGAACACAGGAATTACAAACATATGCCACTACATATTTTCTTTCAGTACAAACTCATTCGAGATTTGTCCATGTACTTGGTTGTGAGTGATTATGTGTACTGTGTATATGTGGGAGAGAGTATACATGTGGAGGTCAGAGGTCAACTGAAAGGAGTTGGTTCTCCCCCTCTACTGTTTAGGCACTAAGATCCTAATTCAGGTTCTCAGGCTTGGTGGTAAGTGTGCTTAACTGCTGAACCATTTCCCTGGCCCTTCACATGTGTTTGCTGCCCAAGATCCCAGGCCTGTTTCCACGTGATGGGTTCTAACACTGTCGCATTTTTCTTATGGGCTCTGGCCTTCTACAGCCATTTCTCATAAGTTTCTCTGACCTGTAGAGTATCTGATATGCACATTTGTAAGAGTCTCTTGATGTCACCATAAATCAGAACTCAGAACCATATCATTCTCAAGAAAATGAAATCACGTGTCCTTTTCACCACTTCTTTCAAATACAGTTTTATGATGAGAGGGACAGCCTTTAGTTAGTATAATGGTTAGAGAAGAAATCACATTATAAATGTGGATGACACTTATGGAAACATTTTCTGTTAATAATTGGCTTTAATGAACATGTAAGATTGGTGTAGGCCAGTGGTACATGCCTGTAATCTCAGCATGTAGAACATTGAAACAAGAGAATCACTGCAGTTTGATGCCTGCCTAATTTACTTAGTGAGTTTACTTCAGTCATGTCTGCATGGTAAGACCAGTCTTAAAAATAAGCCAGGTGTGGTGACACAGGTCTTTAATCCCACTCCCTGGAGGCTCGTGCAGGTGGATCTTTATGTGTTCAAGGCCAAGTCTGTTTGTATAGTGAGCTCCAGGTCAGCAAAGGCTGCAGAGAAACCCTGTTTCCCATAACGTAAACTATAAGGTTTATTAATGGAAGTACCTTACAAGCTGCCCAAAATTAATTTCCTAAATAATAATGTTTAATGTGTTTGAATGGTTGGACAGTTAAGCTATGTAAGTGAAGATGTTTTAGGATTATACCTTTTTGGAGTTTAGCACGCAGTTCTTTGCAGCAGACTATACAGAGGCAGTGGAGTCTCTAGGGCCATTCATGGTGAGCCAGCTCCTCAGCACTAGGGAGTTCTGGTGTGGCATTTTGGTTTGCATGACTATATATATATATTTTTTTTTTGCACAAGTAACAATTGTTACTTTCATTAATATGTGTTTTGGCTTGAAGAGGGAAATAATGGTGTTGCTCTTTTTCTTTTTTTGTATGTTTGAAGGTTATAGTTATAATCTTGAATCAGCGATTTAAATGTATTTTACTTTTTCATGAAACAGTTTTCAAAGACTATTGATAATGCTTGGACATTAGGTAGCTTTCTGGCAAACGTATGATCGTAAAAGAAACAAGAACAGTAAGTGGTGGATGAAGCCTGTCATGACAGTTGGGCACCTTAGCAACTAATGCTGCAGTCTTCCTTTAGGGAGAAGTGAGACATTGAGAATAATGGTGTTTTCAGTATCTCCATCAATAAAAATTTGAGGCATAACTTTAGATTTGCTTATTTTTTTTAAAGATTTATGTATTTTTATGTATATGAGTACTCTATTTACACATATGCTGGCATGACAGAAGAGGACATCAGAAAATTTAAAAAAAAAATTAAAAACACATTTCTTAGTATTTTAAACAAACACAAATAGTTTCTGTTTTATTGTGCATTCCTTGTTATTCACATTTATTAGGTCATTTTAGCTAAATTAATTTCTTTCTTTTTTTTTTTTTTGGTTTTTCGAGACAGGGTTTCTCTGTGTAGCCCTGGCTGTCCTGGTACTCACTCTGTAGACCAGGCTGGCCTCAAACTCAGAAATCCGCCTGCCTCTGCCTCCCGAGTGCTGGGATTAAAGGCGTGCGCCACCACCGCCCGGCTGCTAAATTAATTTCAATTCCTTGATTTTGTTTCCAGCACTTCACCTTCCATACTGTAATCTTTGCTTTATTTTAGGTTTCTTCATTTATCTGGAATTTATCTAAAAAATGTAGCTAACTTAGATCACTTTTCTTTTCTTTCTTTCTTTCTTTCTTTCTTTTTTTAAAAGACTTACTTACGTATGAGTGCTCTACCTGCATGCCAGGAAAGGGCATGAGATCACATTATGGATGGTTGTGAGCCACCATGTGGTTTCTGAGAATTGAACTTCGGACCTCTGGTGGAGCAACCAGTCCTCTTAACTGCTGAGCCATCTCTCCAGTCCCCTTAGCACGCTTTGTAAGGTTTTGCTTTTGTGACTATTTTTTAGAACATTGCTTTAGATATACATGGTGCCTTTTGTGGGTTTTGCAGTTTTCAACAAGATTTGTTTAATATTAGTTCACATTCCTCCTAACAGTATATCACAATACCCTTATACTTTTTTTGTTTTAAATGAGGGAAAGTCTCACTCTGTAGCCCTGATTGGTCTGAAATTCTCTATGTATACCATGCTGGACTTGAACTCAGAGATCTATCTGCTTGTCTCTGTCTCCTGCATGCTGGGATTAAAGGTGCACAGTAACATGAACTTGTAATTTTTTTCCTTATTCTATTATTAGCTCATTAAGTCACTTTTACCCATCTTTTACATTTGGTAGACATTTTAAATTTATCACTTTGAACAAATTGTAGGAAATTTAAAAAAAGAAAGAATCAGGGCTAAGATTTTGTTTAGGGCCGTTTGATCCACATACAGACTTGCATAGTGCTGTGGAACTTAAATATGTATTTGTACTTACATTCCCCTCTAGGTGGCAGACCTGGTTAGTTAACAATAACTTTGCTCTGTGAGTTTGAATATCATTACATGTAAAGAGTAAAAATCGAATATAAAATTTGGTAGATATTTTAACTTGCTCTAGAGTTATTTGATAAATCTAAAACTGTCAGGCAGAAATAATACCAGAGAAGTATATTCCTACATGATAATAGCAAATTACGTTTGTATATAGCAGATATATGCTGTCATTAGGTTATTTATGTCTTTAAGAAATTTTCACCAAGTATGACGGCACATTGCCTTTTTTACAAGCGCTGGGGAGTAGAGGCAGGCAGATCTGTGAGTTTGAGGCCAGAGTTCCAGGACAGCCAGAAATGAATAATGATACCCTGTTTCAAAAACACAAACCAAGACCTTTCCTTGTTTGAATATCTTTCTTTGTTTTTATTTTATTTATTTTATTTTATTTTTTAATTTTTGTTTTGTTTTTTCAAGACAGGGTTTCTCTGTGTAGCCCTGGCTGTCCTGGAACTCACTCTGTAGACCAGGCTGGCCTCGAACTCAGAAATCCACCTGCCTCTGCCTCCCAAGTGCTGGGATTAAAGGCGTGTGCCACCACTGCCCGGCTTGTTTTTATTTTTTTAAATAGTTTTTTCTTTTTTAATTATTGTTATTTTTTAATGTGCATTGGTGTTTTGCCTGCATGTATGTCTGTGTGAGGATGTCAGATTCCCTGTAACTGGAACTGCAGATAATTTCGAGGTGCCATATGTGTACTGGGAATTGAATTCAGATCTTCTTGAAGAGCAGCCAGTTCTCTTAACCACTGAGCCATCTCTCCAACCTCTAAAGTTGTTTTCTTCATTTCTGTATTTTTTATAAGCTAAGTAACAGACTCAAAAGTTGGTAGGACTGATAGCATATTTTTTCTTTTAAGATTTTTCTTTCTCTCTCCTTTCAAAGCTTCCATTGTCTCTGAGGGTTGGGGTGATCACAGAGCCTCTTATGTGCTAGGCAGTCAGTCGGCTGCTGAGTTGCCCCATAACCCTTGCCCAGGAATTTGATGCTTGCTTTTGTTCCTAGCTTTCATTTGAAGTTGCATTCTGTGAGGTTTAAATTTAGCATACAGCCCACAGAGCTGGTGGTCCAGTGTGATGACCTGTGAAATCCAGAGGGGAAAGTACCTGAAATACATTAGCCGCCATCAGAAACCTCACACCTTACAGGGAAATGGTTTTGTCATAACATTGTGGAAAGACCTAAAGGGTGCCTTATACTCATACTCCCAAGATGTATTCATTTAATAACCAACCATATTTTGTAAAATACAAATAATTTTAACATTTTTATAATTCATTGGTATAGATACTGATCATATTTGTGAAATACAAGTGTTTTTAAAAAACTCTACTTCTTCAATAACAATTCTTATAACTGAAGAGTAGACATTTTAGTTAGTAGAAATCCAGTGAGTTTTCACTAGTCTTTCCAGATGTACAGTTGTTTGATTATTTTAATTTTATGATTAAATTCAATTTTACCTATAAATATTTGAGTAATGCTGGTTACCATGAAATTTCTCTTAAATAATTAGCTTAAAAGCTACTTTTAAGTTCTAATTATAATGATCTCAAAAAATATTGTTGGTAGAGCTAATTAATGCCTCATTTGTCTTTATATGTTTAGGTCATAGTGATGGGAGCTACCAATCGCCCTCAAGACCTTGACTCCGCTATAATGAGAAGAATGCCTACAAGATTTCATATTAACCAGCCTGTAAGTAGTCTTAATTGTATCAAAGAGGAAAACAATTGCCTTCTAAACAGGCTTTTTTGTCTGTGACTTATAAAAAGGATTGTTCTGTTTTTTGGATTTCTGAAAGAGAAAGGTATAAGAAACTCCTGTAGGCTAAAAGATAGTGCATTTACTCTTTCTCCAAGAAATAGATAATTACCTCAAAATTGCCTACATGCTTTAGTAGGTTTACCTTAGGAAAATATAGAAGAAAATCTGATTAAAGTTTTGGATTAAGACAATTAAATTTGGGAACTAGAGGTTAAAGGATCATTGTTTTCTGAAGGCCTAGTCTAGAACAATTGAGATTTATTATAACAAGTTAGTGATTCCAGAACCAATGTACTGCCCTGTAACTAGTGAAGGAAAGTGCCATTCCCTTTTCTACTTCTATTTAGTTTTTGAGACACTCTGGAGCCTGGAACTCTGTAATTTGAAACCCACCACAGAGCGTAGGCGCAGGCTGGCTTCAAACTCACAGCAGTGCTCTTGCCAAAGTGCTGGTTCAGAGGAGTGAGGAGCTCACCTGTCTTTATTACTACCTTTTTCTAGCACTCTTTTTTTTTTTGCTTTTTCGAGACAGTGTTTCTCTGTGTAGCCCTGGCTGTTCTGGAACTCAGTCTGTAGACCAGGCTGGCCTCGAACTCAGAAATCCACCTGTCTCTGCCTCCCAAGTGCTGGGATTAAAGGCGTGCGTCTAGCATTCTTTTTTGTTAAGAAGTACCCTCGAATAAGTTATTACTTCTTTACATTCTATGTTGTCTATAGAAGAAAACAATTTATACAGTTGTGAATTTAGTCAGCTTTTATATTGAAAGCACTAGGTTCTCACGATAGGTGATGTGTTGTTCTGTATGAGCAACATACGTATTTATAGCCATGTAGGAGAATTTAGATAGTTTATCCTTTCAGATTTTATAATAAAAATATTATAACTCCATTTATAATCTTAGAATTTTTTTTATTTTTTGTTATTTTTTTATTTTTTATTTTTTTTTGAGACAGGGTTTCTCTGTGTAGCCCTGGCTGTCCTGGAACTCACTCTGTAGACCAGGCTGGCCTTGAACTCAGAAATCCACCTGCCTCTGCCTCCCAAGTGCTGGGATTAAAGGCATGCACCACCACTGCCCGGTTAATCTTAGAATTTTTAATCAAACTCCATTATAACCTTTGGCTAGGAATCATTTGTCCCACTTATATTCTGTCAGTTATCAGATTGAGTTGATGCAGTGAAAATGGGCTCCTAAAGGTAAGGTTGTGGGCTCTGTACAATTACTCTGATAAGCCATGTGCTAGAGCCAACACCTCTAGTCCTTTTGGGGGTATAGATAATCATTCCATTGGAAAAGTGCCGGATAAATCACCAAGGTCTTTTTGAACAACAGAGAATGAAGTAGATAAAGGAGACAAGCATGGCCTTCCAGTCCTAAGGAGCAAAGATAAGAGAATGTGGAAGCAGGTTTGTGGGTGGGTTTGTAGTTGACTTAGAGCACTGAAGAAAACATGTCTATCAGTCTGGGAAGGGAGACTGCTGCTATGTTTACATGGGCTATGTGTTCTTCATATACATTCTCTAGTTTCCAGATAAGATAGTAGACTAATTTAAAGAACATTTGTTTACCTACATGGCTCTGAATACCAACACTAGCCATCTTTATCAGAAATTCAGTTGTAGAACTAATGGAATGGCACAAGGGGTAAAGGCACTTGCAGCCTGATGACCTAGCCTGGGAGCCCACATGGAAGAAAGAGAAAGCATATTACAGAAAGTAGTCTGACCTTTACAACATAAATATTTTTGAAAAAGACTTAAATTAAAATTTAAAGACAGCTAAGGGTTTTGATGTAGCCGTTGTATAAAAATAGGGTTGGTTATTGGAACTGTCAGTGTGATATTATGCATTATCAAAATGAATTATAGCAGGCTTCATCACACTTGTGATTTGTATACTGTTAATAAACAAGCTGGAATTTTGTCATTGTTCATTTTTAGTTATGTACCTTAGGGGTAATTCTTTTGTGTGTTAGCTACAGTGTCAAAGAATATTAAGCTTACCTTAAGTCCTCTCCAAGCAAACTCCTTATTAGCTAAAAAATAGTTGTTGGTGATCATGTAATACATCAAACTAACCTTTCTGTTAGAAACACGAGGCATGGAAACAACAGAGCTTCGTTTCATTACCATGTGATTTTATAGTGAGTTCAAAATCTTAATGTTGATAAGAATGAACTTTTCCATGATGAATTTAAAATCCATCTATTTTTATGTAAGATGTTCCTTACTTTATCATCATCATCATCATCATTATTTATGTAAGATAGTCCTTATTTCATTTATTACTACTACTACTACTCTTTTTTATTGTTTTAGATAGGTTATCATGTAGCCCAGGCTGGCTTGACTTCACAGTGTAGTTGAGGATGACTTGAAATTCAAACACTCCTACCTCAACCTTCCAAGTGCTGGGATTAGAGGCATAACCAGCTTTTATGTAATTCTATAGAATGAGTTAAATGTAGTTGCTGTTCTCTGATGTAAAAGTATCATGTATCACTGAAGAGAAATCATTCACATTTACATAAAAATTCACTAATGAATAGTAATGAGCACAGAAATTTTACTGAAGTGTATTAATCATATCCTCTAATTATTAGTGAAAATGGCCCATTTATGAAATGAAATATTGAAAAAAGTTACTTTAGAATGCTGAATGAATTTTAAAATAAAATAAAAGATACAATTAAAAATAGACTTAAAAGGAGTTTTGCGATGGTGAATTTTCATAAATTTAATAAAAAGATAAAAAAGAAAACTGTATGACTGTATAGGAAATGAGCCGGTATAGTAGTACATGCTATCATCTGAGCACTTGTAGGGTAGAGGCAGAGAAATTGCTCCAAGCTTGAGTCCAGCCTGGCCTACATAATAAGTTCCAAAACAGTCAGGAACACTCTGTCAACAAAAAGAAACTATGCGAAGACATTGTTATTTTAGTATACTTCTGTTTTTACTCAGTAAACACTAAGGGTGTATTATTTTCCAGGCATGAATAAGAAACAGAGTTTTTATTGGACTAACTACAGATAGAGTGTTGTCATATGATACCTTGTCTTAACCTCTACCAGCCTGTCATTTCATACCAGTTATCCTGTAATTACAAAGGGAAAGCAATAGAAAAATTACTTGACTAGTTTTTTTTTGTTTTGTTTTCGAGACAGGGTTTCTCTGTGTAGCCCTGGCTGTCCTGGAACTCACTCTGTAGACCAGGCTGGCCTCGAACTCAGAAATCCTCTGCCTCTGCCTCCCAAGTGCTGGGATTAAAGGCGTGCGCCACCACTGCCGGGCTAGAACAGTTGTTTTTTTTTTTTTTTTTTTTTTAAATGATTTATTTTATGTGCATTGGTGTTTTGACTGCGGGCATATCCAAGTGGGAGTGTTGGATCCCCTGGAATTGGAGTTACAGTTGTGGGCTGCCATGTGGGTGCTGGGAATTGAACCCATGTCCTCCGGAAGAACAGTCAGAATTCTTAACTGCTGAGCCATCTCTCCAGCCCCGAACAGTTTTTTTTTAAATGAATGCTAATTAGAATATTTTCTGGTTTTAGGCTCTAAAACAAAGAGAAGCAATTTTAAAACTCATCTTGAAAAATGAAAATGTAAGTAGAAAATGGTTTATTCTCATCCTAAAATATGATGCTTTTGTTCATGAAGTCATTTTAGAAAAAAATGGAGAAGGAATCTGAGAATAATGTTGCTCTAAACTTCACTTTAATTCTTTTTAAACTCTAAGTACCATGTATTTGAAGTAGTTTTTAAAGAGTAATGTAACTGCAGATTAAAATAACTGTGACTTTTCCATACCATTTTATGCTTATATAAGAGTATATTTTAAAGCGATTTTCTTTTTTGTTTCTTGTTTTTACTTTATTGCTGTACCTTTAAAACTGAAGTGAGATTTTAGAAGTGTTGGCAGTAGCAATGGTGCACACACTTAGTGTTCAGGAGTCTGACACAGGAAGGTCGTGCATCCAAGGCTAGCATGGGCTACACAGGGACACGTAAATAAAGTGGACTGCCAGATATTTGTAAGAGTTTGGTTTTCTTCTTATAAGCTATATATTTTGCCCATTTTTAAAAATGCAATATTTTTCATAAAGGTTTGTAGGGCTGCTGTGTTAGATTTGCCCTTTGTCTATATAAGTTGTAAACTTTTCCCTGTTTTGTAAGTCTTTGTTTTTAAATAATTATTCATTTTATGTACAGTGTAGCTGTCTTCAGACACAGCAGAAGAAGGTTTCAGATCCCATTACAGATGGTTGTGAGCCACCATGTAGTTGCTGGGAATTGAATTCAGGACCTCTGGAAGAGCAACCAGTGCTCTTGACTGCTGAGCCATCTGTTTGTTAAGTCTTATTGGGGGGGTTTTCTTCTGTTAATGTCTTCTTAGTTTTAAATATAAGTTTAAAAGGCTTTTTGTACACTCACGTTCTTAAAGTAATTCCCTGTATTTTCTTGTTACTTGTTTCCCTTAAACCTCTGTATCCTAATGTCTTTGAATAATGAAGTTCTTTTTTCAAAAGATTATTTATGTATGTGAATACACTGTCACTGTCTTCAGACACCCCAGAAGAGGGCATCAGATGGTTGAGTCACCCTGTGGTTGCTGGGAACTGAACTCAGGACATCTGGAATAGCAGTCAGTGCTCTTACCCGCTGAGCCATCTCCCCAGCCTGAATACTGGAGTTCTGTCCATGCCAACCTTGTTGTCTGGTCACTGTTTGAACTCCGAGCGTTCCTTTGAACCAGCATCATCTCATCCTTTCCACTTTTCTCTGACTTCCCCACTTCTCACGTTTGCCTGTTGTAAATCTTTTAGTGGTAGTTTTGAAAAGAAAAGATTCTTTTGACGTTAAAATTTTAACCACATTCATATTTCATCTAAACATTTGTAATGATTCATTGACATTAGGTATTTTTTTTAGGTTTGTATACAGATTTCTAATTATTTCCCACATAAAAATTTTTTTTTCTTATTTTTTGGAATTTTACTCATGTATGCAGTGAAATATGACTGTTTAGAGCTCCAGTTTTCTTCCCCTAAACACATCCTCCTCCCAGTTTTGTAACTTTTTAGGAAACCTAGCTCACTGAGTCCAGCTAGATCTTCTTACGTGCATGGGTGTCTTCCTACAGTGTCCTCCGCTGGACTTCGTATTTCTCAGATCTCTTCACTGTTCTAGGACCTCCTTGCTGACCGAGCACTCACGTCGCTGAACAGCACCCCTAGCCTGTTTGATAGTTTGACATCGTCTAAATCTATTAACCTATAGTTATAGCATCTTCCTTCATTTACCCACGTCTCCTGTTCTCCCAGTTTCCTCTTTTTCAAATTGTTTGTTTTCCAGAATGCAAGTTTTCACTTGATATTTGAGTGGCTCTCCTTGCAATTTGGTAGTTGGGTCAGGAGACTGAGTGGTTGTGGTTAAGGTCAAAATGGAAAGGACTCCTTCTTAGGTGGCCCGTGTTCTTCCATTAGGAAGGTACACTAATCAGGGTGGCCTTTGTCTTAGGTTTTAAAATCTTTGATATATTTGAAATTTACGTGGATCTTAAAACTATAATGTGGACCTAATATGAGTCTAACTCAGCTGTCTCATTCCAGTTTCTGAGTGTCTTTTTCTTGCTAGAGTTTGTTATCATGTCCTTGTCTGGATTAGCTGATACATCTTTTGGGTCTTTTTGTGCTAGTACTCATTGTTTTCACTTGGAGACAGCTGTAATGTCTTGTACTGTTAAACCTAGTTGTTCCTCCCACCCCCTTGGGGATTTTAGAATCAATTTATTTATTACTAAAGAACAAAAAAATTAGTATTTTTTGATGTATCATTATTTCTGATAGCGAATCTCTTTCTGGTTTTACATCTTTTTGCCTGATAACTTTCTTGTTTTCCTTAGGAGAAGTGCTTTAATTAGTTTCTTTTAAAAATAATATATATAATTTGTGAGCTATATGTATGCATGCATAATTTATTTATGTGGGTTTGCCTGCATGTGTTTAAGTATAATGTGTGTGTGTAATGCCGCAGAGGATGGAAGAGGTAGTTTGCTCCCCAGAACCTGAGTTACAGGCAGTTGGAGGGCCACTGTGTCAGTGCTGGAAGTGGAACCCTGGACATCTGGAAGAGCAATTGTTGCTTAGCCACTGAGCCGCCTCTCCAGTGCCCTAATTTGTTTCCTGTTAGGCTATTTTCTGCTGCTGTAATAGAATATAATAAATTTATTTAGTTCACAATTCTAGATGTTAGAAAGTTCAAGTGCATGATGTCAATATCTAGTCACATTCTGATACTTCATCAAAAGCACAGGGGCAAGTTAGCAAAAACAAAGCAAAAATAAAAAATTAAAGAAAAATCCCAGACTTGCAAAATTGGTTCGATCATGAACCAAACACCTTCTGTCAGGCCCCACCTCCCAGCATCACTTGAATTTGTCACTTATCAACTCTATAGCAATTCTATATACTCCACATAAAAGTATATTAAAAACCTACCAGTTTACAAGCATCTATGATTATTAACCATTTGGGGAAGCCAAGATAAAAGCCAGCTAGCTAGCCTTTTCTAAGAAATCTACATATACTCGTGATTTTTTTTTTTTTTTTTTTTTTGGTATAGTTTCAGGAAAATTCTTAAAATACCATATTCTAGGTAAGGAATTTATGTCTTAGATTAAAAACTAACAAATGGCTTTTTGCCTTTTAATTGAATAATTTATAACTATTTTGAGGAAAACATTTTATAGTTATAGCGCTGCTTGAATTAAACATTGTTCATTGGTAAACCTTTAACAATGAGAGGTATCAGTCTAAGAAAAAACAGTAAGTTCGCAAGTCTTCTGAATTGGTGTGCATATATTATTCCTAGAAATACTTAGAAGATAGTTGAGGTAACCAATATAGTTATTTAATTTAAAATAATTTAAGTTTGTTATGGTGGTATACCTAACCAAGTTTTACCATTTGTGAAGCTAAGGCAGGAGAACTGAAAGTTGGAGGCCAACCTGCGTTATAATAGCAAGACCCACCTCAACAAACAACCAAATGGACAGGAATTTACAGATATGGTACATTGCATAAGTAGAAAGCTTATAACTTTTTTTTTTCTTTCAAAACAGGGTAACCCTGGCTGTCCTAGAACTCACTCTATAGACCAGATTAGCCTCAAACTCAGAAATCCCCACCTCTGTTTGTAATAGACTTACACTTGTAAAAGACTTACACTGCCACCAGGCCAACATGTTTGTGGCAACAGGGTCTCACTGTGTAGACTTGGCTGGCCTGGAACTCACAGAGACCTGCCTATCTAGGCATATGCCACGATGCCTGGCAACTGAATAATGTTTTAAACAACATATGTAGGCCAGTGTAGATATTTTACACATAAATGGTGAATATAAATAATGAAATTTAAGGTCTTTGTCACATTGAACTTAGAAATGACCTGTGTAATTTAAACTAATTTTAGTAGTCTTTATTTTTTAAACACAGTAAAATCTTTGGAAGTTTTTAGAATTATATTTGTCATGGTTATAGAGACATTAGCATTCTATATTATATTTATGAAAGCATAAGGATTAGTCGTTAGTCAGTTTATAATGCAAACTATGAATATTCCCTGGTTAATTGCTGACATGCAAATGACTTGTTTCTCTCACTGTTTTTTATATGCCAAAGGCATAATGCTGCTTCAGTAAAATCTGAGTTTTAATTTTGTTTTTAAAAGCTTCACATTAATAGGATCCATTTAATAAAGAAAGCATTATCATGCTTTCATGTTACTAAGTAGAATCAGAGTTTATTGTGTAATCTATTAGCATTTAAGCAAGACATGTTACCACCCTCTTAGCAAAAAAGCTTGCTCATTTGCTTCATAGTTAATTTTTGCTACTTATATTCTGAAATGGTAGGTGTGTGACCAGGTATAAATGGATTTCTTTTTCTAGTACAATTTTTATCATTATGCAATGACTTATTTCCCTAACTATACATTTTGAATAAATATTATATTCTAATCCACCTAAATCCAACCTAATGCAACTAAAAGAGTATTTATATTACCTTCATTTCCTTAATATTTGCCTTATATATTATTACCATCTATTTTCAACTATATATTTTTCTTTCAAGTATAACATAAATCCTGTTTTTTTCAGCATATATATATGTATTTGACTGTTTCACTCCTCAGCCACAATATTCTCATATCTCTATCTTGTCTTAGTTTAGTCGTTTGCAGTTGTTTTGTTAATTATAAGCTTGAATTGATTTGTTCTTTATTTAGTTCTTCCCATGAACTGTGCCTTCTTTTTGCTTTCTGTCCCCACTGCAGTCTCATGTTCAGTAGTGTATTTATATTTCATAGTTTCTTTTTTCTCTTTCTGTATTGATTTTGAATTCACATACTCTGGGTAGTACTGTAACATCTTATGTATATGTAATGTCCAGCCTCCGCCTTACTACCAGCCTTACTGTACAAGTTTCCTGTGTCTTACAGAGTCTTTACCCAGGATTTTCTTCTGCTTTCTGTACTCTAAATTAAAGGTTGTTAGGATAGTCTCTCTTTCCTTTTCCCCCCTTTTTATCAAATACAAATAACTTTTCTGCCTTTTAAAAAAAGTACTTATTTGTTTTTTTTTTTTTTTTTTCTTGATATTTTATTTACACTTCCGATGATTCCCCTTTTCTTTAGAAACCCCGTGTCCCCTCCCCCTCCCCGCCTCTGCGAGGGAATTCCTCCTCCCACCCACCCGCCCACCCATTCCCATATTCCCACCTTGACATTCCCCCCTACTGGTGCTCCCAGCACCCTCAGGCCCAAAGTCCTCTCCTTTCTCCCTGGTGGCCATCGAGGTGATTCTTCTGCCTCATATGTAGTTCAAATCATGGGTCAATAGATGTGTATTCTTTGGTTAGTGGTCTGAACTAGAGGACGACCAGGGGGAGGGTCAGGCCCATTGACGCTCTTGCTCCCTCCATGGGGCTGCCAATTCCCTCCGCTCC
>CM052703.1:26974075-27035202 GCA_028551405.1 Uromys caudimaculatus
GGATACAGAAAATGTGGTACATTTACACAATGGAGTACTATTCAGCTATTAAAAACAATGACTTAATGAAATTTGCAGGCAAATGGATGGAACTTGAAAATATCATCCTGAGCGAGGTAACTCAGTCTCAAAAGAACGAACATAGTATGTACTCACTGATAAGCGGATATTAGCCCACAAGTTCAGAATGTCTAAGTTTTACTTATTTGTTTTTTATTAATTATTATTATTATTATTAATGTAGAAGCACTCTGGCTGCATGTACACCTGCATGCCAGAAGAGGGCATCATATCTATTACAGATGGTCGGGGCCTACCATGTAGTTGCTGGAAATTGAACTTAGGACCTGTAGAAGAGCCCCCAGTGCTCTTAACCACTGAGCCATCTCACCAGCACCACCCAACTTTTCTTCATTTAACATTTCTATTTAAGCAAGATGACACTAATTTGAAGGTCATAGTTGCAGAGCAGGCAGCAGAGCAGATCTCATGCTGTCTCTTACTTTCAAGTCTTCCCCACTTCTGAAAAATTAACATTCAGTTAAGGTCATTAATTAATTTTTGCTTGAACTACTTTTTAAGATAGTGTTTATGTACAGTGGTAAGGTGTGATTCTTGGATGTAGAAAAAGGAGAATCGAGTTTTCAAGTCCAGTCTGCTAGTCTATGTCTTCTTGTAGGGAAATTGAGACCATTAGTATTCAGAGTTATTGCAAGAGGTATATATTGGTTCCTGTTATTTTGTTGATTATTTAACACGTGTTTCAACATTATTTATTCCCTAACTGCCACCATCCCATCCCTCCCCTAATCTGTGTATTTATCATTCTCTCTGTCTAAAGTATTCCTTCCAGGATCCTCTCTCTTATCTTAAAAGGTAGTTCATGCAAATACTATTCCAATATCTGGCAAAATAGATTTCAAACCACATCTAGTCAGAAGAGCTACAGGGTCACTTCATTACAATTCTGGGCTGGAGAGATGGCTCAGCGGTTAAGAACACTGACTGCTCTTCCAGAGGTCCTGAGTTCAGTTCCCAGCAACCACATGGTGGCTCACAACCATCTGTAATGGGATCTGATGTCCTCTTCTGGGGTGTCTGAAGACAGCAACAGTGTACTCATATAAATAAAAAAAAAAAAAAATCTTAAAAAAAAAAAAAGAAATTATAATTCTAAATATTCATCAAACACAGGCAGCTCATGGAAGTTTCTCTAAAATAAATATTAGGACAATAAATCTCAATGTCTTTTATTTATTTTATCTGACCACAATGGAATATAGCTGAAATAAACTCTTTGAGATCAAACAACACATTATTGAATGATGAATGTGTTGTTGAAATGGAGAAAACTTAAAACATTCCTGGAATTAGTGGAAATAAAAATGGCGTTCCAAAACCTATGGGATCTAAGAAAACAGTCCTAAGAAGGAAACTTACAATTCTGTGTTTCTACATTAAAAAATTAGATGTCAAATAACCTGATGATGCCTTTTAGGACATTGGAAAAGTAAGAAAAAAAAAATAAATCCCAAAGCAGTGGACCAAGTGAAATAGCTAAAATCAGGACAGAGATTAATGAAATAGAAACAAACAAAATCAATACAAAGAATTAGTGAAGCAAACAGTTCATTCTTTGAGAAGATTGGCAAACCTTTAGTCCAGTTAATAGAAAAAGAAGACCTGAATGAATAAAGTCAGAGATGAGAAGGGAGACACTGCAGCAGTACTGAGGAAATTCAGAAGTCATGAGGGCCAGATTTAAAACTATACCAAACTAGAAAATGTATAGAAGTAGGTGACTTTTTACATGACTTTACTAAATTTAAACCAAGATGGGTAAATAATTTAAATGGCTCTATAACAAGCAATGAATGTGAAACAGTAATTAGAAATCTCCCAAAAGGAGCTGGAGAAGCAGTTCAGTGACTTAGAGCACGTGCTCTCGCAGAAGACCCAGCATCCACTTGATGGCTCACATCTATCTAACTCTACTTCCAAGAGATCTGATGTCCTCTTCTGACCTCCATGGTCATCAGGCATGCACACACTGAACATAAATCCATACAGGCAATACATTTATACACATTAAATATAAAAAAGTTTAAATCTCCCAATTTAAAAAAATTCAGGGCCAGGTAGATTCAGCACAGAATTGCTTTAGACCTTTAAAGAACAGCTTAAGCCAAAATTTGTCAAATTATTCTTTAAGAATTTCATAAAGTCTCCTTTTAAAATTTGTTTGTTTGAAAAAGGTAGGTACTTTGTATAGCCTCAGCTGCTGGCTGGCTGGTACTTAATAGGTAGGCCAGGCTAGCCTCCATTTCCCTCCTGCTTGCTGATCTGCTTCCTGAGTGCTGGAGTGATAGAACAACAGGCATGTATGTGCCACTATGCCCAACTTACTTTATCTTTTTTCCTTGTTACAGAATTACTGTTCTTAAAAAAAAATTCCATAATTAGAAATTGAGTAATAAAGGTGGCATGCATTTCTTAGGAATGAAGAAAATTATTGTGTCAAATGGGTAATGGGGAGAAACTAGGGTTGACGTGTGCTGCCTCTTCACACACTGCTTCTATGACCCGTCTGCCCTTGCCCAGCCTTCAGACTATTAATAGAATATGAAAATTGTGCTGCTTACTTGCAGGATTAAATGAAAATTATATGCATAAGCTGCTTAGCACTGGAAATGAGACCTCAGATTGTGGATAATAAACACAAACACATTGATTTCCTTGTTTGTTTTTTTTTCTTTTTTTTTCTTTTTTTTTTTTTTGTTTTTGTTTTTTGAGACATGGTTTCTCTGTGTAGCCCTGGCTGTCCTGGAACTCACTCTGTAGACCAGGCTGGCCTCGACCTCAGAAGTCCTCTGCCTCTGCCTCTGCCTCCCAAGTGCTGGGATTAAAGGCGTGCGCCACCACTGCCCGGCTGTTTCTTTTTTCTTGTTGTACATGAGTGTGTTTTACATTTCCCCAAGCCCTGTAAACCTAGATGGAGGGACAAAACCAAGTACTAAATTGAATTAGTATTGAGATAGCATTATACTCAAAAGGGATTTTAAGTGTAAAGATACACTCAGTAAAGACACCTGTACCACGTTTCAGTTGTAATGAAAAATAATGAAAATAAGATTTTTTTGTTTTTTGAAAATTACAATTCTATAGAACTAATAGCTTTCTGTTTCGCTTTACTTGGCTGTTACAACATTCTGAACATTAATTCTCAGATGGATATTTGGAAGTATTTTGCTTAATTTTATATATTTATTATAAACATGTTTCTTGTTTATTTAAGGTGGATAGACATGTAGATCTTCTAGAAGTTGCTCAGGAAACTGATGGGTTTTCAGGAAGTGACCTAAAAGAAATGTGTCGAGATGCTGCCCTCCTCTGCGTCAGGGAATATGTCAATTCTACATCAGAAGAAAGGTAACTCTGTTTGGACTTGGTTTCTGTTATTTGTCAAACATTTTTGATGAGGTGATAGTTGTTTTGCTTTATACTAGATTACTTATAGAAAAAGATAGTTCAATTAGCAACTTGTGCCTTTTTTATTTATTGGCATTTTTCTGTATGTGTTTGTGTTTGTATATGGATACATGTTCATGTGTGTACATGCAAGCTGATGTTAGGTGTCTTTCAGCTCCTCACCACCTTAGCTTTTGAGATGATGGAGGTCTTACTGACCCAGAGGTCTCCAGTTCTACTAGATTGGTTGCTCAGCAAGCTCTAGGGACACTTCTGTCACAGCCTTCACACTCCTGGGATTATAGGCACACACCACCTCTTTTTTTTTTTTAAATGTGAGATCATACTCAGTGCTCGTGGTGGCCTAGCAAGTGCTTTACCTCTTGAGCTTCTCCCCAGCCCTAATTGCCATTTTCCTAAAGAAGTCTGTAAATGGAAAATTTGCTGTGGGGATGTTCTAGAATTAAGGGGCAAAATGCTGAATTTCATTCGATAAACAATGGAGTGAGTCCCAGAAACCCAGGCTTGCCCTCTTTGTTAGGAAAACAGGGTTCTCTAGAATCTATAGATTGTTTCTGTACCTTCAAATTCATTTCTGAATAGTTTCTGTCAGAAACTCCACACATAAGAAAGGCATGTGGGGCAGTGTACAGGGCTTCAATTTCACAGTAATGCAGCTACTAACATGCCATTCCTCACGTCAGTCAGTTTCACTTGAAACCACTTTGAGAATGTGGTGAGTTTGAGAAATCAATTTTGTCATCCTTATTTTTCAGCAAAAGTAAGATAACCCTGAATCTACACTACACCATGTATCTTTTCAGAGTGTCAGCTCTCTGATAAAGAAGTTTTTAGTAAACCAGTATACCTTTGAGGTCGTGTTAAGGGAGTTTGCCAACTCTTCTCTTGCTCTGAAGTTTTCATACTACATGACCCTGACTTGCCAACCTGTGGTGTCCATGCATCTAATTACAGTGTGGTGCCATAGTGAGCTTCTCAAAAAACTCACTTACTTTTGCATTAAGTCCCTGCCAGAAGCACCATACTGCTTCCTCCTGGCCCATGTGAGAGATGCACCCTGTGTGTATGCCCATGTGTAATTCCAGCTATTTCAACAAGTTGGGACTATTTTAACATCACCAGAAATCTACCTTCCAAAGATCTTTCGTCTACCAGAAAAAAATAAAAGAAGAAATAAACAAATGGTGTATAAACTTCCTTAAATTAATTACATTAATAATGAAAGGCAAAAAGCTTGAAAGCCCTGAAAATCTCAGTGGGAAAAATCTGATTGTTAGGCTTGAATCGTCCTGTTTTCCCTGAAACATTTTTCCTCAAGTGTCTATAAACTACTAAGTAGCAGAATGTACCAGGGGGTTGTTGTTGTTGTTGTTGCTGTTTTGTTTTGTTTTGTTTTTGGTGAGGATTAAAGTGAAAGGGACTTCAATTAGTTGTTTTTTTAAAATTAAGAATGTTAAGTTTTACTTCTATCTTGTAAAAGGCTATACACACATGAATATACGCATATACCTAGGAATGCTAGACTTTGGTGCTCTATTCACAAAAGTAACTTGTTTTCCTGGTTAGAATTACGCTTCTGTTTGAATAGCCGCCAGTGTTTAATGAAAGTGTGCTGCTCTTACATTCTTGGTGTGAAATGACTTACACAACCATTTGCTTTACTGTCTCTTAGTATATTGTGAGGGGCTGGCTCAGTGCACTGGCTGCACCCACATGGTGGTTCACTACTGTCTGTAACGCCAGGTCCAGGGAACCTGACGCCCTCTTCTGACCAGGCCCTAGGCATATACATAATGTACATATATACATGCAGACAAACACTCATACACATAAAATAAAATAAAAATAAATCTTAAAACAGTGTCTTGTGACTTTCATATACTCATATATAGATAACTTCTAGAAGAATGAGTCCAGTATGTTGTCATTCTCTTTGGGTTCTTGAAGGGGGAAGAAACTATTGTTATACTCTTATGTAATTAAAAACAAATTAATCTTGGTAAAATATTTTAGGTAGGTATACTCTAAAGAGATTTGGCAATTTGATTGTTTTGTTTACATTTTAGTCATGATGAAGATGAAATCCGGCCTGTGCAGCAGCAGGACCTGCATCGGGCAATTGAAAAGATGAAGAAATCCAAGGATGCAGCATTTCAGAATGTTTTGACTCACGTTTGTTTAGATTAGGAGTAAAGATCATTTGTACAGTTCAGTGATCTCATGGGACGTGCTCTCATCTGTGCAGCAGTGAGGGAAATCCAGGCTTCTTGTTTTATACTCAGAACTCTGGTCTGTTTTATAAACGGTGTTACTGCTTGTTAGAAATCATGAGGAGGAAGCCAAGTGCGCCTGAATGTGGGTGCTTGTTTGACCTTTTTAGCCATATGCTGTTAGAGCTTTAGAGAGTCTAGGCTGGTCTTAATGTAGTAAATGATTTGTCAAGTCATTAGTGAGGAATGGGGTGTGGTTAGGTGCTGGTGTCTAGACACGTAAGAAGTATGAATGTGAGTGTGTGCGTATGAGTGAATATCAAATGTATATATCCACTTTTTTTAATATTCTGTAGATAGGTTTGAATTCAGAAGCCTTTTTTTTTTTTTAAACCCCAACTACTGAATCCAAAAGCACCAGATAGTCTGTAGCAAAACTGGGATTTAAGGCAGGATCTGACAGGTCCAGTGAGATTCAGCCACCTAGTTGTCACTTGTTTGGGCCATTTGAAAGTTTAAAAATTTCCTCTGCAGTTGGTTGAATCAACCACATCTGAGTATGTACATGTGTCTCAATTATAAAGGTTGTGGGGAGAATCAGATAGCAAACACGATTTGCTCGGTGATCAGCAGTGTTTCCACCTCACTCTGCTACGACACTGAGTAGACTTTTTTGAAGTTTTACACTGAATTACATTCAGGACTGAAAACCTTTCAAAAGAATGGGTTTGAGAAACCTCAGTACTCTTTAATGCGTGTACATAATCTCATCGTAACAGTTCTATAACTGTATTCCTTAAATGTTGTTTGAAAGTTATATGTTCTTTAATTATGTTCAAATTTCATTTGGTCACCCAAACAAAATGATAGTTTATATAAATAGTCATTACTAAATGTGCTTAAAAAATACTCACTTTGTAACTTAAATTTAAAGATTTTCTCAGTATAGTATAAAATGTGTACAAATAATACACACGAAGATTCTTGTGTTGTATCTGTAGTCACTTGATGCCATGTGAACCTCATAGAAAACTCTTCTTTTCCAAACCTCCAGTAGCTGGCATTCTGTTTCAGGCACCTTGACATACGACAGAGCAAGAAGATAATGCCACAGCACAATCTTAAGGTGCCTCTGCATCATCAGAGAGATTAAACTATGACAAAAATGCTTTTGGTTTTATTATTTGTTTTATTTCTTTGAAAACTAAATTCTCATATGTTTATTGAATTAATTTCTCTAGTAATGTTTCTTACAAGAACCTACTGGACACTGTTGGGGTTATAGATTGCAGGAGACTACTTAGAGTGACAGAAGGCAAACTGGGCAAGATTGTGAAGATGACGGGAAATGAATGGTAATACAAGATGCCAAGAAACATACCCTGTTTCTATAATTTACAACAAAAGGCTCTTCCTTTTTTTTTTTTTTTTTTTTCGAGACAGGGTTTCTCTGTGTAGCCCTGACTGTCCTGGAACTCACTCTGTAGACCAGGCTGGCCTCAAACTCAGAATTCCACCTGCCTCTGCCTCCCGAGTGCTGGGATTAAAGGCATGCGCCACCACTGCCCGGCAAGGCTCTTCCTTTTGATTCTTTTTTTCCACTTAGTTCTTGATCGTTTTCAGTTACAATTGCAGATTTTGTTGTTGTTTATAAAATTTGTTTTTTTGTTTTTAAATTATTTATTTATTTTACATATATGAGTACACTGTAGCTGTCTTCAGACACACCAGAAAGGGCATCGGATCCCATTACAGATGGTTCGGAGCCACCATGTGGTTGCTGGGAATTGAACTCAGGACCTTTGGAAGAGCAGTCAGTGCTCTTAACCGCTGAGCCATCTCTCCAGCCCATTTATAAAATTTGTGTTTGGACAATTTTTATATTGCAGTTGAGGCTTCACATTTTATAGCAGACATTTTAATATTGATTTATTCTGTTTAAATGTGAGTTTTAGTAATTTAATTTTAATGTAATGACATGTTCAGAAATGAGTGATGTGTATACTTCTTTGTGTCTTTTTCATCTTCTATTAAATTCACATTATCCAATTATAGCACGGAATTTTTATGATTCTAACCAGATGAAGAGAAATACACTAATTCAACAACCATGACTCCTGTAGGCATATTGAGCCATCGAGTCAGAGAAACTATTTTTATATGATTTACATAACTTTGAGTGTTTGTAATTTCCATTCTGCTTTAGATAGATATTTCACATACGTGGTTGGCTGTTAGCTCTTAAAGCATTTGCTTTGGGTTGTACATATCGAATATAGAACCAGGCTTTCTGGCTTAAGTCTAGACTTCCCACTAATGAATTGTCCGCCCTGAGACTGGCTGCTTTGTTTCTGTTCTGATCTATGAGGCAACTATGGCACCTACTTTTAAGGAGTTGGGACAGTGTGGTAGCATGGAGGTATTCAGTAGAGCACTTTGCATTAGCTGCGCAAATGTTAGCTATTATGCTACTAATGGTATTCTCTATACAGTAACGTGTGTATCTTGTTGGCCCAACTGTGTCTCAGTCTCTGAAGCCATTTCTGTCATCTCTAGGCCTACACTCAAGGAACTAAGATGAAAAGGCCATGCGATGTTTCTCTGAAATCTCACTGTTGAATGACTTCTGGTAGGTTTGCTGTCTCCTCCTATTTCCATGCCTTTTAAAATTGAGATTTTAAACTCAGTCAGTTTTTACTTTGAGTCAACTTTTACTACCCCTTTCCTGCTGACTCTCACTCCCTACCTGCAGTTAGATCCGGAACTCATTCAGAGCTGGGTTGAAATAATCTAAATATTTTGCCATGGACCATAATCTAGTATTATTTAACATCTGTAATTTATGGGTTTGATTCAAGATGACAGTGTCTTGAGGCTCAGCTGCTTGTATAAAAGTGAGAGGAGCATCTCATTGGTAGGCCTTATTTTTCTACTGTAATTGGGTTATTTGTGGACAGGTTATGACTTTCTTCTGGGTGAAATAAATTGGGTATTGTATAATTATATTTTTTAAGCCTCTCTTAAAGTCAGAATGTTAAAAATTCCCAAAAAGTGAGGGTGTAGCCTGTGCGAATAAAATTTCAGCATTATCTTGGTACCTCAAATAAAGCTGTCCAATCCTCTCTGTTTGGGGACAATTCTGTTCAATGGGGCTGGAGAAAAGATGCAGTAGTGAGGATCATGTACTGTTTGTTTTTGCAGAAGATCTCAGTGTGGCTCCTACACCCATGTTGGCCTGTTCACAGTGGCGTATAATTCCATTTCCGTGGGAATCTAATGCCTCTAGCCTCTGTGAGCACCTGCATTCACACGTACACACCTACCTGCTTACACACACACCACAATCAAAATAAGATAAATCTGCTGGAATCAAATTTAAGAGGACCTGACCCATATGAAACAATCTTCTAACTGAACTGACTAAATTAGCTAATGCATATGAGTCACCACATGCAAATGAAATCAAATCAACAAAGTCATTTCACATTGTTAATTGAAGACATGCTGGCAAACCTGGGAATTATTACACTGTTTATAATAATGGCCAGTAAGAGTATCATTACTAAAATTCTCATGGGGGTGTTTTTGTGATAGTCTTAATATTTACAATTCTAAACCATTTTTTTTTTTTTTTTTTTTTTTTTTTGTGGAGACTGGAAAGATGGCTCAGCAGTTAAGAATGTGCTTACTGCTCTTCAGAGGATACAAGGTCCATTCCCAGCACCCAGTTCCCTCCCTCACAATTTTCTGTCACTCCCACTTCAGAGAATCCAAGGCCCACTCCTGGCTCCTGCAAGCAGCCATACTCACATGATGCCCACGTGTAGATCAAAATAAATGTGCTTTGAGACTGTTTTTAGATAGTTTTTGTGCTTTGAATTAAGATGAAGTGAATGTTAGTGCAATGTGTGGAACACGTAAAAAGCATGGGTTTGTAAACCAGAACAGTTCAGGGGTTTGTATTTTGAGAGAGGGTCTCTCAGTCTGTCCTGAAACTCCTGCCTCAATTTACCTAGTGCCTGGAGCGTCCTGCATCAGTTTACCTAGTACCACAATGCCCAGCATGATGGCTCAGTTCTAAACCAAACACCAAACAATTGACAACTGTTAAGTAAATTTGTAACCAAGAAATAACGTAGACAACATTGTTTTAAAGATACATAGATTTCAGAAATCAGATAGTCCGCAGATCGCGTATGTCGATATGCCTGTTCACAGGCATGCCTAGGCCACAGTCAGCCTTGGAAAGACTACCCAACTCAGATTCTGTTGGCAGCAACCAACTGTAGATAATCTAGAAAACAATTTATTTGAAGCAGGTAGAACACATGGCATCAGAGGGGAACTGAGGAACCAGCCTTCAAACACTGAGCTCCAAATTGGTTTTCTTTTTGGCAAAGATTGCTCAAGGCCTTCTTTTCTTCCTCCATTGGCCTTTGTGAGCTCCTCTGTTAGCCCGTTGCCCTGAGAACTTGGATTATTAAGATAGGTGACATTGAGTATGGGGATCTATTGGAGGCATTAAGACTAAGAACAAAGAGAGACTGGGAGTTCAGTCTAAAAGATCTTACGGGGAGAGTGTTAGGCAAGAGTGGCAGTTAGCCAGCTGACTGAGCTGCCACAGATAAGCTACTGAGCATGCAGAGGGAGAAGGAATCCTGTGGACAGGCCTCAAGGACTGTCGTGTGGGAGCCTGTTGTACTTTCACTTGGAGTACTATTTCCTTTGCCCGTCTCTGCCTCGGTACAATAACTTAATGTTTTTGTACTAGCTGCCTGGTATAAGAGAGCTGTGGAAAGTGAAACTACAGGGTTTTGTTTCCAGTGAGTACAAGCCCTTCCCTACGACAGGGTAAAGGGCAGATTGCTGCCTGCTCCTTCCAGTCCTAGTTGCACTGGGCCTGTGCTGTGTCTTTAACTGAACAAGTTGGCTGGTTTGGCCAAGCCCCTACTCACTCGTACATACACACCAGCCTTTTCATCTTGTTTGTTTGAGTTGGGTTCCACTTTCAGATGTTTGTAGCTTTCATTTGTTTTTAATTCTGAAAGGTGGAGTCCAGTCATCTTGAGAACATGCAAAGCATCTAGATCCTCTCGTGGCATGTTCTTGACAAAATCCAAAGTAGTGGGATTGTAGCCCAGCAGTTTATTTTTATTGGTGTGTTTCCAGTTTGTCCCGGTAAATACACTGTTGTCTTTAATCTTTTCTGAATTGTCCTCATCCTTGCAAAGTCTCCCTGGTAGGGAGCACACAGCTCCATACTACATTCACACTATTCTGCTCTCGGTGCTGATACTGCCCAGGCCAGGCCAAGTTTACCTCTGAACAGCTTACTTCTCTCCAAATGAAGAGGTTTGCTTTGTTTGATTTGGGTTTTTTGTTTGTTTTTCCACTCTGATTTAATAAAATAGTTTTATTTATTTTTTTACCCCTAGAACCTGGCTAAAATGTTCAAATCTAGCAAGTGACCCATTTATTTTAAATTAAGTAAAATAACAATATAAGCCAAAATTAATACTTTGGAATGCATATAGTGACCTGTTTGAATGCCATCTTGGTTTGGTAACTGTTCTGTGTGTGATCCAGTAACAGTATTCACCGAGAAGCTGCGTGGATGCTGGGCTTGGGAGAGGTCAGTGGGCACCCTCTCAGTGTCCCCGTACAGTCCGTTCTTAGCTGTGTCTCTTAGCAGGCAATGGAAGTGTGAGTCAAAAGCTCCACGGCTCCCTTAAACCTTTACACTCAAGACCAACTAACTTGTCTGTCAGAGTCACTAGTTTCTTGCTTGCAAGGACAAATAGAATATAAATGCTTGCTAGATCAGATGCCTGTGGGAAATGGAGAAGGAGAGGAATACAAGCTTGATATTCTGGAGGAACCAAGATTTGTTTCTTGTAGGACAGATAGGTTGGAAAAAAAATACTGGGGCCTGATAAATACTGATGTAAGGTCTGACCGATTGATTTATGTATGCCTTTCCAGGATTTGTTCGCACTTCCTCAAGACTGAAACATGTACATAGACATTTCTTGGCCAACTGTGCCTTGCTAATTGATAATAGGAGGCACCAAGTATGATCTGGGGAGAAAACAGAGCAACTATAAGTGATACCATTCGTGCACGCTCTCTCTCTCTCTCTCTCTCTCTCTCTCTTTCTTTCGAGACTGGATCTCATGCAGCCCAGGTTGGTCCTCCCAAATGCTGGAATAAACAAGTATGTGCCACTGTGCCTAATTTATACACTGCTGGGAATCGAACCGAGGCCTTTGTGAATGCTAGGCAAGCAGTCTACCTGCTGAGCCACGACTCAGCACCAAGTGATAGCTTTGAGTTAGCTATTGCACTACTGGTATTTGTGGTGAAGATCAGTAGTAAAGAACTTGCCTGATACCGTTAGAAGTAAATCAGGCACTCAGGAAGAAGCAAGAGCTGTGTACCTAAAGCCCCCAAGGGTGAGAGTGGAAATGTACTGTCTTAGTCACACAGAATACCGGCTGCTAAGGAGGGTCTGAAAATAAGATCTGTACCTGTAAGAACAAGGGCTTTGGCTTCATCACCTTAGATTGTCTTGTAGTGAAATTCTGGGCAGAGGGCATAAGTAACCTAGTCACCTCCGAGAAGCAGGTGCCCAGCTAAAGGGCATGAGTTATTTACCTCTGAGAGTCAAGTGTGAAAATGATGTGAATAAGGGTGCCCCAAAGAGAGCTGTTACTGCTCTCCAGTTAGACGTTGCTATGACAGCCCAAAGCAGCCATTGAGGCAGTACACGACAAAAGCACCAGCTTGGTCTTTGAGAGGTTTATTGAAGTAAGAACAGGTATCAGCGAGACACTGAAACAGTTACACTATGTGCTAGAACAGAAAGGCACTTTACTGTCGTTGAAATCACAACTTCATTTGGTAAGGCACTACAACCCTGTCATGTTTTCAGTGAGTACATAGTTTTAAAGGCAGCAGTGAGTAGCTCTGACATAAGTGAGCACAGGCACTATACAGTTGAAGACTCACTTTGCTGTGGTCACGGTATGTAACTTATTCTCAAAAAAGCTCTTACATTTTTTTTTTCAAGTGTCAGTATGAAAAAAATCAGTTTCTCTTTTCGGTCTGTGGTCTCTTCCAAAGAAACCTGTATGTAAAGATACTTTATCTTTTATGTGTTCCTTGGCAACAATGAACCATGCCTAAATACCAAAATTCTCTCTTAGAAAGTAAACCATCAAAGGACATCTTACAACAGGTTCATTCTGGAAACTTGTAACATGAAGAGTTTGGGGTACCCCAAACCTTCGGTCTCCAATGTGGTTGCTGTTTGGCGTCCTCAGGGAGCGCTTCATTAAGTAGCTTCAAGGAATCAGAACCTGTACCTGTGTTGTCTAAGGTTGGGCCCTAGCTTAGGAGGGTGGTGGTTTGGGCAGACTTTCAGGGTCAGCAGTATTTGCTAATGTCAGTTTTGTGTATTACACGGCTCAGCAGCTCTCAAAGCTTGTATGTATGTATCTTCACTAGGATGATGTTTGGATTTTATCTTTTCTGCAGAAATCAAGTTTTAGCTTCTTATTAATTTAATAGGTGGGTTGGTTTTGATTACAGCAATCAGATAGGTGCCTCTTTAAGATAACTATAGCCACAGCAAAGTGTGGGGAAAGTAGTACCCAGGAGAAACTGTTTTCATCAAAGCATGCCATGCTTTTGAAAAGTGCCATCAAACTGGAGTTATTATTCATAGAAGGCCATTAGACCTTCTCTTTCTATTGGACTATGTCATTTTCATGGCAGACATAAGTTACATAGTTCTTTAAGATTTAATTCACATCTTCATACTTATTTTTCTTCCAGTTGTGTGTTCAACTCATACATTGGGCAGTGTGGGTATACTCTGTCGTCACGAAGTAAAAAGTCCTGATGTGAAACACATTTCCTTCAAAGTGACAGAATGGTTTTTTTGTTGTTGTTGTTGTTGTTTTTGGTGTTTTCTTTGTTTTTTGGTAAGTGACACTGGGATTCCAGGGTGGCAGAAGTAAGCTGGAAAGTAGGAGTCTGTTCTGGGCAAGTCCAGCTAGACACATAGTCACATTTTTAAGAATCTGAGACATACCTGCTGAGATGAAGTAGAGTACAAGTGCTTTCATTCTGGAATGTACAACAATATTGTTTTCACCTAAGACTTAGTCTCCAGTGTGAGCTTTATAGACATAATGAAGTTGGTTTTAAATTATAGGCACAGCTTTTTACTTCATTGCAAAATACTAACTTTAAAAAGTCACCGAGAAGCAATTGAATACAGGGCAGGTAATCACAAAAATAGGAAAAAAAAAAAAAAATCGTCAGAGAGCACTTGCGAAGGAGGCCAGAGCCAGGGGCATCTAGTTGATCTTCTCCAGAGACCTGTAGTAATCTGTCAGCACTTTCCATGCTTTGGGGGCCATGAAGCCATCTGGGGGATCTTCTCCTTCCCGGGCGAGCTTCCTCATACGAGTTCCTGAGATGAAGTCAAACTCATCGTGCCTATGAGTACAGCAACAGAGAGTTCAGCAGAGGTAAGTAACAGCTGCTTTAAAGATCCCTGGGGCTAAATTGCTGATTTTTAGATTTTTTTGTGTATAAACAGCTAAATGTTTTAAAATGGACAGTTCTCTCAGTCTTCAGCTCCACAACTTATGGAACAAAGGAAGAATAAAGGCAGGTATCTACACAGTGCTTCTTGCACACCTGTTCCTTTATATCTTGAGGCCAGAGATTATCTTGTGTGAACTTGGTATGGAGCAGGAATGTGCCATAAATGCTCACTGAAAATTGTCTCTGCCTGTGTCCTTTCGATTAAAATGCTAGGCACTTACAGTGTCTATGGAAAGGAACAATTGTGCTACTATTTTGGAGTTTCATATAGCCTAGCCTGGCCTAAAGCTTGATGTAGCCAAAGATGACCTTGTAATTTTGATCACCCTGCTTCTGGCTCCCTTGTGACTTAGGCATGTACCACTATGCCAGCTCAAGAACTTTCTGTGGGGTTCCTGGAGATTAAATCCAGTGCAGTGCACATGCTAGGCAAGTATTCTACTAGTAAGCTATATCCATCTGACCAAAGAGAAATGTTTATGGACCAACAATTACATGCAGAAGACTCTGCCAACAATGTCAGGGGACACAGCATTTGCAAGCGCAGGTCTAACTCAAGAGAGTACCTTCCTTTTAGAAGCATGTAGACTGGAGACTTTTCCAGAGGGTCAAAGTTTTGCCTCATCAGAACAATTGTGTCAATTTTTTTTCCCTCCAGAAACCTACCTTGCTGGATCGTAAAAGTCCATGGCCTTTTTAATTTTATTGTAGGCAGCCACTCGGAATGGAATGATTTCCACAGAGGTGAGGCCAGGGGCCATACTCAAGACCTTACCCCCATGGGTAGGTTCATATAGGTCTTTCTTTGTCTCAGGATGGGGCATTCCTGCAGGATCCCTACCCACAATGTAGAAATTGGCCCCTGCAATCATTCGGCACCTGCAATGCCACTGGACCTGGAAAATATCACATAGGGGACATGATGGTCAAGGGCCAAGTCCACAGGTTCTTCTTTACGCTGATTCTTTTAATTTTGCTTTTGAACTGATTGAAAGGGACAGGTTACTTAAAAGTAGTGAGGAAGTCTGAGTCTAAGCCTCGAACACTGTTCAAGCTGGGTTGTATTGGATAAGAGAGGAGGTTTAAAGTCATGAGCTATACTAGTCTCTCTTAATAAAGCAAGCAATTAAGAATACTTACTGTTACAAAGAACTCTGTGAATTACAGATTCTAAGTCACCATCTGACTGCCAACAAAGAACTAATTACTGAATTACCTTCTAAACAATTCTTGGGTTATGGTGAGTCACTTAGAACAATTGAAAAAATACATTGTTATTTTAGTTTCGTGGTGTAAATGAGAAAGTTTGTCCTTAGTCTCAGACGTTTAAACACTTGGTCCCAAGTTGGCACTGCTGCTCAGAGAGGTAGCTGGTACAACCTTGCTGACAGAAGTATGTCACTAGGGGTGGGCTTTGAGTTTTAAAAACTTGATCTACAGCCAGTTTGCTCTCTGCTTTGATTTATGCTTGTGGTAAAGATGTTAGCTCTCAGCTTCCTGCTCCTGCCCTCAAGCCTGCTACTTGCTATCAGGCCTCTCTGCTATGATAGACTTACCACCCTGGAACCGTAAGCCCACATAAACTCAGGTTGCCTTGGCCCTGGTGTTTTATCACGTCCACAGAAAGTTAACACAGACACTGCTTGCCCTGTGACTCAGGTGAGCTGTGCTATCTACTTACCTCAATTACATGCCAGCCTCCATATTCTCCAAGCAATGTGTTTATGTTAGACTTGATGCTTCTAGCATCTTTACAAATACAAACTCGAAAAAGTTAGGCTGGGGTGGGGAAAGTAGACAGTTCTCCTTAAGAATTGATTCCCCCAACATATTTACTCTTCTAATGAGCATTAGCCGGTGCCCTTAGACTTTGGCCCAGCTCAGGGGATTGCTCACCTCTGTGGGGCCAGCGTATAACATAGGGGATGGAAAGATGGCAACAATAGTTGACTTGGGGTCCAGGACCCCTTCCTCCAGTACAGCTGCATGCTGTTTCATCCTCCACTCCAGAGGTACATCATCGTCCTTGGTCCAGCCCCCAAGAGGGTGTAGCAGGAGGACCGGGTGCTTGTAACCCCTCTCCAGGAGCCTGCGGCGGGTGTCCTGCATCAGCAGAGCATGGCCATTGTGGACAGGATTGCGCAACTGGAATGCAAACACGGCATCTAGAAAGGAAGAGCCAAGGATCAAAGTAAGCAATATTGCTTGTCCGTAATAACAGATGGGGGAAGACGGAGTGGAACATTGTTCAGTTCCTTGGTTCAGTCTTCTAGCTTTTGGTAGTGGGAGAATATGCCTGGGCTGTTAGCTCACTTGCTTGAAGAGGATGGGATACAGAGGCAGGAAAGCACACAGGAGAAAACGTGACTCAGGAGTTAAAGCAGGTGCTGTCTGCACCTTTCCTGAAACCCCAGACTCCAGCATTCGCCTGCTCCCTTGTACCTTTCTGAGAGCCCGCATACAGAGCACACAGAAACGTGCGTGGATGCTGCAGTCTAGAGATGACAAACAATCTCCCTTCTCCTTAAATCCTGAAAGCAAGGGCACTCAGGATGGACTCATTGAAGTCTAGATTTTTTTTCTAGTTCTAAAATGTAATTAATATATTTCCATTGCAGGAAACTTAGGAAATATAAAAAAGCCCAAAATGGACAATGAAAATCATTGCTTCCTATCATTACTTCTCTCTTAAAATGTACAGAATGAAATGTGAAGAGGTTTCCTTTCTTGTTCTACCACCCCCAAGAGGTGTCACTGGCAGTCTGGTGCTCCCAGAGTCCTTTGTGCCTCTATAGACAGAAGTAGGTTAGGTTTTTTTTTTCAACTCTGTTTTCCAACATTCTGCACTTGCGTGTTTTAAACTGCTGCTGCATAGTGTTCCAGTATGTTCGTGTAGCACAGTGTTGATCCAGACAAACCAACAGGTCTCATCACTTGGAGAGATGGCTCCAAGATTAAGAATGGTAATACTTTTTCAGAGGACCCAAGTTTGATTCCCAGCAGCCATGTCAAGACAGTTCACAAAGTGCCCTGAACTCCGGCTCTGGGGGATCTGACCCCACAGGCACCTACACATACATGGCACCCCCATATCTAATTAAAAGTAAGATATTCTTTTTTTCAACATAATATTTTTATTGTTTCTTTGGAAATTTCACATCATACACTCCAATCATTTCCTACACTCATTTCCTAGTCCTCCCCATGTTCACCCTTCTTGTCACCTTTCCCCTCAAAAAAGAAAACATTTTAAAAAAGCCAAGCAAGTCCAATTTGTGTTGCCTGTATATTCTTTGGAACATGGTCAAACTCTCAGTGGCCTGCCCCTAATATAGACCTGAGCTGTTCCCCTCGCACACCCCTGCCAGAAGCCATCGATTGTGGCGGCTACAACTCGGCATCCTTATTCTTTAAGAGTTCTCTTCAAGACTTCCTGTTCAGGCTACTACTTTTTTGGGGGATGGGAGTGAGGATTGGGGTGGGGGTAGGGATTGTAACAGAAGCCTTCCATGCCTCCTTTTGTCAACTCTGCATCTACAATCATCAGTATCACTGCAGATGTAGCCTCCTTGCTCCTTACAGTCAGCTGGAGCATAGACCATGGGCTTCCACATGGTTTCTGGCAGCAGCACAGACCACACACATGGCCCCCAGCTGCATTAGGACCATGAACCCAGACAAGGCCCTTGGAGGCAACCTGGACCACATATATCACCAGGGCTTCTGGCAGCAGCACAGCCCACAGACATCAACTTGACTTTAGGTTGCAGCACAGACTATGACCTTTGGTGGCAGCACAGGCCATTCACATTAATATAGCCCTTAGCAGCAGTATGATCTATGGACAGCAAACCTGGCTGGCCTCATTCATATATATACACATACACACACATACACAGTTGACATGGTGGTACATGCCTGTAATCTCTGCATTTGGGAACAGAGGTCAGATCAAGAGTTCAAGGTTACCATTAGCTATATAATGAATTTAATGCCAAACCCTAAATGAGGGGAAAAGAAAAAAATCCAATTCCCTATACACTTAAACGTTTTGACTAGAGTGCTAAGAAGTATTGGCAAATGTGCTAGAGCCTGATTACATACCAGCATTCATGTCTTTACACTTCTGTTTGAGCTCTAGAGGCGTCAGGCGGTATTGGTCCAGCCCATCGTCCCACCTTATTCTCTCTAGCACCTGGAGGTCTCCTCCAACAAGCCAGTCACCACTTTCCATCACCATCTAGAAGGAAAATCATCAAATTTAATAGTAACTACGCTGATTATTTTATTGGAAGTGTGTGGGTGTGTGAGTTGCAAAACTTATTCAGTAACCCTTCACATTCTCTTTTGAGACAGGGTTTCTCACTGAGCATGTGGCTTGCAGATTTGGCTAGACTGACTTGGTTAGACTGCTTGATCAATGAGGCCCCGGGAGCTGCCTGGCTTTACCTCTCTGGCAGTGGAATTACTGCCTGGCCACTGCACTTGGATATTTTACCTGGGCTCTGAGGGGATTAAGCATGGGACCTCATCTTGTGGAACAAGCACTGTACTGGCTGAGCTTCTCCTCAGCCCTCCTGGTTTTCATTTTGACCCATCTTGAGTTACTGTTTGGCAACATTTCAAAGAGTATTTGTCAAACTTTAGTTTCTTAACTTCCTGTGGTCTTCACAAAAATAACTAGGGAGGTAGCAGAGCAGAAGCAGGGACAAGGCCCTGGTTGAGCTCCAGCAGCAAGTTCACACAGAACAAAAGTTGAGGACTGTCCCCCGAAGTTTGTGTTTATATGGAATATATCATCTATATTATATTAGAAATTAAAGCTTAGAAACTACATTTAAAAGTAATAATGAATCTGTTTCTTGTTAAAACTAAATATTATTCTCCACCCCCCCCGCCCCCCAACCCCAAATAGGAAGCATGGCATTACTTTTACCATTTTCTACTCTGCTTAAGTATGACTGAACAGAAGACAGCTAGACTTTCATAGCTTCTACATTTAATCCGAGCCAGGGAGTTTTGGCTGATGTATAAAAAGAGAACCCAACTGCAGGTACATAGCTAGAAGGATGAAGAGGATCTGAAGAGCCTTTTTATGTGATTTTGGATAGTATTTCGTGCTACAACATATACTGGCTCCTTCCCCCCTCTTTTTTGGTAGGGTCTTACAGTGAAGCCCAGGCTTGTCCCCAACTTAGGACCCTCTCATTTGAGCTTCCCAAGGGATAATAGTATAGGTGGTTACTACTGTGTTAAGCTTCTAAGCCCATTTCCCTTTTGCGAGTACATGCAATTTTGTGTACATATGTGTGTGCATGTAAAGTTCAGAGGTCAGCATCAGTGTCTTCCTTGATTGATATCACTATTTGGTAGACTACAAATTGCACGTGTGTGTGTGTGTGTGTGTGTGTGTGCGTGCGTGCGCGCGCACACGCGCGCCTTAGAAAACAACTTGTAGGAACCTCGTCTCTCCTACCATGTGGGTTCCAGGGATTGAATTCAGGTTGTTACGCTTTGATGCAAGTGTCTATATATACTCACTGAGCAATCTTGCCATCTCTACCTTATTTTTGAGACAGGCTTTTCATTTAACTTGGAGCTTGCCAATTCAGCTAGACTGGCTGGCCAGCAAGGCCTAGAGGTGTTCCTCTCTCTACTTCCCTCATGCTGGGATTACAGCCAAGTGTTGCCATGTCTGGCTCTAGGATATGAGTTCTAAAGATGGATCAAATAGCAGTCACTTTACCAATTGAGCCATCTCTCCAGCCTCTAGAGTGAGAATTTTGATTTCTTTAACAACTCAGTTATGTTATCTGAATGTGTTTTTGTTTTAATCCCAGGTATAGGATATGGGGCTGTTCCAGTTTGTCCACAGCCATTAACTATGATGGTCTTGTGCTCTTGGAGGGCTGTGATTTTTTTCTTTTCTTTTCTTTCTTTCTTTTTTTTTTTTTTTGCCAGCCGCAGATGGTTTCATTCTGGGCACTCTGGAGAGGGAATAAATGCCAGAGCCTAAGAGGGTGTGAAGTCCTCTTAAGGAGAGGAAGGCAGTTCCTGCTCCTCCCTGCTGCTCCTGGTTGCCGTTGTAATTTGACAAGAAATTGGATATCCTGATGATGAAGATTGGATTAGCCCCAAAGGACCCCATGGAGTAGGAAGTAGCCTGAAGAGTCTGCCTTTCTCTCCTACCTAGTGTGGGGGGCCTTGAAGGGGTTCGGATAGAGCAAGGGTTGGAAGGGTGGTCAATAGAAGAACCCAATAAAATAATAAAAATAAATACGCTAGTTTCTTAAAGGTAAATGAACTGTGGAGTCTGGACTTTTTGTACTTTTCATAGTCTGTTCTACTAAAACTCTATTGTTCTTGAATGAATGTTTTACCCAAGAATTTTTTTTTTTTTATCATAACATGCTAGTTGACTAGCAACTGTTGGCTCACTGAGTTTGAAACTTGTTTGAAACTCCAAGGTTAATCATTGGCAACTAACATTCTTCCTTGTTTTTCTTGAAGTGACAGAGCTTTGTTCATTGAAGAAAAAAACAAAACAAAGGGGGAAAAAACCCCACTTGTTAAATATTTGTAAAGCCACATTCATGACATCAGGGTTTCAATGGTGTTTCAAAGTGTGTGTGTGTGTGTGTGTGTGTGTGTGTGTGTGTCTGTGTGTGTGTGTGTGTGTGTGTGTGTGTGTTGGGGAGGCATAGCTGTTTTTCCCAATGTTTAAACAACTTGACAAGAACTCTTCTTCCTTACACCACCTGTTGAGTTTTGGTGTTTGTAGTAGACGTGCTTTCTGCACTTCTCTGTTTGGAGTAAGTTATGGAAAAAAATCAACAATATGGACAATGTGGGCACACGGGGTTTTGTTTTCTTGGTTTTTTTTTTTTTTTCCAGCATTATAAAGAATATCCTCTGGTGAAGCTGGTGGTTTCTTAGTACAATTGTGATAACTGGACAAGGTACCAGCAGTTTGCCCTTTATTGCTTTGTACCAGCCATGCCAATGGCAGATACTGGGTTTACATCCCACAGGGATTCAGAGAATGGAAGGTTAGGCTAGTGTGATTTTTGTCTGTCACTAGTGAAGTAGGAAAGCATGAGCTCCATCTAGAATCTAGTGCCACCAAAGGATGCAACTAGGCGTCTTGTGTGGTACAGCCTTCACAACAACAAAAAGGACATGGTGCTGAGTTTGAGAAACTGTGAAGGTAATTGTGCAATAGATTTGGCTCTGTTTTCATGGCCTCCTTTCTAAACTCTGTCCTTGGGCAAATACTGTATCCTTATGTTTTCAAATACTAGTACTATACACTGAATTTGTCCTCACTGCTTAAAGCAAACTGAAAAAGTTGACCCAAATCCCAAGGAGTTCCGTAACAATCTGGACTCTAAGGGTCAATCCTACACTGGACTGCTGTCTTGGTGAAGCCAGCACTGAAGTGACTGTGATCACCACCCAGTGTAAAAGCAGGTCTGCTAAGAGTGATGCTGAAACTGTTGCCCTGTTGTTTCTGGAGTTGGGGGAACAACTCTCAAGATAGCCGTGTGTGTAAGGTGCTCTGACCATCCCTAGAGCTGTGTCCAGCCCCCAGGAAGGAAGGTCTGGAATGTTATTATAGCTTAGAATTACCTACTCCTTTCCAAACCATCCGATTAAGGCTTAACGTGTTGGGATAATCTTCTTGTGCACTGTGTAAAGGTTGTCTTTGTATTATTTCAAATGTTGATTTCTGTGCCAGCAGAGAGCTGAGTGCTATCTGGACTTTGGTACTGTTACTTTCACAAAGCATCACCTGTTTCTCCTTTGCCTTCTGATTGGTTTAATAAAGAGCCGATGGCCTATAGCAGAGCAGGAGAGGAACTGTGGAACACCTGGGCAGAGATAGGAACTCTGGGAAAGAATCAGGCATGGGAGAATCGACGAGTCAGACATGGAGGAAGGAACAGGAGGAAGGACTGAAGGAGAGGTAACAGCTCACGTTGCAGAACATGGATTAAAACAAACTGGTTAATTAAGCTACACAAGCTAGTTGAGAAGCCTAAGCTACAAGGCCTGAGCACTCACAAGGAAATATAAGTCTCTGTGTCATTTTTGGAAGCTGGTGGGTTGAGACACGTGGCAATATTAACGGGACTTGAAGATCTTGCAAGTTTAAACATCTTTTTTTTTTTTTTTTTTTTTTGGTTTTTTCGAGACAGGGTTTCTCTGTGTAGCCCTGGCTGTCCTGGAACTCACTCTGTAGACCAGGCTGGCCTGGAACTCAGAAATCCACCTGCCTCTGCCTCCCAAGTGCTGGGATTAAAGGCGTGCGCCACCACTGCCCGGCAAGTTTAAACGTCTTTGCTTTCAGATAAGAAGGCTACTTTGCAGAAAGGAAGCGGTAGAGTCGAAGTGCACACAACTATTGTACCAAAGTCGGGACTCAAATCTGGAATCTGGGAAAACCAAGCTTTCTTTCCCACCACATCCACTGGCTCTCATTAGTGGTTCCCAGGCTGATATTTTAGCATCACTTTTAATATCGCCTGCTGTAGGTATTGGGCCATTGAGTCATAGGTAGGAGTCAAGGTAGGACTGACTTCAGAAAGGATGATACTGTGGGAGTGGAAGGAACTAGCATAATGTAATGGCCAAGCTTGGAATGTCTAGAGGAGAGATGTGTGGGTGCTACAGGCACCCACAGGCAGATCTGCGAAAGGGACCCCAAATAAAGGTTGGACAGTTTACTCTGGCCAAAGGGTAGACAGTGGATTAGGAACACATAAACAAGAAACAACGGATGTGAAATCTGGCCCAGACTGGAACAGGAGTGAATTAATATATTTGAGTAATACTTGGAAGAGCTTCCAGAACTTGATAATTGGATAGGAAAGAGAAGGAGAAAACGCCACAATGGCATGTAGGTTTTGTTTATGGGTTGAGTGGATGCATACAGAGCTTCCAGGTAGGAGACATGAGGAAGAGTGAGCCTAGGGAGAGGTTGATATGCTGAGTCTGAAGCACTTCTAAGACATGTCTAGATAAAGCTCAATTGTTTTGTAACCAAGGCTTTCTCAGCCCTCATAATATGTGAAAATCATGGGCAGCTTCAAACTCCCAAGGACCAACCTGACCCCAAGCCAATCAAGGCAGAATTTGGGAGACCTGGTCTGGGCTATTTGAGATAGGGTCTTATGATGTGGCCCATAGTGGGATCCTCATGCTGCTGCCTCTTTGGTGCTGGACTCAAAGGTTTGAGCCATTATGTCTGGCATAACCTGCATAAATTTTAAGTGATCCTGATTGATCTTGCTGTCTACCTGGTCTTCATGTGGAGACAAGGGCTACAAAAACCTTTGCTCGTGCCTTTCATTGGGAAGACATACTTTGTTCTCCCGGTTTCTACATCTTTAAAATGAGAGAGATCATTTTTATTTACTTAACTAGGGAATTGTGAGAAAAACTATTGGTTGGTAAAACAGAGCACTATGGATAAGATCAAGGGTTTCCTCTAAGTATTACTTCCACACATTCTAGCTGTTCCTCACAGTGACTCTGAGACTATGCCATATGGTTCCATACTTTGTGACTCCGAGACTCCTTTAGTAGAAGGGGCATGTGGTGGTTCGAATAGGAATGGCCCCTATAAAGATTTATATATTTGAATGGTCATTAACGAGTGGTGCTACTTGACAGGGATTATGAGGTGTGGCCTTGTTGAAGGAAGTATATCACTGGGGTGGGCTTTGGAGTTTCAAAAGTTCAAGCCAGGCCCAATGTCTCTCTCCTTGCTACCTGCAGATCTGGATGTAGAACTCTCAACTTCTCTGGCACCATGTCTGCCTGTGTGTTGCCATTCTCTCCACCATGACTACAGTGGTCTAAACCTCTGAAACTGGAAGCCAGCCTCCATGAAATGCTTTTCTTGACAAGAACTGCTGCCATGGTCATGGTGTCTCTTCGCAGCAATAGAACTCTAAGATAGCTCAGGGGTACCCGTAGTTATGGAGTTGTGGAACAGAGGCAAGGCATTTCCTTGCTGACAATTCTCCGCAAACATTCCCAATGCCATTTGAAAACATAAGGGCCACAGTTCCTTTTGTGAATGAAACTATTAAGAGATTTTGTGTTCTAAAAAAAAAAAGTTAAAGTGTTAGTGTGTTAAATGAGTTCTTTTACCCAATAAAACTCATGTGTTGTTTCCTTGCCGAATATGCCTTTAGGAAACCCCAGTGTAATGTTTATGGGGGTGAATGTTTTCTCTCTGGTTATCTATGACCTACCTGGTTTTTTTTACCATTAGCTCCTCTAATGACCAATAGTGTAGAGTCACTGACAATACTGTCAAAGACATAGGGCATACCCCCAATCTCCTTGTCTTCTAAGGAACTGACTGCAACTGCTGAAATATATTGCGAGACAAGATGAAAGAAAATAATCACTCAAGTTCCTGTAGGCGTTATATGAGGTAGGTTTTATGTCTTCGGTGTAGGTCATGTGGGTGTTAAGATGTTAAGCCCTCCGGGCGCACACCTTTAATCCCAGTGCTTGGGAGGCAGAGGCAGGTGGATTTCTGAGTTCGAGGCCAGCCTGGTCTACAGAGTGAGTTCCAGGACAGCCAGGGCTATACAGAGAAACCCAGTCTCGGAAAAAAAAAAAAAAAAAAAAAGTTAAACCCAAAGAGGAGAAATTTTTGAGCAGAGATAATGATAGCCGTTGTTCTTCAGGCCACTGAAGAAAGATAAGGTCCCAAACCTTTGCGATTACAATCATAAAAGAAATGGTCAGAAATGTAATTGAAGGCCAGGATGTAATATTCCTGGAGCAGCTATCTCAAAGACTTTCTGCCAGAAACAGGGAAAACTTCTCAGGTGACTTTGACCTGTCAGGGCATGAAGAGATGTTTATCTTGAAGACTGTTGGTTGTGTCCAATAAATGGAAGAGCTACTTCCTTTGCTCCCTGAGCTTTTCTGTTCAGATTAAGAAGACTCCAGAGGCCACTCACTGGGCCCTGAGAATATCTTTCCTATCTTGTAACATTTCACAACTTAAAAAAAAAAAAATGTAATTTTCTTCAAGGTCATAGGGCTGGAATCCCTGTTCAATATAGTTTGGCCTCATCATTTTGCCAAAAGACAAAGGTTGTGTACTTTGCCCATCACAAGGTCCTTGAGAGCCCTCTGTGGCTTGACTGCTCAGGATGTTACCCATGAGCTTGAAAGCTAACCAAGCTGAGGAACTGAGGAAGTCAAATTAGATTAGTGCTATCTCTCTTCACCTCCACCCTGATGCCTGGGTCTCTGATGAAGAATGGATTTGCATTCAGTTTCACACAATTGTACGGGAAGTGACCTATATCCAGTGACCCCTTGATAGCTCCTCACCACTACTGTATTACCAGCTGCCATTAGAAGTTGTTGAGGAATCTTATTTGGCTTTAGGGAGGAGCATTCACCCTAGTCAGATGAATGACCACTGATGACAATGTAGTATCTTCTTGGCACTTAGCCACTATGTGTACTGGTCTTTGTTTATGGAAAGATGTCATTGGCCTTATTCACTGGCCACAGAGCATGAACTCTGAATTCTTTTCAGGGCTTGGTTGGGTTCATTATATGTGGTCCTTATGCACTTTTGGGGGAGTGGGGGTGGAGCTTGTGTTGTTTTTGGACATAGTCTTCTGTAACCAAACCTAGCCTCAAACTAGCAAACTAGCTATTTAACTTGCTCCCTAGAGTTGGGATTTATGGGTTTTACCATCATATCTGGCTTCAGAAAAAACCAAAACAAAACATTTCTTTACTCAACCATGAATTTGGGGAGATGTCTTGGACAATAAAGGCCTTGCTACATAAACATGAGGAAGGACCTGAGTTTGGATCCCCAGAATGCATGTAAATATTTGGGTGAACAGAACAGCTTGTCCTCCCAGCCCTGGGAGGCAGAGATGGCCAGGACCTGGAGTTTGCTGGCCAGCTATCTTAACCAAACTGGTGAGCTCCATGTTCAGTAAAAGACACTGACTCAAAAACTCAGGTGGGGAGCAATTGAGGAAAATACCCTGTGTCGATCTCTGGCCTCCACATGCGTTCATACATGCACGTGTGCACACACATGAACATATACCACATATGTACACATACAAAATAAAAATAAACAGAATTTCAACTTGTTGAGATGGTTCAGTTAGTAAAATATTTGCCTCATAAGTATGAGGATCTGAGTTCTGACCCCTATAATTCATGTGAAAAGCCAGGTGCTAGGGCACGTGCCTGTAGTCTCAGTGATGGCGAGGTAAGACAGGAAGACAGTAGAAAGCTCACTGATGAGTTAGTCTAGCCTGTCTGGCAAACCTTCAGGTATGTAAGAGACCCTGTCTCAAACAGAAGGTTGAAGGCATGCACCCTAAAATAATGACACCCAAGGTTGTCCTCTGACCTCTGACGTGCAATTACACACCATATACACAGGTGTATCTAACCCCAAACCTGCACACACACAAGTTTTTTTAAAAAGTCCTTGCAAAGGTTTTATACTTACTTTGATATGGGGGTGTTTTGCAGTGGCTGTTCCCCACACACGAGAACAACGCTCCTCTTTCCTATGCTCATAGAATTCAGGGTCTTGTAACAGAGCTACCCTCCGACCTTCGTACATCAAGGCAAACTTGCTGCACCCTTCGAGCCGTGCCTTGTCATCCGCAGAAACAGGCAGTACGATGGGAATACTCAAGTTGATGACTCCATCTGTAGAAAGACCCCCCAGGAGGCATAAGTGCCATATTCCAGGTGACACATTCTTCAGGGGTGGCTAATATGTGTACAGTCCTCTTTCCAAAGCCTCTTCTAGGTCATCAAGACCCAAGGCCAGCATAGATGGGCTGCTGTTCTGGTTTCTTTAAGACTGATAGGAATTCCTTGATCAATTCCTGAGGTAAATTGCCTTAGTAAGTGACCTAGCTTTGAGGACAAGATGGTGATACCACGTCTGGATTGCCTTTTAAAACTTTGGTGCTAACCTTACTGCACTATGAAGAATGAAGTCTTTTGTTGTTGTTAAGATTATTTATTTATTTGTGTGTGTGTGTGTGTGTGTGTGTGTGTGTATTCATATAGGTGCACCCAGAGACTAGAAGAGGGCTTCAGATCCCCCAGAGCTAGAGTTATAGACTGTTGTGAGCCCCCTAACATGGATGCTTAGAACTGAACCTGGGTCCTCTGGAAGAACAGCATATACTCTTATACCACTGAGCCATCTCTCCAGCTCAAAGCTTAGTCTTTAAAAACCAATGGAACAAAACAAAGACTGGCCAAACTGGAAGCTCCACTTGTTCCTGGAAATGAACCTAAGCTGGTGTTTGGTATTACCAACATAACTGAACTGAAGAGAAAGGAGAACAAAAGCAGAGTTCACACCCCAGACAAGCAGCCCCTTGATGGTCACTAGTCCAGAGGAAGCTCTATCGTCAAATGTTCTTAAGGGATTATTAAGCTCACTTATCTGGGGATAACAGTCTTGCTAGCTCAGCTACAATAAAAACCATCACTCAAAAAACCATGGGTGTAGGGCTTGAAGAGATGTTCTGTAGTTAAGAGCACTTGCTGGTCTTGCAGAGGACACAGATTTGGTTCCCAGCACCTACACAATAGCTCACAACCAGCTGTGACTCCATTTCATGAGGGTCAGATGTCCCCCTTTGGCACCTATAGGCATTGCAGTCCTGGGCACTGACATACATGCAGGCAAAACACCCATACATGTAGAATAAAAATAAATAAATCTTTAAAAAGAACATGAAAAATGATACAAAGCCACTTACTAAACTTCCCTAAATGTGTGCTTTCTCTAGAGAGTAAGGCCTTCTCGCCTCTGCTGAGTGTCTCACTCTAACAGAAATGTAGGGGAAGCTAGCTGCTCTAATTCCTTTGTATATAAGGCAGAAGCTACACCTTCATAACATGTCAACAGCTTTGTAAACACCAGACAGAAGAACTGGCAGCTTTCTGTGCCGAAGTGGCTGGGCCATGGTACCCAGACATTTGAGCAAATATTTCCAGTGTTTGTGTGGATTTTACTTTTAGATGACATTGACATTTAAATCAGTGAGTCTCATCCAATCAGTGAAAGGCCTGGGGGGAAAAAGACCCTTTTCCCCAGAAGAGGCAGTATTGGGAGGTAGAGCTCAGATGGACGATCAGGACTTCAGAGCATCCTGGACTATAGTAGTGAGTTGGAGGCTAGCCTGGGCTATCTGAGACTGTCTCAAACTCCACCCCCCTCCCAAATAAGTATGATCATTTTAAAGAATTTTTAGATAAAATGGTTAAAAAGATGTAATTGCTTTCCAGTTTGAAACTTAAAAACTGGCTCTCATTTCTTAATGATGCCAGATAGTGTGAAAATGATAAGACTGACTCCTTTCATTCCCTTTTGTACGCATGCTCAGCGTTCTAACTAGTCTGTCTCTCTTGACTGTACTTACGGATAAAAAATAAGGGCTTTGATTTGATGTGTACCACTAAAGACTCAGAGTGAGATCAGGGTTCAGAAGAGAACGAGAGGGCAGACCAAAGAGGACACCCTCCAGGGACAGAGAATACACTCGCCTTATTTGTGGGTGTGAGAAAAGGTAAGTTAATGAGGTCCCAAGATGTCAGATACGTTAGAATGCTTCTGACAGGTAGAGATCTGTGTTGTTCTCGTGTGGGACAGAAAACTCCTTGGCAGCTACGAAACCCAGTTGCAGGGACACCACTTTGTGCCCCCCCAACTCTCTTAAGTTAGTAAGACCTAAAAGAGTGTCACAGGTACGAGTCTGCCATAAAAGCCTGCCGTTTACAGTAGATGCCTTTACAGACTGCAGATTAGATAGCATGCAGGAAGATTTCGTTGTCAAAGTAACTCTGTTTCAAAGATCACCAGAAGCAGGAGCACCCAGCCCCTTAGCAGAGAACACCAAACTCAAAGTGGGGCTTTCTTGAAAGACGAGGTAGCAGTGTACACCTTCCCAGGTTGCTGGGGAAACAGCTGTAAAGTATGCACAACTAAGTCTGCCAGGAAAGGAGTTAACAAAAAGCAACACATTCAGGCATGCTCCAGTCCTAAGGAGAAACCATGCTCTCTGTGGGTGGCGTCCCGAGGACACCACTGAGAGAGAGACAACCATGCTCCCTCTGATTATACAGGCTTGACCAGACAGAAGGAAAGCAAACTGCAAAGCAAAGGTCGAAGGGAGTATCAGGAAGCCTAACCCTGCCTACAGCGTGCCAGCAACAGTGATGTCCCAAGGACACTTTGTTTTCCAGCTGCAGGCTGTGCTTAGTCAACATCCACAGAAAGTCTCACCCATGGTCTCACATCGACAGACTACTGCTAAGTAATAATACCAACTGTTCCCATATGCCCGGGACTGCAAAGCTGTGTGGGCATGGGTGTGCTTAATGTGGTTCTCTGTCATCTTCCTCTACTCTTGGCTTTTTGTATGTATGTATATATGTATGTATGTATGTATGTATGTATGTATGTATGTATGTATGTATGTATGTATGTAATTTGTTTGTTTGTTTGTTTGTGGCATTAGTGGGGATTGAACTCAGGGCTTCATACATGGGAGGCAAGTGTTCTACCTTAATTACAGTCCCAGCCTTTCCTCTAGATTGTTTTAAAAGACATTTTTAAATTATATGTATGTGTGTATGGTATGGGCCGGTGAGTGCCAGTGTTCATGGTAGCCGGAGGCATTCATCAGAGTTACAGATGGTTGTGAGATGCCCACCATGAGCCCTGGGGACCCAACTCCCATCCTCTGTAAGAGCAGAGCATGCTCTTAACCACTGAATCCTGTTCACAGCCTCTTCTCTACTTAAAAAAAAAAAAAACCAACTTATTTATTAATTTTATGTGCATGGGTGTTCTGCCTGCACGAATGTCTATATACCATGTATGTACAGTGCTCAAGGAGGCCAGATGAGGGAGTCAGCTTCCCTGGGCCTGGAGTTATAGATGGTTGTGAGCTGCCATGTGGTTGCTAGGAACCAAGCCCTGGTCCTCTGCAAGAGTTACAAGTACACTTAACTAACCACTGAGCCATCTCTCCAGGCCCTCTAGTTTGTTTTTATATATAAACCTATGCTACAGTTGAGCTGTGCTGAGCACCCTCTGTGGCTTCTGAGCCCTTGGCCTTTCCCTTCATGTGTTTCAGCTCTGTTGACAGTTGCCTTGATTGCTTCATTAGGCTTTATCTCATTTTTGGCAGAATATTGTTGTTTTAACCATAGGGAACCCAACAGATAATTTCCTGTCTAATTGAATAATTTTTCTTTTGCTTTAAACAATTGATAGGTCTCTTTACCATCGTAGATCTGCTTATTGGTTGCATAGACATTTTCTTTTCCAAAACAATAAAATTAACCTTTATCACATAATTTGGCTTTTTTAAAGGAAAAAATGATAAATATGATCTCTAACACAAATGATATGTTTGGAATTTTACCTCATTCTGGTACAATGTAGAAGTTTATAGTCCCAGTGAGTGTATATTTATTTTTAGTTCTGTAACCATCAATTATGATAGCTTGCAATTAAGCCCATGCATAATCAGACTTGCAAACAAATAAGGAATGGCCGTACACAGTCCAACCAGATACATTTACTTTAAATTAAATCTAAAATGGATTTCTTCACTGACTAAAAAGGTTTTGTAAGTGTGACAGAAAATTTTAATTTCAAATTTCTGAAACTAAAAGGGAACCAGAACTCATTAGATGATCATAAATTCAAAAGAACTCAGGAACAAAGTGTGCAATGGTAACTTAGAAACATGTTTGCTGATGTCAGCCAAACTCAACACTACAAATATAATAGTTTCATCTGATCCAGAAATTTCCTGTTGTTTGTACTTGAATAAACAGACAATGTGGTATGATTTTACTGTAACTGGTTGGATTATGAACTGAGCAATTCCAACTGGTTAATTTGGATTTTTAAAAATTATATCCTTAATAATTTTTAAAAAAATTAATGTGGCATATATAATTACAATAATTTAACTACTTGGAAAGTGACGTACATACCACGGAGGACCATGCCTAGAGAAATATAAACACAAGAGACATGTTTTCAGCTCTCCACCACGAGAATCTTGAAGTAACAATATCAAGGAACAAATTCCTATTATGACACTTCACATAGGCAACATGCACGTATTTTCAGTTCCTTCTTATGCTATTTTTAAAAACTGGCACATGACACCAAATACATGCTAATACCATTTTTTGTGCAGTATTATTCAGTGCACTCTAAAAACATTGTTTAACGGATTATCTGTTTGAAATAACTATAACACATGTTAGTCACGCTTTTAATTCCAGCAATCTTCCTAAATGGTTTCCAAGCCAGACTTTGGGAGAAAGTGTAGACAGAGACAACTGTATGTAGAATGTAGAAGCCCCAAGGTTTAGAGGATCTGACGGTGTGCCCAGGAAAGAAAACACGAGCGTTAGGATAATCAGAACCTGTATTTGAATGCAAGCTTCCGGTGAGATTTCTGCCCTTTATAACACTTCCTACCGTAATAAAGACTAAAACATCAACATTCAGGTTAAATGGGATAACCTACCTCAAACTCTAGTCATGGGTCCTTAGCAAACACTGATGGTATATGTGGGGACCTTCACCCCTGCCTTGGAAGGTTAGCTGATGAAGACTTTAAATAAAGGAGTTCTCTTTATCCCAACACCCAACAGCACATGGGCCATTCATGCTAGCAGGGCCTGTGACAACCCTGAAACTGTATTTCCAGTGAGAGAGAAAATAAGAGAAGACACTGATATGAAAATAGAAACCCATAAATACCACGAGCACGGATGCTTTGCAGGAACTTTGTTTTTGTACTATTGTATTTTCTTTTGGTTTTGTACTAAATAGACTGAATTGTATTTTTAGACTCAGGGTAAAATGTGAACCTTTCAGAAAATTAAAACTAACAAAATACTTCATAGGAGGCAGAGTGAGATTGGCATCTATGGCTTGCAGATTGTAAGTAACCAAGAGATTCACAGTTTGAAGGTAGAAAGATGTAGCCGTCTGTCTATAGCTGTGTGGCTGTGTCTGTGTGTCTGAGTCTGTCTGTGTGTCTGTGTGTCTGTGTGTGGCCATGTGACTGTGGCTACACAAATATTTCAGTGTCAATGGTGACTCAAACCTTCATGAACTGTCAAAGATGAAGTAATATCTAAATATGAATGATATCTTGCCATGCCTCCTTCTTCTGATATAAATAATCTTTCTGGAGCTTAGGTGTTTCTCAGTTTAAAAGCCATTACACCAGGCACTGGCTTCAAGGAGACCATGGCATGGGAAGTGCAGTGGGATCAACCGCCTCCCCCAGATGCCACAGCCTGGGGAATTCAGAGTGCATTGGTTTAAAGCGATGTGGCATGTGGCAAGAAGACACTTATGCCGTTGGGCGGGTGCAGAAAAGCTGTCTTGACTGCTCTACGAGCTAGCTAGCACACTCTTTTCTCAGGACCTGTCTGTCCTCAGCAGCTAGAGGAAGCCTGGTATGCGCATGATCAGGAAGGAGCCGTTGCTAGCTAATGACCTCATCTGGGCTGACTCAAGCAGCTATGACTTCAGATCAGCTGTTTCAGGTCTCTGAGCCCTTTTAACCATCCATAGCAGGGGTTCGTTTCTCTTAATAGCTAACACGTGTGAAACTTTACTATTGCACGGGGTATTTTTCTTAAACATTCAGTATCCCAGGGAGGTGGGAACCATTGTTATCATCGCACCATGCAGATCAGAGATCTAATGTCAGTGATTAACTTCTTAGGTAGGTTCACAGCTGATTACTGACAGATAAATCCAGGACAGTTTGACTTCACAGCTCACACTATTATATTCTCCTCAAGCTAGGCTAAAACTAAACTAAGACACAGGGAGTCTAGTATCCATGATATCTTTGTTCAGTACAAAGAATTGAACCCACGACCTCACCAATGCTAGGCAAGTGCATGACCACAGAGTGGTTTCCCCCTTTTATTTTGAGGTAGGGTCTCACTAACTTGTTGAGGCTGTCTTTGAACATGTGATCCTCCTCCTTCATCCTCCAAATTGGCTTGATTTATAGGCCTGTGCCCTCTGTTTTTTATTTTAATTAAAAAAAAAAATTCTACCTTATGTGTATGAGTGTTTTGCCTGCAGGTATGTGCACATGTGTGCAGTACCCATGAAGGCCAGAAGAGGGTGTTAGAGTCGCTGGAACTGGAATTACAGATGGTTTTGGGCTACCATGTGGGTGCTAGGAAATGGGTCCCCTGGAAGTCAGTGGTCTTAACCACTGAGCCCTCTGTGCCCTCTGTTTTTCTCTGTTAATTTACATAAAAGCTGAGGAGGCTCTGGGAGCCGTGTAGATCTTTGAATCCTGGGCTATGTAAGTGAAGTGGACTCTCATTGTAGAGTAATTGCAGAAAGTCAGCCAACAGAGAATTTCTTTAAGAATAATGTGAGTCTCATAGGAAGTTCCAGAAATGGCCTGCATAGGGTTATGGAAACTGCACAAACATCCAGCCTTGAACATGGTCTTTAGCATAGCCATGCTGGAGCCTTGGAATAGAGTGATCAATGGAGGTTATGAAAGTATTGATGTAAAGCATAAGCAACTTCCTAGGGAGTCCTCGTCTGAGGCGGACACAAAGGGAGTGAATATTTTCCTATTCACGGACACTGGTGCTGAGAACTTTGATGTCTGAATGACTGTTGAATGCAGAGGTCCACGCAGCAAGTAGCACATAGTTTTGGACTGGATGTGGGGACACAGGAAACATACCCCAGGGATTCCGACAAACACTTGGGTTTAGGTTTTAGAAAGAACTGAGATTGAACAAGAAGGGAGGGGCTTGGAGCTAGGGGACTCTATAGTAGTAACAGGAGAGTGGTCAGGTTAGGGGCCTTAAGGGAAACAGAAACGAAACGAAATGGAAATGATATGAGAGAGAGAGTGGAGAGCTATTGCCCAAACCATCTGGAAGGGATGATCTGTCTGGAATTCTTCATCTTTTGGAGTCACAGACTCTTAAGGATCTAGCAAAAGCCACCACCTCAACCCAGAAACATTTCCTTCCATTCCTTTCTCAAAACAGAAGATAATAAGAAGCTTTTTTAACTTTCCTACAGTCCAGGATCTCAGGCTAAGGACCCTTTACCTCATTGACCCCAGCAGCCCTATCTGCCATTCAGGCATTTTTCTTTCTGGAAGACTTCTTGTACAAGACACTCTTTGGAATGAATCCTCATCTCTCAGTGTGGGTCCCCTGTGGTCACAGCTCCGGCCTGGATGGGGCTCAGAGTCAACCTCTCTGATATAACTGGCCGCTGAGTCCAATATGTCCTTGATGCAGCTGTGTTTAGCATGTGTCAAAAACAAGATCAAGATAAATGTCGTATTTCCTTGTTTGGGTACCCTAACCTTCCCATTGGAAAGGACCCCTGGAGAGCATCCTGGCGTAGAAAGGGTACTAGACAGGGGTTTTGTCTGTGGTCATGGGACGTCGCTTATAAGCTTTAAAATGGGAGCGAGTCATTGATTCTGAGCTCAGTGCCCTCCTCTGAGAAGTGGGTAATTTCTAGGTATTTTATAAAAGTCAAACGAAACAGTGCCTGTTTCAGCAAGCTAGGCTTAAATAAAGTGTGCTTTTGGAATGGTACTTAATCTCAGAAGCAAAGGCTTCAGGTTGTGGGGCATGCTTAGTTACAGCAGAGGGATGGAAGTGTGTTCTGGTCTGTCTTAGAATACTGCTTCTAGGCCATTCCCTATGCAGCAGCCTAAGTCCCAAAGTATGTTTCCAAAGACTGGGCATCTGATTTGGTCTTTTCTTCTTAATAGGTCTAAAGCCTTTCCCAGGATTATACATTCAGTATGATTCTAAAGAACTTCTTCCCCACCTGGCAGTTATTCTCCTATGGTCTTGAAATAGAAAAGCCATGTCTGAGGACCTCAGGAGACTCCAGGAAGGAAATTCTTAGAGAACAGCCTGGAATTCTGAATAGCTCTTGCTTCCGACCTGGACCAGATCAGTGTTTTTCCAAAGTCATTAGCCTGTGGCCTAGAAATTACCATCACATTCCCTTGCCAGGGTTCAGAGGACGAAACCATCTTTATCTGTCGTGAGAGGGTTCGGGTGCTGACACCTCAGCAGCCACCAAGGAAAGCAGGGACAGGACTGTGAGACAGCATGACAGGAGCAGTGTGGAGGAAGGGAGGGGCTTATGAATCAGTAAACCGTGATGGATCTAAACTCCTGGATGCTCCCAATGGTGCTTCTGAATGTCAGACCCAGCAAAGAACCCAGGACTCAGAGCTGTGATGGCTTCTTGGCTTTGTGTACAAGTAAAGCCTTCATTTCTCAGCAACTTGGCTTTAAATAATCAAATCATTTGAGAATGAAAAACAAAAATCCTAAAAATGGAAGCAGACATAATAGAAGGGACACACAGTAAACAATTGAAATGTTGCTGCACTAGGATCTTCAACCCAGAGGCAAGCGGTCCTGTTCACGTGCAAACCTGTATTTCTCATGGGATAAGCAGTAAGAGACTACATAAGACATACCGTCCAGTAGAGTGTCGAAGTGTAGAGTTTGCAAGTACTCCTTCTCCCGCATAAAGCCTTTGAGGGGAGTGGCCCAGCCTTCACTCAGAATCTGCACCCACTGCAGATCCAGCTGGAAAACACAGAAAACAAGGGGGTGTGTCCATCAGGCCTCAGGCCCCAGGGTAGGTCTCCATCTCTTTTACTTAGTTGGCAAGAGGATGAAGGAAGAATGTCTGTGTTCTAAGTGTTCCCACATGTTCTATGAATGAACCTCTCATTCAGGAGTCAGCTATGTATGTGTATACAAGACTAGAATGCTCCTATAAAAGAGCGATCACATGACTGCAAATTGAGATAATTTAAATACTTTCAGCTGTAACTGTTCCCATAATGTGCAAGAGAATTAAAAATTCACTGTTTTTTTTTTTTTTTTTTTTTTGTCCCCTCACAAAATATTGGTTTTATTGTCCTTTTTCATTAGATGCACTTACTAGTCATTTGACTGACTTGAGCAAGCCATTGACTCTAAGATAAAGGTCAATGTTTTATCATGGTATGAAAACCTTTTAAGCTCTGGGAGTCATGGAGGGATACCCATCTCCTTTTGCTCCCCAATTGGGACCAATTTACCAACTCCAAGGCAATGCATGGTCGAAACACACAGGCACTTTCAGCTGCTAGGACGATAAAGGCTATGCTCATCTTCTTGACCGCCATCGAAGCTCTATTGATTGTTTTAAAACTCAACACACAGGTCACTGCTCTGAGACCTTCATGTCATCCATATGACCTGAAGAACTACCCACTAGGTCCTGAAGTTCTCTGCCCCTCAGACCATTCAGTTGCTGGAACTCTCAGAGCACCTGCTCTGATGTGCTCACTTGTCTGCCCAGAGTATGGGGCCACTTGGGTTGATTTTTACAAAATCAAGGGTCTCCATTCATAAATCATTTGTGAAGTCCTAATTACCAAAAGCAAATACCCTATTAACCTGTCTCTTTAAATCTCTAAATCTATAATGAATAAAAAATCGCAAAAGAGTTTTGACCATCTTTATGTGCAAGTAAGACTGATCCATAAAAATGCTATAAGAAGGTCAGTATCTGGGGTTGCATCTCAAGTATTCCAGCCAATGAAATCAATGTAACTGGCTGCCTCTGTCTTTCCTCCAGTCGGAGTCTTCCTGATATGGGATGGGTGCAATCTGCAAAGGAAGCTTCTGGAAGAACTATTGTTCTTGCTCATCTTGCATCTTATAGTCTCCACACTTGGTCTTGGTCTCCCATAGGGCTTTGCATCTCAGATATGGTTCTCTGAGGACATATTTGTTGATGTCTGCTTTATCCAAGAGGATATGCATAGAACACCTTATAGGTGTGAGCTGTCTGTAGTTATAAACTTCCTTAAACGACTTATCTTTGACCTGTTGGTTATTTTATTCTTGCCTGTGATGGCTGTCATTTGACAGAGGTGGTAATCAGTTCCAGCCACAAAAGCCTGTTCTTCACAGTAACAACTTTGCATCTATAGAATCCAGCATCCCTTCCTGAGGTGTCATGGATGTACACATATCAACAGAATCAGCAGACACACAGCAGAAAAGTTCTTCTTGTTTTAGATGGGTGTTTTTCCCCCTTTGTATTCTTCCACAGTTGTCTAAGAAGCATTCACATGCTGGACAAACTTTCTCAGTCATTGCTAATAAATGATCCCTGGCATCCTGCCTCTATTTCAGCTCTTAGGGGAGCTAGGCAAATTTTCCTACACAAATATGGTTGCTGCTTCTTCCGTCAGCTTCTCTACCTGGCCTTTGTGAAACATTTCCTCAGAGAGGAGGTGAGGGGTGGGTAATGTCTTCACAGACTCACCTTTACTCAATATTTCTTATGGTCAAAGGAATTGCAGGGCCTGCAAGATGACTCAGTGGCTGAAAGTACTTGCCACCAAGCCTGATAACCTGAGTTCACTCCCAAGACATCATGGTGAAAGGAAGAAGGAGACTGACTGCTACATGTTGTCCTGACTTCCACTCATGCAGTCTCTCTCTCTCTCTCTCTCTCTCTCTCTCTCTCTCTCTCTCTCTCTCACTCACACACAGACACACACACACTAAAGGTAGTTTAAAAGTTAGATTCTAAGAAGCCTGTCTCTGACCAGTCTGTATTCTCTTACCTTGGTAATCGGTAGTGACGGGAGAGACTCTGCCTCAGCTCGGATTTGATCAATTTTGTTTTCTGGCACAAAGAGTTCATGGATGCCTTTGATGGTGGCGTGGGGTACAATATTCTTCAGGAAATAGAGTTGGCAAGAGTTACAAATGAGATTGGCAAGGGGACGGTTTTAATAAAAGAACTCAGATTATCTTTCAACATACACGCATGCGCATAAACACACACACACACACACACACACACACACACTGCACACATGAGCAAGAACACCCTCCTACCTGCTCTTGCAAAAGCTCCACCACCTGCTGCACACAGTCGCTTACTGAAGACAAGTTGGTCTTCAGCACACACTCCGGAGTTTCAGGTTTCTCATAATCAGAATCGATGCCTGTAAACCCTGCAGAGCATAAAATCTAAGTCATATCTGTGCCTGTGGAAGAATGCTGTCAGCCGATGAGGCATATCATAGAATGCAATAATGTGTTAAGCTGAAAATGTGATTTATGACTAAAACGTTCAAACTTCTATCCTTGACCCTTGCTGTATTTTCAGTATGGAAAACCTCACGTTAGTAATGACATCTGGCAGAAAGCAAGCCTTCTGCTGCTGATTAGAATATAAAAGGAAAGGAAGGAAGAAATTCAATGAGACCCATTCCTAAATCTCGATGCATGTGTCTTCTTTCTCTGAATGTCACTCTGCCTGAGGTGACAATTCTTCAAAGATAATCCCCGAATTTTAGTAAGGTCATGGCCATTCTGAACACATTGAGCTTTCAAAAGTGTGCTTTCCACAGCTGGGACACAGAGTGTGTAGCTTCAGACAGATTTCCAGAGACAGAATCAGAAGACTGGCAGGGTCTGTAGCTGTCAGAGGTGCTGCTAGCTACTTTCCTACCTTTAATCTCTCCAGCTCGAGCTCGTTTGTAGAGTCCTTTTACATCTCGGCTTTCACAGATATTTAAGGGCGCATCCACAAAGATCTCAAAGAACGGAAGTCCTGCTGACTCGTGGATTTTTCGGGCATTCTCACGATCCTGAAAGATCGTGTGTTTAAAAATATAAAAAGAGAGCAAGAGTAGAGGGGTATGCCCATAAACCCAGCACTAGGGAAGTAGAAGCAGGAGCAAGAGATTCAAGGATAGCCTGGAGGGGGAAAGCCAGGCCTGAGTGAGCCTGACACTTGTTCTTTTTTTTTTTGCATAAAATGTGGTCTGAGGTTCTTATCAGATGACAAAGGTGCTAATATCATGTCCTTGGGTTCTGTGGCCTCCAAAGTCTTTATAAATCATCAGGTCTGGTATTTTGTTATAAGAGAAAATGGATTAGGACAAAATTTCCTAATGAGATTCTTCATGGCAAAACAGTGTACTTTCAAAGTCGATACCCTTGAGGCCACAGGAGACGTGTGCCTGGCAGTGCCTTTTCAGCAAGCCCAGAGATGTCCCTCCGGTAAGCACACTACCTGAAGACCTTCCAGAGGGAGCTGTAGAACACAACTCCCCCTTAGCAGGGATGAGTTCTTAACACAGGAAGGCTTTGCTAGAAATAATCTGCTTTAGACCAGAGCAGGGATGCCCCGTCAGTTCTGTCCCCTCTAAGCCCACAGAAGCCGGTGTGGCCAGCTAAACATTCTTGTTCAGACAATTGAAATTACAGACTATGGAGTTCTTGCTTAACTCTTTTAACTCTGACCACATGTCCCTGGTGACAGCTTCATGTCATCTGGGGCACTGGCAACTGGCAGTGAGGCAACTCTCTTTACATAACCAATAGAGGAAATGAGAGGACTGGTGAGGAAGGGGGGAATGGATGGGAAAGTGAAAGTCTACTGGCTCTGGGATCTCCCCTGCTCCACTGGCTGAGGGCCACCGCCCAGGGAGGACATGAGCATGCCAGCTCCTGCCTGGCGCAAATGTTTCACCTTTGCAAATGGAGAAATAAAGCTGGTAATGCAGACCAGGCCAGCGTCGGCAAAGAGCCTGGCCACCTCTGCAATCCGGCGAATGTTCTCTTCTCGGTCCCCGGCAGAGAATCCCAGGTTCTTGTTAAGGCCATGTCGGACATTGTCCCCATCCAGGGAGTAACATGGGATGGCATGAGATACAAGGTACTCTTCCAAAGCAAAGCTGATGGTTGTTTTTCCAGCACCAGAGAGACCTGTTGAGAACAGGCAAGGCAGATTTAAGATGAAAGTGACCAAGTGCATGCCCGTAATCCTGGTGCGGGCGAGGTGGAGACAGGACAATCAGGAGTTTGGGGCTAGTCTCTCAATAAATCAAAGTCCTCAAAAGATGAAAAACCATGAGGTAACCTGGCACCTTTATACAAAGCTAAACTCGTATGAGAACACTCTAGGCTTAAATGAAAGCCATAAGAATCTAGAGCAAGGACAACGCCTGAGTACTTGCATTTGTTTTATAGTTTGGAAGGTTTTTTTGTTTTTTTTTTGAGCAACTGGGGTTTGTAAATAGGGAGACCTGGGGTTGTAGACCATGTGCTGTTTTGCTTGCAAACATCTTAAAGATTAGAAAGTTGTTCACACAAATGAGATGCTGGCTGTTCTTGAGAAATCAAAGCTGTGGTGACAGCCGACTAACCTCTTCTGGTAGCACTTAGAGACAGGGAGTGGTACCCCAAAGACTAGCAAGCCCACCTCCCTGTAGATTCCACTAAACACTCTCTAGACATTAGACCCACCCGCTGCCCTTTGGCTGCGAGAGTTTTCAAAAATGACTGTTAAAACACAGAGATATCGGTCATGCTGGCTGAGGCAGAGGAGTTTCTGAGCTATTAGGTGCATGTGCACTCAGATCGAAACTTCAGGTTTTATGTGTAAATGGAGTCAAGACACAGCATCTACTATAGTATAAACATGATTAGGCCCTATATAATTTTCTAGGTAAGAAGAACATGAGATAGAGAGAGAGAGAGAGAGCGACAGAGACAGAGACAGAGAGACAGACAGAGAGACAGAGACACAGAGAGTGCACAAATCATCTAATGGCTCAAAGTAATATTCCAAGATGCAAGGCTACTGACACACAGAACTCAATGTAGAAATGGGAAAACTGGGAGAGAAAGAAAAAAAGGAAAAAAAAAAAAGCCTAGAGAAGTTGTGTGTGTGTGTGTGCACATGCGTGCGTGTTTATGTGCGCAAGTGCATGGATATGCACATAGAAAAGGTAACAATAAAGCCGGGACAGAGCTCAGGGAAAGGAAACACGAGGAGGGAAGGAAGGAATTCTGCAAGAGGAAAATAAAGAGTCCCTAGGTTTTCAGTCTCATTTTAAAGTCACACGCTTGACTCTGACAGGGGAGCACTGAAGACATAGCCATGGAAGGTTCTGGAAATCTTTACCAAGTCACTACAGTTTCTTTTGAATAGATCTCAGTAACAGATTTCTCTTAGAGTTTATGTCAGCTGGTAGGTAATGGAAAATAGGAACCTTGACTCTTTGCTGTGTCCTCAAAGAGTTACCTTTTCTTGCTTCAGAATAAATTTACATTTCCTTCCTTTTGCCTCAACTGTTGGAGAGCCAAGGCCTCCCCTCAGCCACGGTGTAGCTGGGAGTTGGCTATCCTCCGGAACTCGCTGAAATTGTGCTGTCTTGGCAGGGGGCAAGCTCTGGGCTGAGTGTATTGATGCTGTATTTCATTACCTCCACCTACAATGCCCATGAGTCAGGGCCCAATATGCACTATTTATAAACCAGGGTATTGGGCTCAGAGAGGTTAAATGACTTCTGCAAAGCTGCATAGCTGAGGCGGGTGGACCAGCTTCTCAAACCTGGAATAATTGGTTTCTTTTGGTCTGCACAGCTGGTATTGAACCTCTGAAGCACCGGCATAAAAGTAAATTTGGAAAAGATGAAGCAAAGAAAAGTCAGAGGAAATAAACCCTTTACACTTCCCCCATCTCCAACCTACCAGGGTTTTTTTTTTTTTTTTTTTTTTTTTCCTTTTCAAAAGAGTGCACATTAGAGAATATGAACTTTATGTGAGTGCCTCAGCACAAAAGTGAGCTTCCCCTAGTAAGAGCTGAGGAAGGCAGGCAGGAGCGGGTGAGGAGTCTCAGGAATACAGATGTAACTGCTACTAAAAACTCCATCTCATAGAGGGAGCTAGGGGAGCACTACAGGCGTCCCACCAGGCAAGTCTGTCAGAAGGCACTTGGGGCTCCACGTGCATTGTCTGGCCTCAATTAGAGGCCCATGAAGTTGTTTTGATGCAAATCCCAGCTGTGAATAAAACCAGGAAACCACCAGCACCAGGAAAAAATCAAGAATAGCAAGAAAACAAAATCAACAAACAAACCTGGGTGTGTACCACTGTCCTCTAGTCCCAGCACTGAAAGGCTAAAGCATCGGGATTGTGAGTCCTGGGCCAGCCTGGGCTTCCCAGTGAGACCTCATCTCACAAACCAGAAAAAGTGCAAGTGAACAACCAGAAAATAAGCAGGAAAAACTGCAGGCAGGTTCTCTCCATGGTCACATTCTTCCTAGCTGTTCTCAGGTTAGACCTTTTCCTGAGTGAGCAGGCAATGGCGCATGTGTCTCTCTCACAGCCCAAATAAACAAACATGCTTTTGTTTCTGGGCCCCTCCCTTTTCTGGAAACTTCTGTCTACGAAATGAACCTGGGTTTCTCTTTCTAAATCCTGGCTATATCAACTACATCTATGAGGTTAGGGCTCAGACCTGGGCTATCAGGGGTCTTAAGGTCTAATTGCAAGTTCATCGATGATTTCTAGCTTTGGAACTTGTGGATCAAAAAGGACAAGAAAGGGGACATTCACTGGGTCATCTCAGAGATAGAAAGTTGTTTCTACAGGCAAAAGACAACCCATGAGGCCAAGATGAGATTTCTAGCAGTCTCTCTCACACAGACTCTTAACTTGGTTAATGGAATAGGCCTCCAGCACATCAAAACATCAGAGAACTAGCTCTAAACACCCGCAGCCCTACAGGCTGCCAAATAGTCCCTGTCAAATTAGGAAAAGCCCATTTGTCCTGGCAGGAAATCCGTTTAGGGGTGAACAGGAGAAGCTCCCTAGAGTTGAAAGGTGTCACAATCCGCTTGACCCATCTCCTGCTGCCAAAGAATGGTAACTGACAGCTAGTGACCTCTCACAGCCTGTCAGACCCTAGTTCTCACCGGTAGGAGAGTGACGACCAACAACAGGGTGTCTACATGGCTCTCCACTCCACTCTTTAAAAGGACCAAATAAACACTGAGTTCCTTAAAAATCATGTCACACATCAGGTTTCGATTTTAAAAAAGGTTCCTTGAAAAAAATGTGTGTGTGTGTTGTGTGTGTGTGTGTGTGTGTGGTGTGTGTACGTGTGTGTGTGTATGTGTGTGTGTACACTAGCATGCATGTGTATGTGTGCATGTTGATACCTGTTAGCCACACGGTACATCCTCGGAATCCTCCCCTGGTTCCAACCACCTGTCCTCTCTTGTTCCTGCTCACGTGGTGGGCCTGGTAGACCACATTGGTGGATTTTTGCTGGTCCTACAAAGCAAGATAAGATGGAGCATAAGATTTGATTAATAAAATGTGTATGCTTTACACGGGACATACGCACTCACTTTAACTTTAAATTGCAGAGTTGCAGAATACAACAGTGTCTATGAAACATACGTGGAGAAGTCCCACCCCCTACCAGTATTTGAACTTTCTTTATCCCATTCATTTATCTACATGTAAGCCAGGAGAATTTTTGTTTCTCCAATGTGACTAATTTGAAGTGCTGTATAATATCGCATTAATTTATACAATACAATCTGCTACATAAGTAATAGGATTATGGCTCTGGTCTTCCCTAGCTACATCTCCTTTTCTAGAACAAGAAAACAGAGTACCAGTTATTAATTTTACTTGTTTGGAGACAAATCCTGTCTTTGGGACAACCTCCATGCTCCCTTCTGATTCTTCAAATTAGATGATTTAGATGCTGACAAAGCTCTGATGCCGTGACAGTTAAAATCGGGTACCATCTATAGGAGGCGGAGGGAAACACCTGCTTCTATAAATGTATGCTCTCCTCATGGTCTGCGGGCTTCAACACAGAGCAACCAAGTACTCCTGCAGCAAGGGGATTTCTAGTGGGACTGGTTGACCCATCCTGTCCCCGTGGAGCCAGGTGACATGGTAAATGCTTAATAAAGTCAAAACCAGATGTGGTAGTTCACACCTGCTATTCCAGTACTTGGGAGGTTGAGGCAGGAGGGTTTCCTGGAATTTGAGGACAGCTTGGGCTATATAATGACTTTCAGATCATCCCGTGCTATAGTGTATAATGTCTCACAAAGAAAAGAAAGCAAACCATCAAGGTTCCTCCCTACTCAGCCGTGGGTAAGAGTTTGGTCTTTGAGCACACTGGCTACTGCTTCAATAGAACTAAACTTTGTGGGTTTTTTCCACTTTCCCAAGGTCAACATGTGACCATTGTAACCTTTCAAGAGCCCAACTGAAATTAAAATGTACCAATTCACACATCATACATCTGTATTTGTGTTATGATAACACCAGCCTAGCCCAGTAACAGACTGTCAGATCTTCACCATAAATTCTGATCGGGAGGTACAATGTTTGCTGAATAATAAAAGAAAGGGTAAGTGATCCAGCAAGCACAGTTTGGGCTGGACTTTTATACAGTGTAACAGACTTCAGACTACCCATATATGTCTGTGAAGTAGCAATTTCTGAACTGTAAAAACTATTCTCTCGGTGTCTCTGTCTCTGTGTGTGTGTGGGTGTGTGTGTGCATGGGTGAAGGACAGAGATCAATATTAAGTGTCTTCCTCTCTTACTTTCTGCCTTATTTTTTGAGATAAGGTTTCCCACTGAACCTAGAGCTCAGGTGCCAAGATAAATGGAATTCTCTTGTCTTAGTTTCCCTAGCCCTGAGCTTACAGATATGTGCTGTTAACCTAGCTTTCTATTTTTATTCTTTCATTTACTCTTTGAGAATTTCATACATGTATGCAATTGTTATTTTGTGTCGCCTCCCCCCCCCCCCCCGGAGCTGAGGACCAAACCCAGGACCTTGTGCTTGCTAGGCAGGCGCTCTACCACTGAGCTAAATCCCCAACCCACACGTATACAATTGAATATCCTATCCACCCACATATCAGTCCTCCAAATCCCCTCAACTCCCCCAGCACATCCCCCTTGCAACTTAAAGTCCTGATTTTACACACACACACACACACACACACACACACACACACACACACACACACACGCACACCACTTCATTCAATTAGTACTGCCCATGTGTACATGGATATGGGACCATCCATACCCACAAAAGAGAATGATTCTTTTTCCTTAGCAGCAGTCAGAAACCTCCTCAGTTAGGGGTGGGGCCTTGTGAGTCCTCCCTCCCACTCCGCCCCTGGGCAGGTAACCAGGGTGGCTGTGTGTGAGTTCTTGAGTCCAGCAGTCATGTCTGGAGGACACGTGTGTCCTCCCAGTCCTCCAGCATTTCATTCTTCCTGCCTCCTCTTTGGCCATGCTTCCCGGTCCTTGGCAAGAGATCCCCAGTTTTTCAGTGTTGGTGCCGGGGATGCAAACTCTCTTCCTCAATTTGCACGCCAGCCAAGCACTTTACCTGTGAGCCACCTTCCTGGCCCCTCTGTGAGCTTAACATGCTTTTAGAGTGGAGAAAGCACCAATGTTTTTGAACAAGTCCCCCCTGGTCTAGAAAACTCTGACAATGTGGGGGCAGCATTTATATGCAGAGCAGGTCAAGTTATCTCTTTTCTGTGTCTCCCTTTTGTAAAATTAATGATTTTTTAATATAAGCGTAAATAGTAAATTAATCCATTGGCTGTTATTTCTTTACCCTTGCAAGTAACCACACAAAGAAAGATTTATTTCAAGCTGCACCCCAATACTGGGCAATTAAGTGATTATAATAACCCCCTAAAGTAATTCACTCCCATCCCATGATATTTGCATATTATTATTGACCTGGCTCTTTGGTTCAGATTTTTTTTCTCATGGCGTCTTCTTGGACCCTCTCCTCAGGCCAATCTCTTCATTCTCCTGGCAGATCTGAAACTAACACTCTCTGTCTCTCTGTCTCTGTCTCTCTGTCTCTGTCTCTGTCTCTCTCTGTCTGTGTCTGTCTGTGTCTGTCTGTCTCTGTCTGTGTCTGTTTCTGTCTCTGTCTCTGTCTGTCTGTCTGTCTCTGTCTCTCTGTATTTCTCTCTCCCTTCCGCCTGGCTGGCAGAAGCTTCCGCCCTATTCTCTCTTCTGCCCAGCCATTGGGTGATCAGCATTGACCGACAAGGCAGAGAACAAATGGTGACAATTGTTTGCACAAACCCGAGCCCGGAGATCCTTGGGATAAGCATTACCATGCTGTGTCAGAGACAAACAAGATATGAGGGAAGAGAATCAGCGTTTGAGAACCACAAGCATAACCTTTACACAGTACACAAAAGCATTATGCTTACACCCTTTAGAAACTAAAACAAGCCAAAAGGGAGGATAGGTAGAGCTGCCTGGGGGCTGACATGGGATAGTGAAGTGGACGTGTTCTGCCAATACCAAAAAGCCGCCCAAACGTGGGGGCTGCTGGCTAGAATTCAGTGCAGACCCCGGCACAAGAGGCTGCAGACAGTGGATTGGAACCACTCACTTCAAAGACTAAAGAGAGGAGGAGCCTCCTCAACAGGATCCAGAAGTGATCAAGAATGGCCGGGCACCCCGCTGGGAGCAGACCTGCTACTGTGGCAGAGCCCACCTCTGTGGGCAGTTGACAGGAACAAGCAAAACAGCGGTGTCTAGGATGGCAAAAAGGTAGCCCAAGGCCCAGGGTGAGAGAGGGGGTGTCAGCTAGGTTAGCTACCTAAATCTTCAAAAGTAGATGTCCTAATGCCCCAACAGAGAAATCTAATCAGAACCTGGAAGGGATAGATACAGTCCTAGCACACTATGGGCTAGACAGGGTTGCACAAGAGGGATTGCCAGTCACTCTATATTCAAGGACAGCATTCGCTTCTCCTTACTTATCTTTGCTATGTCACTGAACTGAGATTACCACGTCTAAATTATCAAGACTGGAAGGAGGTCCATGAGCTCCTTCCTCTTTCGGCTCCTACTCTGTCCTAGGTATTAAGCCAGTGAAATCCTTGACATCCGTTTGGGTACAAAGATGAATGGAAAAAGTTTGAAGTATCTCTACTTCCCTAAGGAGAGAAGCACACACTGGAACAGTTGTCATTGATGATGATGATGGTGGTGATGGTGATGATGATGATGGTGGTGGTGGTGGTGGTGGTGATGGTGGTGGTGGTGGTGGTGGTGGTGATGATGATACATACCCCTGATGAAAACTCAGGTCAAATAGCAGAAGGGTTACAAAGTGGAATACTATTCAGATCCCAAAATGAATGGATGGCTGATATATTTAACATGAATGGAATGAATGGCCTTATGCCAACTCCAGGAAGTCTTATAGAAAACGACGTCTGTGTGATTTCATTAATAGGAAGTCAGGAAACAAATCAGTCATGATAGGACAGCAGCTTCCCCTTGGTGACTGCAGTGCTTCTGTGTTGATCAAGGCTTGGCAGGTCTTCGTGTTTTCTTCATTGAAGAACACTTAGAGTGTGCATTTCACGGTAGGTAAAATTTACTAGCTGTGTGTTTTAAAAGGCACAAGGAAACAAAAAGCATGTAAAATTTCAGACCCCTTCCTGGGTGCTAATGTGTTTATGGAAGAGGACTTAGCTTCAAACCACTGGACATTAGACTACAGTGTCCTGGCCACCTGTGCAATGACCCCCAAAGTTCACTCTGTCTCTTTCTGGCTATTTTTTTCTTGGCATGTGGGCAGAAATCCAGAATCAGCTCACGTTCTGTTAATCTTCTATGGGTACTCTTGACACGATACTGAGGCTGTCTCCAGAAGCTTTTCATCTAAAACCAGTTAGTTACTCATTTACTGTGTTTCTTTATTTATTTAATTAACAATGGTGGAGCTTGAACCAAGAGCCTCACACATGCTGGGTAAGTAACCTCTAATTCAGCTGATATTATCAGCCCTTTTGAAAGTGGCTTAGAAGCTTGCTGAGCAGTACTATGTGGCTTAAACTTGTTATTTCCCTCTTAAGTAGCTGGGATTACAGACATATGCCACTATCACATACCTGGCTTTTAAAAAGGAGAATTAAAAACATTCTCCTTTATTTATATGTGTGCATACTTGTCTGTATTGGCACCATGTGCATGTAGTACCCTGGAAGGCCCAAAGAGGGCGCTAGATCCCATGGAACTGAAATTAAAGTTTGTGAGTAATTTTTGTAGATGTTGGTTGGGAACTGAACTCAGCTTCCGCAAGAGCAGCCAATGCTCTTAACAACAGAGCCATCTCTCAGCTGCTATAGCTGCGTTCTAATCATGAGTTTTAAACATTTTTTTCACTATAGCAAAGTTTAAGCAAAAATACTTTCCAGTGACCAGGTACTGAGTTCTTTTTGGTTCAGCAACACATTTTGCAGTTTCAAAATCAATCTTGATGTTTTACAAGGCAAATAAATAAAATAGAGTGGATTTTTTTTGATGAAGGGTGGGGTGGCTAAAAAGTCTCCTTCCTCACTGGAAGCCTTGCAGTTCTGTGAAGAGCATGTGGTGTTCCAAGCTTTGGAAAGAAAATCTCTGGCCGGAAAAGGATCCTTCCTACAGTTCTGTAAAACACACACACACACACACACACACACACACACACACACACACACACACACACACACGAAGGGAGCATAGTCTTGCCCTCGGTACCTAATACTGTCACCTAGCTGGAACCTCGAAGTTGGCGACATATTTTATACTGTGTCTCGAAGAAAACTCTTTCAAAAAGTCCCTGACAAGAAAATTTCCCTTCAACAAGCGAAAACAAACAAACACACAAACAAACAAGCAAACAAACCAACAAACCATAGGGTAGGCTATTGAATTTAGAACCATGTGGAGACGTGATGAGTCTAACTAAAACTATCCAGATTTAGGAGATTCTGGGGATGTGGGTTCTCTCTGGGGCAAGTCTGGGACAGTAGGACTTTTGATCACATCAGATAGGAGACAGAATGACATCTTATATGCAATCATGAATTTCACACAGACCACCAAGGCTGTTGCTGCTCTTGCAGATCTGATTACAGAAGCGCTCCAAGCTGACCCACCCCAGTTTAAAGGCACCCCGTTCTGCCCAATGTACTGCCCTTGTTTGTGCGCTCTTGGAGCGGGACGTTTGTTAACAGAAGAGGAAGAGAACTTTGCCCTAGGTCAACTTCAGGAGCTTTTCAGAATTCAGGTCACATCACATTACCTAGGTGCGGTGTTTCTCTACGGACACTCCCCTTCCTCCCATTGGTGGTGCAGAAAAAGGAGAGCAGAGAGACTTCTGAACTCAGCCTTGACGTTGTGTGTCCAGAAGAGAATAACGTGGGGGAAAGACCTCAGCATGTCCATGGTGGAGTGGGGCAGTCCCAGAGCCAAGCTAGCGTCGAAGGTGTCTCACAAAGGGGAGGGCGCCCATGGAATAAGACATCCAGAAACTGCATCTGAATTCTCCCTTCACCCCAGCTCACCCTGCACAGTGCAAACGAACCCACAGCATCCCTGGAAACCACTCACTGGCTTTTGAACTTGACCCACACAGGTGTTTCACCAGGCTTTTGCTGCTCTCTTGCTGGTGTGTGTTCCATAGGAGGAAGTAAAACTACGAACATTTTCCTGAGACTATGGAAGCGTCTGTCCCTCTGACTTTTCTCTGCTACACCCTGGCTTTAAAGAACCTCTACAGTCATAATGCGGGAATCGCGATTCTTCTTCAAAACGATTCATAGCAACACTATTTAAGTCATAAAATTAGAAACCACAAATGTACGATTGTGAATTAACGTGAAGACAGCACGTCCATATGACATCAGTGCATTCCCACCTGAAACTGTGTCCTGCCATAGGCTCAAATGGGAAAGAGTTTGCAGAGTAAGTTAGCTTTAATTTCCCCTTTTAGGTTATTTTTATTTATTTGTGTCTAGGTGTGTATATGCACATGTGTATGGGTGCCCCTGAAGGCCAAAGGAAGGTGCTGGATCTCCTGGAGCTGGAGCTACAGGAGATTGTAAGCACCTGCTATGGGTGCTGGAAACTGAATTTGGGTCCTCTGAAAGAGCAGCAAGAGCCCTTAACCACTGAGCCATCTCCCCAGCCCTTTTAAACTCACCTTTTAAACGTACGTATAAGGCTACAGAGAACAAAAAGTCTGGAAAATCAGCAACTGAAATGTGAGTAGCAATCACCTTGAGGTTAGGAACTTAGGCAATTGTCTTCCCTCTTCTTTCTTTCTTTCTTTCTTTCTTTCTTTCTTTCTTTCTTTCTTTCTTTCTTTCTTTCTTTTTTTTTTTTTTTAAAGATTTATTTATTTTATGTATATGAGTACACCATTGCTTTCTTCGAGACACCAGAAGAGGGCATCAGATCCCATTACAGATGGTTGTGAGCCACCATGTGGTTGCTGGGAATTGAACTCAGGACCTCTGGAAGAGCAGTCAGTCAGTGCTCTTAACCGCTGGCCATCTCTCCAGCCCCTTCCCTCTTATTTCTATATTCGGATTTTTCAGCATTAAATTTGGAAGTGATATGTTTTTTAAATATAAAGACTTTGTAATCAGAAAATAGGATGCTTCCAGGGATTCCTGATATGCAGGGGAAAGCAAGTTCTGAGGTAAATTATAACCTTAGAACAATAAGCAACCCAAAGCAATCACTAAGCAAACCCACAGCCGCTAACCCTGACACCTTAGGAGGCAGTTCCCTGAGCTCTGAGTCCCTCTAACATGCGAGGCAAAGAGCTGGGAGCTACCAAGTTTGTAAGGGTCGCACTTAACCATGCTTATTGTCTTTAATTGCTTCCCTAACAAAGGCCTAGCAGCTTTTGAACAGTTACCAAAGATGGGAACCTCTCTTTACAAATTCTCCTTAGTAAACTATTCACCCTCACCTTCAGAGTCTTTGTCTACTGTGGTCATCCCTGGGGACTTCACCCAAATCGTGCTGACTATGTAGTAGGCTTTGGTAGCAGCTGAATACAAAGGCCATTCGCTCTACCTTGGTACAGTTTCCACCCACTGGATATACTCAACAGTCAGCTCCAATCTTGTAGTTACTGGGGAACAGGGGAATTTGAAGTGAAGAAGTCACTAATTTTTGTTTTTTGTTTGTTTGTTTTCGAACAGTTTCTCTGTGTAGCTCTGGCTGTCCTAGAACTCACTCAGTAGACCAGGCTGGCCTCAAACTCACAGAGATCTGCCTTCCTCTGTCTTCTGAGTTCTGGGATTTAAAGGTGTGAGGTATAACACCCGGCAAGTCACTAATTTTAAAACAGTGCATGTGTGTGTAAGGAGTCTCTACAGGGAGAAATATGGTTCTAAATAAATGTGAGTACAGAGCCTAAAGATAAAGGAAGTTGGCAAATGACCATGTTCAGTCTGAGCTCGTGGGTACAGTTTTCACAATAAAGTGTATCCACTGATTATGTCCCTCAGCTCTCTGATATGTGATACATTCCTGAGATATGTCTTATCAGGAAGGGATTTATTTGGGCACACGATTTTAGAGTTTGTTCTCCACTGTAATTGTGGCTGTGGCATCAGACTCTATTGCTAAGAGAACATAACAAGTAGGTTTGTTTACTTTCTGATGTCCAGGAATCAGAGAGAAGGGACCACGATTCCAGGACCCCCTTGAATGACCTAATGGCTTCCAGCCAACATCTTCTACCTTCTTATAGAGCTGCAGCCATAGAACAGACATTTGACACCTGAGCCTTCAGGGAACACTTTAGAGACAGCACTATTTATCATGCTAAGTACATTCCCAAAAAAGTGTTAAAATACTTTTGAGTTGTAAGAAACAAAGCCACATTAGGTGTCCAGGGACAAAATATCAACGCTGACAATTGAGACAAAAGAGCTGACAATTCACTTAAAAATCAAATTAAAACTGTTGCCCAAAAAGGGATTGCACAATATAGGAATGGTCCAAATCTAGAATTTATTAAGCAAAAATTGTCATCAAATGGGAAGTTTTAGGATGGGTTAAAATTAAAATTTCTGAACCCTGTCTTGAAAAAAAAATAAAAAAAAATTAAAATTTCTGTAAGAAGATGGATCCCTCTCACCAGTTCCTATCATCGTGAGCTTCATTGAATAGTTACTCTGAGAGCAAGATGATGATTTAAAGAGGAAATACCCTGATAGTGGAGATGATTAAATTTTTGGAAGTCCAATAAGAAAGCAGACACTGACATCAGAGAGATGATAATTTGAATACTTTAGGTTAAACAAAAATGACAACACATCGTGTTGTAAGTGGAGCATCTTTAAAATGTAAGATCTGAAAACACTGTACATGGCTTTTTACAGTATTTCTTTTTCACCCCCAAGCTCTGAAAAACACGTGTCCATGATGGGAAAATCCTGAATGGCAAATTCAGTGCGTAAGCAGAGCAGAAGAAAATATGCGCGCTTCCCTCTTCCCTGGAGCATGTGTGTTTAGATCTCTGTGAGAAGGCTGTGCCCCTGAGACACACCAGGCAGCAGCCGGAAGAGGCGGGACTATGGAATTGCCACACTGCTACTAGATGGGGGACTGCCCAGTCTGGCCTTTTCCCGTACAGAGTTCTGCAGGAAGGGACAGGTTCAGCACCCTGGGGCACTAAAGCTAAATCCCTACATAAATCCCAAGGTCCCTGATGAATCAACTTCACCTGTAACTGTCACGTGCACAGGATGCTGTTCGGTCCTACTGAACTGAGCAACAAACATCTAATCTCTCATGTTCATTCCCTCAGTAATGCCTGTCCTTGCTGTGATCCCCGACCTGTGGGTCAACTACCCCATTACGATTCATAACAGTAGCGACTTTAAAGTCATGAAGTAGCAACAAAAATAATTGTATGGAACTGTATTAAAGGGTCGCAGCATTAGGAAGGGTGAGACTCACTGAGCCAATAGAATTTATTGTCTCCCAGCCTCTGATATTTGTGGGATATAGGCTTAGATGTTTCAAAGCCTACTTTATTTAGGGTTCTTAAACTTTCAACCTTCCTTCTAGGTCCCTGACCAGAGGTAGGGGAATAAGAAGGTTAATAGAAAAAGGGGGTTGTGGACCTGTTTAGAAGTAGTTCCTTGGGGCGATTCTACTCTTCATTGTCAGGACACCAGCAGTCCAGTCCAATAGCAAATGCCATACAGAATCAGTAGCGGTGGCACGACCCAGCAGAAACCACAAGGTTGTTCCCAGTACCTCAGATTGTACACGATTTTCCTTGAGGAGGGATGAGTAGGTACATTGCTCAGCTTCTATCTTGACAGCACACGGATCCCATCTGCACCCATGTAACGTCTCCACAAGCCAGGCTTCGAGAGGCTCTTTCACTAATGCTTAAAAAGCTCCCCCCAGTTCCGGTAGTTCAAACGCAGGGTTTTCCCTAATCCTCATTGCATCCGGGACTGGGCTGTTATTAAGGTCCCGGTTGTGTGCTGAATCCCGGCTCTTCCCTTCCCCTGTGTTAAAGGTCTGACCGGAGGGGCACCTACTCTCACTTCCACCTGTCTCTCCCCTGTCACTACCCAATTCTGCCAGTGGATTCCAAGTTTCAGGATCCCAGAAAGGGCTCTTTAGTGCAGATCTAATTTGATTTCTGTTGTTTCTAAGACACCCAACCTCTTTTATAGCAGGGCTCTCTCGGTCTGGTTTCTGCAGAACTTCCAGTGGGCACTCAGTGATCTCACCTGTTCCCAAGACTTTTCCTACCACCAGGATCCTAGAAACCCCACCTCTGTATCTTCAGATACCCAAATGCCTAGCATCCGGGGCCCTTTCCAGCCACGGAAACAGCACAATCAAGATGAAATACGTCCTCTTGTCTTCGAGCCTCTCCCATTCTCAAACTGCTATTTATCATCTGAGGAGTCATCACGGCAGATTTAATTCTCCTTTTTAAAAGCTATCAGCTTATCTCGAACTCCTTGCACCAAACTCGGTCGATTATTCTCAAGTTATCCTGCCCGTTAGCCAGCTGTTCCTGGGAGCCACCCTGACACCTTTCAAACTGGATTTTGTGTCTCTCTCATCAGTCCATTTACTGGCAACGTAAGAGATTTCCCTTGCTTCAAATCCTACAACAGACCACGTGGCTTTCAGAGTAACAGCCGTAGACTTCATGTTGGGACACAAGCTGAAGCTTCCAGCCTCTGTCCTATTGCTCTTCCCCGATTTGTTTGTTGTCTAAGTACCCTAGGCTTACCTCAGACTGGGACTAATCCTGCTTCAGCCTCCCGGTGATGGAATTATGGGTATATGGCATCATGCTAGGTCCTTCTATTGACAGTCGCATGAACTCCACTCTTCTTTCTAGAGCAAGATATTCTTTTCTGAAGCTTGGCCAGAATTCTCCTTGCTTGGAATGTCCTCGTCTTTTCCTCCACTCGTTGTGGCTCCCACATCACAGCCAAGCTTCAGTTACCCTTTCCCCCACAGACACACTGACACCGATCTCTTCTAACCCCGCAGGCAAGCACATTGCTAGGAAACCCTGGCTAATGTGTCCAAACATAGGTCACAAGCGGTTGTTTCCTGACATACCTGTCTGCTTTTAGGGGTTTCTCTGTTCACATCTGATTTTGAATTCCTGTGCCTGAAATGCAATAGTACTTCTGATTTACCAAGTTGAGGGCTGGAGAGATGTCTCAGAAGGGAAAGGCACTTGCTGGACAATAATGCGGCCTAGAATTCAGATCCCAGCATCCTCTAACAAGGCAGGCACCCTGTAAACACCCTGTAACTGTGGCTCCTGGGAATCCAGTACACCCTGCTGGCTTCTACATGTTCAGGGGTGTGCACCTTACACACACACACGCACACGCACACGCATATACACTTATGTACATACAAATAAAGTGTATGAGTTGGGAGGGGGTATGCTGGGGTAGATATGGTCATATTTCATTGTATACATATATAAAATTCTCAAAAATAAACATTTTATTTTAAAGATATATTTATTTTTATTTTACATGTATGAGTGTTTTGTCTGTCTGCATGTAAGTGTACCATGTATATGTCTGGTGTCTGTGCAGACCAGAAGAACGTGCCGGATGCCCTGGGACTGGAGTTACAGACAGTTGTAAGCTCACATGTGGATGCTGGGGACAGAATCCAGGTCCTGAACCTCTGAGCTGTTTCTCCAGGCTAAGAAATATTTTAAAGTATGTATAGCTATAAATTTGAATATAGTTTATGGCTAAAAACCTGATAAAGGTAACTTATATATGTCCAAACTCAGCAAAAGAAGCACATCTAATATCAAAATATTTGTATAATAGTTATATTTCAATTAAGCTGCTGTAAAAATTAGTATATTGTATCAAATAATATTAAACAAATTTTTAACTTCAGAGAAGAATATATTAAATTATGATAAGACTATTATTGTTTAACCACTATTTAATCCTGGCTATTCACCACTTCTTACTGAAGTAGGAATGACCTATTTAGTAATTAAATTCTTTACTTATATGATCTAGTTTATTAAGTAAGCTAACCACTTACAACTCTAAATATACTACTAGTTACATTACTTTTTTGTATATATAACTTTGTGTTTATACCTTGGTTATAGAATCATACTGTTTTAAAGCTATTTTATTTCTTTAAAATTAAAAAATAAAAATTATTAAGCACCAGCTATTTACTAAGAGTTGTAATAATTTGGAGCTCAAGAAAGCAGCCCAGACACACAGTGCCTAAGGCCACTTCTGAATCTTTCTACTACACCAGCAGTAAGTCCTCAACAAAAACCGTTGAGACCATAGTGGCAAAACATCAGACACCTGGTTAAAGTTGCCAGATTAAAAAAATAATAATATGTTCAATATGTTAACTATCTGGACACATTTAACATGAATGAAACTGTTAATCTGAAATTCAAATTTAACCAGACATTCCTGTATCTCTCTCTTTTTCTTCTAAGATTGTATTTACTTTTATTTTAGTGCTTGGTGTTTTGCCAACACGTGTGTTTGAATGAGGATGTCAGATCCCCTGGAACTGGAGTTACAGACAGCTGTGAGCTGCCATGTGGAGATTGAACCCTGGTCCTCTGGAAGGGCAGCCAGTGCTTTTGACCATTGAGCCATCTCTCCAGTCCGACATTCCTGTGTCTTATCCAGCATCTGAGGAAGGGTTAACCTCACTTGGTTTATTCTGTAGGCACACTATCTGAACACTGGAGTTGTTCCCTCTGGGCCTCGCTCACCTCTGCTTTCATGCCACTGATAAAATTCTGTCTTTAGGAACTGATTTCAGAGCAATGTCTGTCTCCTCGGATGCTGTTCTGTTCTTGCTTTCAATCTTTTCAATGCTTTAAACAGCAACAGCCCCACTGTAGGAGAGCGATCCATCTGGCCTCAAGAGCTTACTCTTCTTCTTCTTCTTCTTCTTCTTCTTCTTCTTCTTCTTCTTCTTCTTCTTCTTCTTCTTCTTCTTCTTCTTCTTCTTTTTTTGATTTTTCGAGACAGGGTTTCTCTGTGTAGCCCTGGCTGTCCTGGAACTCACTCTGTAGACCAGGCTGGCCTCAAACTCAGAAATCCGCCTGCCTCTGCCTCCCAAGTGCTGGGATTAAAGGCGTGCGCCACCACTGCCCAGCCAGAGCTTACTCTTCTGTGGTTCATTTTGAAATTGCAGGCATGATAGTTTCTTCAGAGTGTAGGTAACTTCCTCCAAGACACAATATCTGATGTTGAGAATATTCAGCTTCTTCTATGCATGACCTTGGAATTAGTTACAGACTGGCTTTGCTGGCCTGGAGGTGAACGAATGGGCGGCAGAGTCTGTGAAGGTCTGTGAGTAGGGTGTGAATGGGACTGGGGAAGAGAGGCAACCTCACACTCCAGAACCCTCCCCCTCTGTCGACCAGTGAGCAAAGACTTCCCTCCCCATCCTTTTTGTCTTTGGAAACCTGCCATTTCCCCTTCTGAATGGCACAATTCACAGATTCTAGTGTGGAAGTAAAGGACAACGTCCTACAGAGGTCAGCCTGCACACTTTTAATAAACTGCTTAAAGAAAAACAATAATTAAAAACATATCTACCCATGTATACCTAATCCCCTCTGTCATTAATTTTTTTAAAAATCTATACTGGAATCTATAAGGAATAAATTATTCCTTATTTTCTAGATCAGGAAGTAAGGACCATGATGGCCTCTGGGTGCCTAGCAAGCGTGTAGCTTCGGTAGGGTAAGGTGTGGGCTCCTGACAGGCGGAGGCATGGGGTGCCCATGAATTTTTGTCATTACACCAAGTCAACAGGACATTGACAGAATTAGAAAACTTCCTGAAATGCCCAGGGAAAGACACAAGAGCAGAGGACCTCATATGATATGGTGACTGGAACAGATGGTGACACGTTCACAGCCCTTTACTTATAGCCCAGAGACCTCTTGACAGCGGCTTCTTTTCTGCAGTCCCCACCTAAGTGTGTCTCTGGATGAAATGGCAAAACAAAACAAAACAACAACATAAAACCCAAACAAACAAACAAACAAACAAACAAAAAACCCATGCTTTTGTGAAGATTTTATAGACAAAGCAAACCAAAACAAAATATGGTCTTGGTATTTCTTTTCCTAAAACCATTAAAATGAATGTGCCACATGGGCTGAGGAGATTCCTCAATCAAGAGAACAAACTGAAACAAGACAAAAATGTCCTTAGGTTTCTTCATTCTCCATGTGGTAAAGATGGAACCAAACAGAAGGAGCACAGATATCACAGCCTAAAGACATGCCTGTCTCCTGTCACTGGCCGGTTTGAAAATGGGAAGCCCTGCTGAGTCTGCAAAGGATTTCTTGGGATTCGGACATACTGGTTGAACAAATGGACCACTTGGGAGCCCTTCTCTAAGCAGAAAACTTGACTCCGGGGACAAGGCTTTAGTGATAAGGTGTGATGGTTTGTATATGCTTGGCCCAGGGAGTGGCACTTTTAGAATGTGTGGCCCTGTTGGAGTAGGTGTGGCCTTGTTGGAGTAGGTGTGTCACTGTGGGTGTAGGCTTTAAGACCCTACTCCTAGCTGCCCGGAAGTAAGTATTCTGTAGCAGCCTTCAGATGAAGATGTAGAACTCTCAGCTCCTCCTGCACCATGCCTGCCTGGATGCTGCCATGTTCCCACCTTGATGATAATGGACTGAACCTCTGAACCTGTAAGCCAGCCCCAATGAAATGTTGTCCTTATAAGAGTTGCCTTGGTCATGGTGTCTGCTCACAGCAGTAAAACCCTAACTAAGACACAAGGTTAGACACAAGTTTGTGGGAGTGGATTTCTCTCCCCAGTGAGCTACCAAACCTTATCTTAAATCCTTTTAGCCTATGCCTCTAATCTTAACACCCAGGACGCTGGGACAGAAGGATTGCTGTGAGTTTGAGGCCAGTGTGATTGACAGAGTGAGACTTGGTGAAATACACAAAACCAACCACACAAATCAAAACAAAGAAACAGGCAGAAAGGATGGAAAAACTGCAAGCACCCAACTGTTAATCAACAAAAAGCTACGGAGATAAACCATGCTGTCTACACAGTGGAATCCTACACAGCAATGACAGTAACCAAAGGACACAACTGTCAAGGACAGATCTTACAGATGTGTCACTACAATAAGACAGTCACAGATGCTTACTGTAAGATTCCATTTATCTATACCTCATGAACAGCCGAAGCAAATAACCCATAGAGTTCAAACCATAGCAGACACCCTGAGTATCTGACTGTCACGGGCATGTGACAATAGCTCCCTCAGAATTCTGGGGCGGTCTTAGGAGGCTAGACTCAAACCTGAAAAATGTACCATTGAGGCTACAACTGCAATGCCAGCATGGTCTAGCCTCCTGTCTAACAACTTTGGTCTATCCTACTGTCTAACACTTAACGACACATTCCATCACTGCTCTCTGACATGCAGGCAAGAGGAAACTTGAAGTCAGGTTTTTCCGAGTGCTTGATGGAATGAATATACATGTAATTGAAACACCAGATAGTGAACACAGTTGGATAGTTGAAACCTGAAGGGTAAAGTTGCATGCCAGCTCTTTAAGGTGAAGCAATGCAGTTGGCTGCTGACTTGTATGAGATGGCACTTTACCAACAGCCAGAAACTTTAGAGCCAACCCTCCTGTCGGTCACTATAAAGACAAAGCAAAACAAATAAACAAACAGAAACCAAGAAGAGGGTTTTGAATGGCAATGAAGGGCCACTTTACTTTTAAACTGAAACATGAGGGATTTGATTACCAAGATTTCAATTTATAATTTAAATAAAGGTTAATGACATCAACGCTTCACAAATGATTTTCTTCTGACTTTCCTGTGTTTTCTTGGTAGGGGAGGAGAGTGGAGGGCATGAGCTAAATAAGCTGGCTTTGTCGGCGTTAACTAAGCTCTGTTCCAAAATCCTTGATGCTCGTTCCTTACAACGCACACTGGAAACAACCCAAATGTCTATCAACTTGTAACTGGACCAAAGAAAGTCTGTCTATACAATGGAATCCAATCCACCATATAAGGTGAAGAGGTCCTGATGCCCGGCTCTGAGTGCTGAGTCTTGAAGACACTCTAAGACAGACACAGAAGACCACATATTCCATCATTCCACTAATGGGAAAGGGAAGTATCCGGAGATGAAAATGCTGGCAGTTTCTTGGGTCTGAGAGCAGGAATGGGAGCAACTGCACAAGGCTCTGGAGACTTGCATTGTGTGGACAGAGTCTAAAATTGAGCCAATGGCTGTGCAACACTGCAATTTTTCTAAGAATCTTTGGATTTTTCTAGTTAAAATGAATGTGGTGGGTGGAGACCTCTGCCTGGGCCACCAGGGGTCCATAGCCAAGGAGCACCAGGAGAAAGCTACCCTCCCAGGAGCATGGAAAAGTCGTGAGTGGGGTTAGGGCGAGCACCACTGCTCACCAAGACCTGCCCGGAACCCTCGAGTCACAGGGACTGAGGTAAAGTCGGGGACAGGAACTTTCCAGTTTCCATCTGTGCCTGGGGACCTCAACTTGGCTCGCGGGGCTCCAGGGGAGAGCTGGTGTCCCAGGAGTGCTGACACACCTTTGAGCACAGGCAGGGCGACCGCTTCTTTTCAAGCTCATGGGATCAAGAGGAACCATTGCAGAGCCATCAGGACATAGGAGTCAAGGGACAGCTGGGGACAGGATCCTTCTGGTTTCTGTCTGCACCACAGAACTGACCCTGTGCCATGGCTCTCCAGGTCCAAGTACCTATCACAGAGAGCTGGACTTCAAGGAGTATTGACACAGAGGCCTGCAGGAGGGGCAAGCCACAGCCAGACAGAGTAAGACCAGCTAACATCAGAGTTAACAAGATGGCAAAAGGCAAGGGTAAGAACATAAGGAACAGAAACCAAGACCACTTGGCATCATCAGAACCCAGCTCACCCACCACAGCAAGCCCTGGATACCCCAACACACCAGAAAAGCAAGGCTCAGATTTAAAATCATTTCTCATGTTGATGACAGAAGACTTTAAGAAAGAAATTAACACCCTTAAAGAAATACAAGAGAACAGAGATAAACAACTAGAAACCCTTAAAGAGGAAACACAATAATCCATTAAAGAATTACAGGAAAACTCAATCAAACAGACGGAATTACAGGAAAACACAATCAAACAGACAAAGGAAATGCACAAAACTGTCCAGGAGCTAAAAATAGAAATAGAAACAATAAAGAAATCACAAAGGGAGACAACCCTGGAGTTAGAAAACCTAGGAAAGAGAGCAGGAGTCATTGATGTAAGCATCACCAACAGAATATAAGAGATAGAAGAGAGAATCTCAGGAGCAGAAGATACCATAGATAACATCGACTCAACAGTAAAAGAAAATGCAAAATGCAAAAAGCTTCTAACCCAAAACATCCATGAAATCCAGAACACAATGAGAAGACAGAACCTAAGGATAATAGGTATAGA
>CM052703.1:27035702-27068331 GCA_028551405.1 Uromys caudimaculatus
AGTCTTGAACACATGGGTACAGGGGAAAAGTTCCTGAACAGAACACCAATTGCTTATGCTCTAAGATCAAGAATTAACAAATGGGACCTCATGAAATTGCAAAGCTTCTGTAAGGCAAAGGACACTGTCAATAGGACAAAACGGCAACCAACAGATTGGAAAAGATTTTAACCAATCCTATGTTCGATAGAGGGCTAATATCCAACATATGCAAAGAACTCAAGAAGTTAGACTCCAGAAAACCAAATAACCCTATCAAAAAATGGGGAATAGAGCTAAACAGACTGAGGAAATTCTCAGGGCTGAGAAGCATCTAAAGAAATGCTCAACATCTTTAGTCATCAGGGAAATGCAAATCAAAACAAGTCTGAGATTCCACCTCACACCAGTCAGAATGGCTAAGATCAAAAACTCAGGTGACAGCAGATGCTGGCGAGGATGTGGAGAAAGAGGAACACTCCTCCATTGTTGCTGGGATTGCAAGCTGGTATAATCACTCTGGAAATCAGTTTCGCGGACGCTCAGAAAAGTGGACATAATACTACCTGAGAACCCAGCTATAGCTCTCCTGGGCATATACCCAGAAGATGCTCCAACATGTTATAAAGACACATGCTCCACTATGTTCATAGCAGCCATATTTATAATAACCAGAAGCTGGAAACAACCCAGATGTCCCTCAACAGAGGAATGGATACAGAAAATGTGGTACATTTACACAATGGAGTACTACTCAGCTATTAAAAACAATGATTTAATGAAATTTGCAGGCAAATGGATGGAACTTGAAATATCATCCTGAGCGAGGTAACTCAGTCACAAAAGAACGAACATGGTATGTATTCACTGATAAGTGGATATTAGCCCAAAAGTTCGAAATACCCAAGTTTCACTTTACAGTAACCACTGGACTGAGAGTGAGGTCCCAGATGGAGGAGTTGGAGAAGGGACTGAAGGAGCTGAGGGAGTCTGCAACCCCATGGAGGGAGCAACAGTGTCAACTGGCCTGACCCCCCTGGTCCTCCTGGAGGCTGGACCACCAACCAAAGAATACACATGGAGGGACCCATGGTTCGGACCACATATGTGGCAGAGGAGAACCTTGTTGGCCATCAGGGGGAGGAGAGGCCCCAGTAAAGGAGAATGTCAAGGTGGGAATATGGGAGTGGGCAGGCAGGTGGGTGGGAGGTGGAATTCCCTCATAGAAGTGGGGAAGGGGGAGGGGATAGGGGGTTTCCAAAGAGGAGACCTAGAAAGTGGGAAATATTGGAAATGTAATTAAAGTTTCAAAAAAAAAAAATGAATGGATTTATGGTATGAAAATTACCCCTCAGTGACTGCATCTTTAAGAAAGTCCCTTCGGTGTTTGAGAGAGAACTCTACTGGTAAATTGCTTGCTGCACTGGCACAAAGACCCAAGCTTGGGTTCCCAGCATCTTCATCAAAGGTCAGTTGTGGCAGTGCCTGTTACGCCTGGGCTAGGAAGCAGAGGCCAGAGCATCTCTGATGCTTTCTGGTAGTTAGTGGAGCCCAGCGGGTGAGCATACATTTACTAAGACACTCTGTCTCAAAAACTAAGGTGGAGAACAACTGAGGAAGACACTGGATGCTGAACTCTAGCTTTTACATGCATGTGAGCCCACATGTCCATACGTGAGCATGTACACAAACATACTGCACATACAAGTGGTGACTGTTGTCTTAGGGGGTGGAGAAATGTCTCAGTTGGTAAAGTTCTTGCTCTGCAAACAAGAAGATCCAAGTTTATTTTTTAGCATAGATATAAAAATAATTAGGCATGGTGGTACATGCCTGTCAGCAGATGCCGGGGAGGCAGAGGCAGGAGAATCCCTAGGGCTGGCTGGCCAGCCAGTCTAGCCAAACCAGTGATCTCCAGGTTCAGTGAGAGATCTGTCTTACTTCTGGCCTCCACATGCACATGCATACACGTATGCACACATGAACATGAACACGCCACACACGTGGGCATATGCATGTGAGCAGGAGAGACATTTTCATTCATTGAGGAAAAGCTTGTGAGACTAGCTCATTTAGAATCTCTTCAAAATTTTTGTAACCATCTGAAAACTCTGAAATGTTGACTAGAACTGAGATCACACACAACAGTTCATTTTCACCTCAACACTTGTTTTTGACATGACAACCCCTCTGGCTGGAAAGCCTTCTGTTGTGAGATAGAGATCTCATTATCTGACCTGTGCTAGCCTCAGTCTGGTGATATTCTGTCCTCTGCCTCCCAAATGCTGGTATTACAGGTGTACACCCACCATGGTGCCTGGTTGCTTGGTAGTCTCTTTAATTTCTGTGTAAGCATGCTTTCAGGAATTTCAAAGTCATGTCTGGATTTCACAATGCTCATGAGTACACAAGCCAGGCTCTGAGAAATACACAGGTAACTAAGTAGAAAAACATTTCCATCGTGGGAGACTCTACTGACTTGTGTCTCCAGCTAAGTACTGGCTGTGTTTTGTGCCTGGCAATTCTTGCTTGTGTTGAGGATGGTTAGAAGTAACCTCTTCCCTAGCCCAGTTGTGAAGACTATAAAATCCAAACATCAGCATCTCCATCCCATTTGATATGGGACAAAATCAGTCCCGCTGAGAACCAGTAATAGGAATGAACAGCGTCTGACCACCCACAAGCAATATATGTGATATATTTGCATAGGTATAATATGAAGCCAAGGGAGACATACACAGGAGAGTCTGCAAAGCTGAATTCTGTTTGAGAGGCTTCAAAGCAGTCATGCTGATCAGGAGGGAGGCACTAGGGAGGTAGGAAGTACCCTGTTTCCTCACCTGGGTGCTGGTTATACAAGCATGCTCACCTCATGAAAATCTCCCGAGCAGTATATTTTAAGTTTACATATTTTATTCGTGTATATTAACATGAAATAAAAAGTCATAAAATATGGGTCATTGGTGCTACAAAAACAGGGCATGTCAAGGTGACCCAGGAGGGACTTAACACCTTTCTAACAGGGTGCCAATTCATCCTTTAGTAGACCCAGCACGGGTCCTACTGGCCCACCCCAAGCTGTGAAACAGACACCCACTGTATTCCACTATTGAATGAAAGTCTGTTCCTACCACACACCTCGTTAGCCAGGTGCCCAAGCCAAGGCTAAACCTCCAGCTCCAGTTTTCAGCTCAGACTGGCAAAGCACCGGCTTCAAATGGATTTCAGTGTGACTCTGAGTTAGAGAACAAACGTGAGAGACCCACTCCAGGGAGAAAGAAAATAATGGCGCCATGTCCCAAACCTGGGAGCCTAACTAAGCCCCTCTGGGGAGTGCCAAGGTGATATGCTGACAGCTGCAGTCAATTGTTAGTACTAAGAAGGGACATTCGGATTCATTTACATTCCTAATCTCAGTTGATCAATAACTTGCCTTTACAATAGTGGGCCCGATAGGAAAATAGAGTTTGTGACCATGGTGACATTTGATTCCAGCTGAGCTAGAGATGCAAGATCCAGGGCTAATAATCTGATCAATAATAAATCAATACACACCCATACTACTCAGCTAAGAGACTTAAAGCACCAAGAGTTAATTTTAGCCATTAAGCTTCACCTAGGTTTCCAGAACTCTGTATGTGACCGTACTGTCATTCACAAATAAGAGATGGACAAATGACTCTCACAAGCATATCGTGTCCCTGCATATCTTGTGAATGGGGCTTAACTGCTGCTTAGTCTGTCTTTTCCAGGTTCAGTTTCAGGCTAAGGTTGTCTTTGTGGCTTCTCTCCTGAAATGAGCTCAGAGTTTATGCAGGCATGTGAACATTAGGCTCATGCTGCCTCTAGGGAGGCTGAGAATGAAGAAAAGACACGTGTGCAGGTGATCAGAATGTTTGTCAGGCCGTGAGCCACAAAGTCCTGTGTCCCTGATCCTGGAAGTTCACGCGTTCTGCTGTCATCCGTGAGACTACAGTAAGTCCATTGTAAACGGGGTAAAATCTCAGCTCCCTGTCTTATCCTTGCTAAACTGATTGCTACCTATCGGCTGAGGGAAAGGGAGAACTTGTGTCTTCAGTTACATACCCACTGGCGACCATCAGTCTCCAATGGACAATCCTAGTCCAGCGGTCTCAGAAATGGCCCTGGTTGCACTAAATGGACCACAAAACAAACCTGAAAGTCTTCAAAAGGCACAGGTAGCCAGTGGGGATTGCCTGAGGTGCGAGGAAGCTAGCTGGTCAGGGGAGGGTAGTCAGCTTGTGTTATATACATGTAAAAATGGGCAAAGAACAACATTTTAAAAGAAAATCCTGAGGACTCTCAACATTGCTGACTGTACACATAATCGTTGTCTTGGTCTCTCCAATATCCTTATGAATACATTATATGTAAAAGCTGTTTGCATGTGTCAGTTTACTTTCTCTACATACTTTTCATTTTCCTTGAAGAGTAAACCTATACACACCACTCTCTGCTGGAAGTAAGAACACAGTTAGTTTCATCCTTATCTTTCGAGTTATAGCATATGAATTTATAACTCTATTTTTTTTAAATCTAAGATGTTACTTGACAATAGGTATCATTTTACATTTTCCTAATCAAAGTGCTTGCAGAGTCTCCAGCACTGCACACTATCCCACTCAACCTTTTTTTTTAATTTTTGGTTTTTGATACTTTATTTACATTTCCAAGCACTGAACCATTTTTAATCAATTCACACCATGCATGTGTTATCAGAGCAGCACAGTACACAGTGCAACCTCCTATCCATTGACGTTTACCTTGCTCCCAACATCTTGTCAGTATATGATGTCAAAGATGTCCTTGTGTCTATATCATTGAGCAATGACAATTATAGGTGATTTACTTTTGAGATCTCTATTTTTATTTTATTTATTTATTTATTTATTTATTTATTTATTTATTTATTTATTTGGTTTTTCGAGACAGGGTTTCTCTGTGTAGCCCTGGCTGTCCTGGAACTCACTCTGTAGACCAGGCTGGCCTCGGACTCAGAAATCCACCTGCCTCTGCCTCCCAAGAGCTGGGATTAAAGGCGTGCGCCACCACTGCCTTTAATAGAGATCTCTATTTTTAAAAACAAGCATTAGGATTTGAGTTGCTAGCTTAAGGAACACACACACACACACACACATGCACACACACACACACACACACGTGCACACACACACACACTAATTTAAATTTTGCCAGGCTTTGCCAAATCTCTGTAGAGACCGTGTCGATACACAGCTCTGCTAGGAGTGGGCCCTGCTGCTCCCTCATAGCCTCTCCTACAGACCATGCTGCCAACAGTTTTTATCTTTGCCCACTGAGAAACAAAAAGTAAATCTCTTACTTTTAGCGTCATTTCTTATGATAAATAAGGTTGGATATGTTTCAGACATTTAGAGTCACTTTTTTTTTCTTGTCTGAAGCTTTGATTTTCCTTAATTTTTAAAGATGTATATATGGTTATTTATTTGCTTTTGAGATTGGATATGTGCAGTGTGGTCCAGTCTCACTGCAAATGACAGTGACTGCCCCTCCTTCTCATCTTGAGGGGTGTGTGACATCATACTCTGATATTTGCATTCTTCCTGCATTTTATGCATTAGTTTGCATACTTTAGGAAGCATTGACTTATAAGGACGTTTGGCATTTTGGAAAACAGCCCATGCCTTCTACGAACTGCACATTACTTCTCGGGGTACCTATCTTTTGATTTTTGCTTTAAAATTTTAATATTTAAAAACATATTTATCAGTGCCAGAGCACAGTTTGTGGGAGTTGGTCCTTTGCTTTCAAAATGTCTGTCTCAGGCATAAAACTGGCGTTGTCAGGTGTGGCAGCAAGGGCCTTGTGCTGAGCCATCGCCCTGGCCTCTAAAACAGTTTAATGTTAAAAACATGTTATGGTATCTGAGTGTATGTCATAGCCATTCTGAGACTAGAGACCCATTTTTCTTCCTTCAGTTCTGTGTTATTTATTTTTGTACTTTTTGTCATCGTTGTTGTTCTTGTATTCTCTTATAGCAAACTTCACTTTTAAATCAATTCTTAAAATGCTCATCCTTAATTAACAAGGTTAAGCCTATCTTCAAAACAAAGTTATTTTCTCAGCTACACGAATGTTTTTTAACCTTCATCTTTTGGTTGTCACTGACCTATGGATTTAGATATAGCACGGATCAAAGTCCAGTCCACACGCACACCTGCACGACCATCACAACGCATACAGTATTAACATTATATAATGAATGCAGTTACCCTATAAAGACAGCAGACAATCCTCCAGTGCTAACTTTCTTTTTCATGTACTTGCTGAAGATTGAACCAGGGCACACGGCAGGTGAGTGTCTCTGTCACTGAGCTGTCTGCTCAGCCTTCTAGTAAAACTCCACAAAAGAACTTTTACTGTACAAAAATGTGGATTTATATGGCTTACAACAAGGTAGATGACCCAGAGGAGACAGAGCTTCCCTGGGGAGGCATTCACTTAGCTATCAGTTCTGCTTCTTTCTACACAAGGTTGTAAAGGGACTTGACAAGGAGTTGTCTTTCCTTTATATCTGTCCCAGTTCCTGTACACCCAGCCGTTTCATCTCTCACATCTGGTCCCAAAGTATCCTGACATTCATTTTACATTCAGAGACTTATATGAAAACGAAAGCATAGATTTTACATTTTACAGGCACATTTGTTTTTCAAAAGAGTGTAGCTAAATTCACTTCAAAACAATAGGAAAAGAAGAAGGTAAAGGGAGGTGCTGGCCTCCCCCACATGGGAGTAACCATAGAGAGCAGAAACTCAGCAATGGGAACTGACCCAAGGGGCTGGAGACATGGCCCAGCGGTTAGAAGCGCTTGCTGTCCTTCCAGAGGACCTGAGCTCAATGCCCAGCTCCAACCTTGGGTGACAGGTTACAACCTGTAACTCCAGCTCCAAGGCATGCTGCCTCTTCTGGCCTGCATTGTGTCTCTTACACACACACACACACACACACACACACACACACACACACATGAAAATAAACATTTTTAAACAAAAATTGTTATAAACTTGAATTATCTAATCTGAGTAAGCCCAAATACTTACACTAAATACCTGCCTTTTGTTTTCATTCGTGCACTGAGAGTCAATAACATTTTTGAAGACCACAGTTATATAAGGTAGCATTAATTTTTATACCTCATAAGACAAAGTTAACAATCATGATCAGTTAAAGTAATGCCTGGTACCTATTAATTTGGATGAAAAGGTACAAGGATTATAAGTTAATTTTATTTACTGTAAGTAATTTTTAGATGACAGGTATGAGGCATAAGTGAGTAATATTTCTGCCCTTGAGGTACTTACATATATTTTTCCCCCCAGAAATGCTAATATTAAGTTAACTCATAGAAGAAAGACAAGCTTGCCTTCAGAAGGTTCTTCTAGTGTGGTCGCTAGCATTTAAATCTGCCAGATTTGGTGCCCCCCAGTATAGGGAAATGCCAAGGCAGGGAGGCAGAAGTGGGTGGGTGGGGGAGCACCCTCATAGAAGCAGGGGGAGGGTGGATGGGATGGGGGTTTCCGGAGGGGAACCCAGGAAAGAGGATAGCATTTGAAAAGTAAATAAATAAAATATCCTATAAAAAAATAAATCTGCCAGATGTGCTAGAATTCTTCTAGACTTATTTCTATCCTGACACTAATGGGTGACTAGTGAGATTTTGCACGTTCCATTATAAATGGTCCCAGTTACTCACTTAAGTCACTTCTAATGGTCACAGCAGAATGGAGAAATTTTACAGAGAAAGGTTCAAGGACAGCTGGTGTAGAAAGGATGCCTTCAGTCACGGTAAGATGGGACAAGAAGAGCCAGCCTGGGAATGATCCAGCTGGGTTTTTAGTTTTACATCTTCTATGAGGAATGTGGTGATTGCAGAGCTGGCGAATGACCGAGAGATCTGGGAAGGGAAAAAGGAGGCATTCTGCAGCACAGAAAAGCCACTGGCCACTACCTGGCCAGGCCCTGGCATGTCAGAGAGCTTCCCTTCTCTATGAGAAATAAAACCGGGCCGGACCGAGGAACTTCCCCATCAGCTTTTAAAGACCGTCACTTTGCCCCAACACAGACCAGTTCCATTGGATACTCTTGGAATGGCATCCAGGCTCGGGCTCGGTAGAACTGAGAAACAAGGGACTAATCTCTGTGCTCTCAGCCAGGTCGCAGTAAAGTAAGATACTCAATCAGATAACCAGCACAATGAACAGATAGAAGAAAGTACAAAACTCATCAGGTAGATGGAATTTCTAATCTCAAGTCTATAACACACAGCAATGTGCAGTTATATTCCCAGATAAACCTTGGCTTCTTTGTACATGAATAATGAGTATACTTGACTGAATGGATACAGGCACAGAATGACGTGAACCGTATTAGGTGACTGACCTGTGCTAGCTGATTTTTAACTCTTACCAATTGCAGAGGTAAGAAATAGATGTGCAGCATATCAGAAAATCCAAAACAGAAATACTTTAAATACAAACTATAATTCAGCTGTGAAATGATGGATGTTTAACTTTCATTGGAAAATACTGAGCATCGCAGGATACAGGCCAAGGGGATTGTATCAAAGGGAGAAAGGGGTAATCCTAAGTGAGTACCACCAGCAGCAGCAACACTGTGAGAGCGGAGCAAGTCCGGTCCTATTAGGGAATCGTGTGAATGAGAGATGGCTCAGTGGTTAAGAGCACTGGCTGCTCCTCCAAAGGACTCATTTTTGATTTCCAGCACCCACGTGATGGCTCAAACCATTTGTAACACCAGTTCCAGGGGCTCCAACGCCCTCGTCTGGTCTCTGCAGGCACTGCATGCATGTGGTGCACAGACATATCTTCAGGCAATGCATCGTACACGTAAAATAAAGTAATTTTTAAAAAGTAAATAAAGCTCTCCCTCATATGACCTACCATCACAACTAGTAAGCAGAGCAAGTGTTGTTAAAATGCAGTCCCCAGAGGCTGGCCTCATCAGGGAGTTCTGTGAACCCCTGCAACTGTGTATAAAGTATGTGCATGCCCACATATTTGCACGAATATTTCTCACTCTTTTTTGAATCAGAAATCTCTTTGGGAATTGAGAGTGGTAGCATGTGTCTGTAATCTAGCATCTGGAAGGAGGGGCACTGAGGCAAAAGAATCTCACTAGTTTGAAGCTAGCCTGGAAAATAAAAATAGACCTTGCCTCAATGAAATACAAAGAAAAGAAAAAAAAAACTTTGTTAGCCTAGGATCCCCTTCTTAAGAAAAAAATGTTTCTAAGTACATAAAACACAAAGGATTGCAACAAACAAAAACTGAATTACAATTGTCAAAGCATTTAAGTTACAGCCTAGTAATAAATATACTTATCTATCAACATTAATTGACAAGATCTAGCTTTCTATAGAGAGCTTAGCAATAATCTTTACTCTGTAGTGATAAAGAGCTCAAATACTCTATAGTATCTGCAACCGTACATATGATGTGAAAACGCCCATGGTTTCTATTGGCAACATGGTTATAAATACTAGTAACATTGCTATAGTTTGCTGTCTCTGATTATAATGGGCTACATTTCAATTATAGGTATAAAATCTGCTGTCTCCTTTTATGTTTGCTACTTTGAACTCTCTGGAGTCTAGTGAGGAACCTCTGATCTGTGTCATGAGCCCTCTTGCAAGGCCTCCGAGAAGGTGGGAGACTCAGCCAGAAATCAGTACTCAGTAACTTCACCTACTGGGCTCTGATCCTGTAAATGGATACAGCGTCCAGGCAGGTCCAAATAGAACACAGAAAGCAAAGAGCCCTTAGCCACCAGGACAGCAATGGAAGCCTCTGCAAAGCTCTGCCTCGAAGATTCAAATACATTTATTATCTGAATTAAAATTCAAATGTATTTATAATTAAGTTTTGTACACTTTTAGTGTTCTACATAGTTCCTTTAAAGTGTACAATGAAAGCTCATAAATCAGAGGAGGGAAGAAAAGAAAAAGTAAGCCAGAGACATAAAATGAAGACTAAAACTCACAAATATGAAAAACAAAGTAAACCACAACTTCAGTTGTGGGCAACAGTTGGGCGGGCATCTAGAATTGAAAACCTGAGTAGTCACAGAATTCAGGAAAATATTAACCTCTGCATTAAGAGAGAAATTCCCCCTACGGATCTTTATAGAAAGACTGATTTATAAAGTGCGTTTGCAAATGGCTCAGTGGGCAAAGGCGTCTGCTACCAAGCCTAAGGACTTGAGTTCAAGTCCCAGGATACACAGAGGAAGGCATGAACTAACTCCCCCAAGTTGTCTTCTGACCTCCACGCATGGCAAAGCACTGAACGCCCCCCCAATTAAATATAAATGTACTTTAAAAAGAGAGAGAATGCCACAGATCTTTACAAAGAGAATATTATAAATAATAAAGCTTAACAATACTAGTAAGAAACAGGAAAACGTTTCACAAAAAATTTTAAAACAGTATATATTATTATTATTAATTTAAAAACAAAAACAAAAACAATGGCAAAATAGCCACTGAGCACGCTGCTGAAGCACAGAGCTCAGCTTTCAGCTCTCCAAGTGCAGATGCCTCCAGCTGAGCGCTAATGGCTGACCCCCCCCCCCAACACCCCAACAACCCACAGCAGGAGGTGGCAAACTTTCTTAAGGTCTCCAAAAGCATACATCTGAGCTTTGCAGGAATCACGGATTCTGTGGCAAACTGCTGGGAGACTAGCTGTGGTTATTGTCAAGTGAGCATCCTGTGCTCTGATGAGGTTTATTTATGGACTCTGAAATTTGAATTTCTTACATGTTTCATATACCATGAATTGTGTAGGAAGGTCCCCTACCCCTTTAAACTTTTCCTTAAACCTTCTCTTCTAAAGATAGAGAAACAATACTTAGGTTACTGAAAGGAGCAAGGGACTGGATCTGATTCACATAAAAATATATGTAATTAGGGGAATTGATTCATGTGTTTATAACAGTTTGTAACCCTAGGCCTTCTAAAGAAAATGAGGGCTTTTCATGGTCCAGTTCACAATGGACTTAGAGCCCTTCTTTCTGAATGCTGTTCAGATGACTGTAGCTTTTCTCTGCTCTGAGAGGAAGTGAAGGCTTGGCATTTCCTCCACGATCTATTGGGTGACAATTTGCTTCATCTTTTTATATTTCAGCGTCTTCATCTATGACGAGAGATACTTGCAGCTTTGCTGTTGCAGGGACAATTAGTACATTGCATGAAGAAAGTCTTGGCAACTGTGAAGAATCACATACACCCAGATGAACCCTGCTCTAATTCAAGGTGACAGTTACACCGTCTCATACAGTGCACATATCAAATTGAGGTTCCTGAAATGTGTGGCTCCCTCCTCACAGTTCAATAGGGAGCCTGGTGGCCCCCAACACTCACCCTGCTGGTTGGTATTCCTCTGTAGGTTGTGCTGGGTTACCTCTGTGTATTTTCTTAAGGTTTTTTGTTTTGTTTTTCAATTGGGTCTGAGAATCAGGCTGTGTATATGACATGGGCTCCTTGAACCACACAAGATTAAAATTCTTTGCTGAGCCAGGGATGCCGATGTAACCTCTAGCACATCCCAGAACAGGCCCAGAGCTTGTTGGCCTTTGGGACCTTGTAACTCATGAATGCTCAACTGTGAAGCACGTACATAACGAACAAGGCAAGGTCTAGAGTTACATGTAAGTTGCAGTTGTTATTTCTAAGGACTCTTGAGTACTCGCATTCATTCGCTGGAACAATAAGGTACTGTTAAGGTGAAATGTTGGGTCTGAGTCCAAGGACTACTGTTACTAAGCCTAGCCACAGGGCCTTATCCACGCTAACATTTATTGCCTATTAATTACATTTGCTAAAATATCAATCTTCGAACTTTCTAAATAGCCCTCAAGGAAAATAATTTTCAGTGTGACAACATCTTTTAAGTGTCTTCACTTCATGAATCTGCACTTACAAAGACAAAATTAAAACGTGTTCAAATAGCCAAATAGTCTCCTTTCTCACAGTTTTATCTTTTATGTCTACCCTATTAACTGGGAGGGGGTGGGCTGGTTGAAAACAGCAAGTGAGTCTGAGAATGCCAACTCCTCCACAGAGTACTTGGAGGAAGAGCTGGGGTACTTTCGAGAAAGTCCTGGATAAATCTATTCCCTTTTTTATTTACTGAACCCTATCAGAGTTACAGTGTACCCTTCTGAATTCCCGGGGACTTTTTGTTCTCAAGGAGAATTATTATACAAGGGATGCTCACAACACTGTATTTCAACACTGAAGAAAGTATGTAAGAATATAGGTGTGTGTGTATGTGTATCTGTCTGTGTGTGTCTGTGTGTATGTCTCTGTGTGTGTCTGTATGTCTCTGTGTGTGTCTCTGTGTGTCTGTGTGTATGTCTCTGTGTGTCTGTGTGTGTCTTTGTGTGTCTGCGTGTCTGTCTGTGTGTGTGTGTGTGTGTGTGTAGCCACATTTCCATTGTGAAATCATGGGAAGAGAGAGCCGCCATTTACTCAGCGATCACTCTTCCTTTAGTTCAAATAGTGTACCTCTTCCCAAGTAAAAACTCCACTTTGACTCCATGCAATAGACCCGGCCATTGTCCTCCTGAACAACAAATGTGGACGCCATTCTCTTCCACAGCAGGCTTCTAGGAATGGGAACCCAGACCTTCTTAGCACCCACCCTTGCAATGCTGATCTGAGATTGACTTCCCTGTGCTATGCTAGAAGAAAATTATCCCCGCCCCCCAATTTTTCTTCCAAACATGACATGAGAGGCCTTTTATAACCCCTGGATTCTACTCACTCTTTATGGATTTACAATGAAATGGAAAGAGATCTGGTGGCCCACACACTTAAGCCTCACATTCTAGTTGGATCAAATTCTTACTTTGCAAAAAAAACTCTATTGGTGGTCTAGTTTCTAGTTTCCTTTTACCATCTACAAATTATGCTTACAACTTGGTTCACAAATTGCCAGCTTTCATGGAAACAAACCAGTTTGTGTATTCACTGAACACTGGCAAGGTAGCAAGGCTAAGCCAAAAATGCTACTGCCCACACAGGGAAAATGTATTCACGTCTATCACCCTGAGGAAGGATGTGTCTGAGAGTGGGAATAGAATATAACCACCCCCTATGCCTTTTACTCTTTTTTTTTTTTTTTTAAGTGCTGAGGAATGCCTCTAATTTGAATTCATTATTATTATTGTCTTGAGATATTACTGATAGACAGCTGCCAAAATATTGTACAAATGAGGTGGTAATATATCATGAGTTACCTGAGCCAACTGGGTTTGCCACTTGGCAATATGCCTTGCTCCCTCTGTGAAATCAACAGCTTAGCTATGGAGAGCTAGCAAGCTTTTAGCTGCTTCTGTGAGTGCCTCTCTAAAGACTCACTTGAGCAAGTAAGCTCCCTGCAGACTGTTGTTCACACATTGGTGACCTGGGAAGGACTAAATGAGCTCATGTGTAGGATGACCCAATATTGGTGCCAGGTTAGGATTTAACTATCTGGGTTTTATTTGCCTGGCTCATTTAAACCAATGGGTGAATGTGAAATTTTTTTCTTATTTTTTAGTAACCGCTCAAAACACTGTGGTAATAAGGACCCAATGGACTGAGAGCTGTAATTAGTGATGTAAATGAGGGGGAAAATGTTCTCTGGGGACTTGGTGAGCTAAGCAGATTTACCCTGGGGCCTTGTGACCACTGTCATCAACTTCCTGATGCTTCATGATCTTGAGAAACACCATGCCGGGTGGATTAACAGATAAGAGAGAACTGAGGTTTTAGTGTGTAACTGAACCCGGTCTAACTTTTGCCTAGTATGATTTGGTCTGTGCTGCCCATGAGGTAATTCTCTCTCACACCCTCTGCCCTTGCCCACTCCTTCCCTCTCTGACAGGGACCCTGTACCCCAGGCTGACCTCATCTGGTAGCTGAGGATTGACCTTGAGCTTTCCTGCTCCCATTTCCTAGGAGCTGCGAATGCAAGCTTCTAAGCACCAAGTCCAGTTTATGCAGCACCTACAGGGGTCTAACCCTGGGCTCCCAAATGCTTGGTAAGCACTCTAACAGCTGAATTTCACCACCAGCCCTGATATCTCTTTGTAGATAAAACAAACAAACAAAAATAAAAAAACCATTCAGTTGCTTGAGAGAGTTTAACTGGCTAGAATACTTTGGAATTACCAAACGACATCTTTCAAATACTGCTCTTTGGTCTGTATTTCTATCTGCAGAATATTCAAATACGGTGCTAACCTTGAGTTGAGAGTGTGCTGTGACTCACTCACTGATAAACCAACTAGGAGGGAATATTTATCTTATTTATGGATAACATTTCTTGGTGACTAGAAGTCAAGACAAATAACAGAGAAAGGGTAGGGCCATTTTCAAAGGACATATGATAAGAGGCAAGAACAAGGTATCTGCTGTGTCACCAGCATCCAGTTTAACAGTGGTGTCGCCAAGTTGTCAGCCAGGAGGCTCCCAGGCCTAACAAGACTTTCAGTTACTATGCATCAACTCAGCTGTAATACAAGGCATTAGAGAGGTAGGCTCTTAATTTTCTGCAATGTTACTATTCTTTGAAAACACACACACACACACACACACACACACACACACACACACACACACACATACACTTTTAGCGCATGATAACTTCAAGTTTTTAAAAAGAAGGACAGCCTAACAGATTACCAAGACTCTCACTCAAAAAGTGAGAAAAGATAGTTGGTGATATCGCTCAGTAGAAGAGTTTCTGTTTTCTTAGCCCACACAAAGCACTGAATTCAGTCCTCAGGATCACATGTGTAAGAGTTAACTTTGTAGGAAAAAGGGTTAAATATATAAGGAAAGTCAGTTGGAAAGTTTATTGCTTTTGGTACAAGGCCACAGGAGACTTCTGGGACAGAAGGCTTAAAGAACATAAAGGTTATGGGTGGATAGGGTATAGGCACATCATTTAGAAAAAAGTAAACACTGTGTTTAAACTAGACTTAGACCATTTGAATGGACTGAAATCTATAAATAAGGAAGATAGGGCTTCAGTAGATTCAACTGTGGCAAACGGAGTTCCTGGCTTTCATTCAATAAATATTTTCATAGTCGACAGACAACCATATAAATGAGAACCTTGACAGGAACTTCAAAGGGACAGCATAAAGACCTTGTGTGTGTGTATGTGTGTGTGTGTGTGTGTGTATGAGAGAGAGAGAGAGAGGAACATGGCTGTCTACGGAGCAGAAGAAAGCACTGGGTGTCATGGAGCTGGAGTGAACCACTTGATGTGGGTGCTGGGAACTGAACTTGAATCCTCTGGAAAAGCAGTACATAATCCTAGCAGTCCAGCCTCTGCCTCTCCAGCCCCATCACTAATGCCGTAAGTTGCCAGTCACTTTGGAAACTCGGAAGGTATAAATTATCCATACACTGACCGTGATTGAAGCAGAGTGTAAATAAGAGGCAGAGCGGACAAAAATCTTGTTTAAAAATCAGTAAGTCTGGAAATAATTAATAAAGAAACTCCTAGAATCAGGTTAAAGAAAGTAATTGTCACGTTATTATGCTCAATGTAGTTGTTTAGTTGACAAAAACTTTTTTTTTTTTTTTAGACAGGGTTTCTCTGTGTAGTCCTGGCTAGGCTGGAACTCACAGAGATCTGCCTTCTGAGTGCTGGGATTAAAACTGTGTACCGCCATGCCTGGCAAAATCGAAATTTTAATAGTGAAATATGTAAAGCAGATGTATTAACTAGTTAGTTAAAGCTAATGTTAATCCAGCATAGAAATGAACCTTATGCACGGAGCAGCATGTTACAGACTATATGTAGAACTTTTTACAGCAGACCACAGGCTATATATTTTTATTAGCAACATTAATATTCATACTAGACAGATTGAGTTTGCTGTGCTCAAACTGTAGTCACTTTCACAATACTGATTACTGTTCAGCGAGTAAATTCACAAGCACAAGAAGACTTGCCACAGCCAGTAGGGCATGCTTCTCACACCAGGTACCATCGGGGCCTGGTTCTACACCTTGCACTCTTGCAGAGAGAGAGAGAGAAGAAACTTATATTGGGTACCTATTTATCCTAATTTGGGGGAGAATAATTATTACAAAGCAGGAAGGTGAGAGAAGAACCAATTTGTCACAGATCCGAGGCCTGTGACAAACCAGTCTGCCTTTCGGGAAGGGGTGAACCAGGGAAGGAGTGCGGTTGGGATCCTGCTGTCAGGCTATGGGATGAGAGCTGAGTGAGGGCTGAGGGAGTTGTGTTTATGAACTCAGAGGGAAGAGTCCTAGGTGAACCTCAGCAGCTCCCAGGACTCCTCAAAGTCCTAGCAAGGCCACAATGGAGCAGGAATTGCCACCCACACTCCTGGGCATACTGTGGAAATGCCAAGGAGCTTACCCAGCGCCACCTGTTTTCCCCAGAGACCCCGGGCTACCCCAGAACAATGCAACAATGTTACATACAGGCTCAGGAAGGAGAGGTGTTGAACCTGAATGGATCTCTCTCAGATGAGAACCAGAGGGCACATGGGGGAAAGCACAGCTCTAAGGATTAAGGCCACTACGGCCACGGGAACAACCCCCATCCTATCTTTGTAGAGGAGAGAGAATTTAATTTCCTATTTGTGATGACTCATCTGACTCAAGTTCTCTTGTTCATGGACTATGCCCTTTTAAAAATGACACAGGGTGCTGGGGAGATGGCTCATTGGTTAAGAGCACTTGCTGCTCTTATAGAGGACTGGAGTTTGGTTCCCAACACTCACACTGTGCAGCTCACAACCACCTGTTAGCACCCGTTCCAGGGCTCTGACATCCTCCCCTGGACTGCACATACATGTGGCTATATCACGCAAGAACATACATAGACACAGAAATAAAAATGCAACGTTTTGTTTGTTTTAAGACTGGCACAGGCATGGTCAGATACAGGTAGGGCTTGTCATGTTAGCACTAATAGGAGAAAAGACAGGGGCCTATGTCTCCTTCCGTGATGAGTTAGCCTTCCCTGGTAATCACTTAAAACACTTGATATGGAAAGAAACGACCAGGCTGAAGTCTGGAACAAAGTAGTGGAACCCCCAAAGAGCAAGCGTGGGGGCCGTTTTATCCTCATGGGGCATGTGTGCCGGCAGGAATATATTTGAACTGATTGCAGCAGCCTTGTTAGTAGTAGAACAGAAAGCAAAGCATAGGGTGCGCGCGTGCGTACACACACACACACACACACACACACACACACACACACACACACACAGAGGACCCTTCTTCTCCTGGTACCCAGGGCTTCTAAGCTGTGTCCTGAGAATTAGGGCGGACCAGAGCAAGCCCACCTTCAAGCCCTCCGAGGACAGTAACTGTGGTGTATGAAGGGTGTGTTGGGTGGAGGGAACTGCTTTAAACGCTGTACCCACGAGGAGGGTCTTAGGTTCAAACTCAAATTCATATCACTTGGGTGGTATTTTCAAAAAGAGTGAGGTTATACCTTAATGAACCCAGACACGGAGTGCAGCCAGAACCACAAGCGAGTCCTTCCTGAAAAAGGCCGCTCAGCCGCAACACATCTCTGTAAATATTTTTTAGGGGGCAGTAATGAGAAATCCCTGATCAAAAATAAGCAAGCACACATATAAGAACAAAACTCAAGTATAGATTCTACTAAAACCACGCGTTTTAAGTCGAGGCACGGGTAAATTTTTGTAACTCTGAGTGCAGTCATTCATTCTACATTTCTTGGCACTTCCTCTGCCAGGCTGTGTTGCATGTGCTGAATCCATATGCTGTCATGGTGTCACATGAACAAACGCCTAGGCTGTAAAAGTCTGCTGACCTGCCATCAGATTGGAGCTTAATTTATCTTTATTTTCTGAGGTCTCCCAAACACAAAGCCTAATGAGTACTCGTTACCATTTAGTGGCAGATTTTGAAATAAACAGCAGTCTCTTGAGACTAAAGTTGATATCACTGGTCCCTTTCTCAGAATCTTATTTCCCAAAGGTTCCATGGCTGAGCTAAGCCTAATTATTCCTGAAGAAAACCACAGAGCCATGCATATTAGCAGGAAGGTAATATAAGACAGAGCGAGCCCTTCCTCAAGGATGTTACCTCAAAGGTAAATACCTCTGACTTTGTGAAGGCCCAAACAGGTGGCCTATTACTGGGAATCATAGCATGAACTGGAAAACATTGATTTTTAAGGTTCATCTGGAAAGAGTCAAAGGCATAGGAAGGGTGGGAGAAAGTTAGGCCAATATTTAGTTACACAGGGACTGCCTGCATTTACCACAGGGATAACAGAAATAGCAGCAATATAACATTTAGGATACTGAAGTGTGTTTGTGCTAATTATTAACCCGTATCTTCTCTTCAGGTGTTCACGGTGAGTATTCAAACTGTTGCCTCCACAGTTTTATGTTTGTTTTCTCTTATTAAACATTCTTTCCATTGTCATTTACCCCACCAGGAACCCACGCTTTCTTCTTTACTTATGCCAAACCACAACAGTACAGTGAAATCATAATACAAATCAGAGCCAGCCACGAAGGTGGCTTGAGCCTGTAATCCCAGCATTGAGGAAACAGAGGTAAGAAGACTGTGAGTTTGAGAGCAGCCTGGGCTACACAATAAGAGGAAGTCTCAAATGTTAAAACCGATTAAGTCACTTTATCCCATTTTACACATGAGAAGACATTAAGCGAGAAGGCCACTTCCTGAGAATTCATTTTACCTGTTCACCAGACCTGAAGTTAAATCATGCTTGGTCAGGGTTCCTCTCACCTGGATGGGGTTCAGTTTCTTTCCAAGATGAAGGGCTGTGGGAGGCGAGAGGAAAGCTCTGTGCATTTGAGCCCACAGTTCTAGCAAGGGCTGGCTTTCCCCACCATTAGAGATGCTTCATCTATTAATTCATGTCTTGACTTAGGCAGTGGTTTAAAAAGCAGCTTCTTCCAAGAAAGCGAAGCACCACTGTGCGGAATTTTTGGACTAATGAATATGCGGAGCTCTGCTGTTGCCACAGGGAGCCTTCGGGGCTTCAGGACCCCTTCCATGCAACCCCGGCACTGATTCGCCTCATCCTTCAAAAAATATCGTAATAGCTCAGTCATAGCTTTGAAGTTGGCTGTCTCCAGAACCTCAGAACATAATCTGTGGGTCTTGAAACTGCTAACCCGGGAAACAGTGCAGGGAAAGAGGTCCTGACTTGGCCTTCCCTCCTTTGCTGGCCTCTCAGACAGCCTGCCTTTCCTTCTCCAGGTGTCTGTGTATACAGGGGACGGGGCTGGAGGTTAGCCAGGCCTAGAGTTAAGTCAGGGGTCAAAGAGAGATGTGACCAACAGCTGTTTCTTTGGTCTCCATGGCAAAGATGGCTAACACAGAAGGGATTTAGTACCTCCCTTTATTAAAAGAACCTTTTTTTGTTTTGTTTTTTGTTTGTTTGTTTGTTTTTTTCTTCCTAGAGCTGATGAATCATTTTGGAGCACCCTTTCATTTAGACTTTATGATTTACTGGTCCCAGAATGGTGTGATGTGAAAGGCTGTATTCACCCAGTAAATAGGCAAAACCTTGAGAAAAAAATTGTTATTGACAACAATTTGGTAATGCACTATTTGAGTTCCTTGGTTACAGCCTTCCTCGGCATCAGCTCATGTCTTCCAGCCTGGGTTTCACACTCACCACTACCAGGCACAGAAGGGCGTCCAAAAGCTTAGGAAGAGGCTGCTAGGTGAATTAACCAGGCAGAAAGCAACATAACAATATAATGGTTGATCTCTTCAAGTTTGTGAAGAAAGCCCTTACCTAGGCTGCCTTCTGAGATGGGCAAGACTCACTTCTTAAGTAACCGATGCCTTCAGAGGTCACATGTGTGGTGAGGATTGTTCTGTTCTGTAAGGTGTCAAAACCCAGTTTGAGTTATCACTGACAGTTTGAGAGATTTCACATGCACCTGAAGCCAGCCTGCTAGAGGACTAACAGCAAATCCTTGGCCCTTTGGGAACTTGGGATGGTTGTTGGAAAATAATTTTTAGGCTAAGGAAATGTTTGGAAGTTCTGCTTCAGTTAGCTCTTTAGGGTATTAGTTGGTCACTACCCCAGAAAAAGAAGGGAGGGGAAGGGGGAGGGGGAAGGGAGGAAGAAGGAGGAGGAGGAAGACTTAGAGTAAGAATAAGAAGAGCAATAACAACAATAACAGGAAAATAAATTAAAAATTTCAAAGTGTGTAAACACACACAAAAAAACCAAAAACAAAAAAACTGGTGATCAAATTTCTCACCGGTAACGGTGCAGCCTTGAATGATGGACCTTTAAGGTCCTGCCCTCAGTCCTCTGCTTCAGACTCTTTCTAACTGGAGGCATGAGAACGAGAGTCCACTTGCTGAAGGATACTTCACAAAGTTCCTCTGAGGAACTAGAAGTTCTTGATGCTGGTGAGGAGCTGGGACTAAAATGCCACCAACATTGAAAAATTCGGATTATAGCAGGAAACACCACTTAGCACTAAGAGAACCTGATCATATGGAACAGGAACGCAGGTGATAGTCAATACAGCTCATCACAGACACTGCTAAGATTCCCTCTACTTTGAAATTACTCTGTCAGAGGCAGCTAGAGTCCAACTGCTGTCCCATCCCATAGTGATGCCACCTTCCTCCGGGACTCTCCCGCTGGTCCAGTGTGATGCCCCAGCCAAGGACACAGATGACCCACATTTTCCGATCGTCACACCTCCAGTTCCCGCATGACTCCCCCACTCTCCCTCCCTTTCCGCTTCTCCATCCCTCACCAGCACAGTATGCTTGAAAGTACACTAATGAGTAGCATATAGGAATAATAACCATTTATAGAACACCTACGATGTGCCAAGTCTATGTTTAATTATTCGAGAGGATTTCCCATTTACTCACCCCCCACAATCATTTGAGACACGCAGTGTGGTGGTTATAGGTCCATGTTCAGCAGCGGGTTAGCTGGGTGGGATTTTAATTATGGCTTGTAGACCACATCTGAGGGTACCCAAATGCCTGTCTGTAAGGCTCCTCCTAACTCAGAGTCTATGATTATTACTCATTTTCCTCCAATTTTCTTGGAATATAGTTGGGCATTTTTAAGAGTGTAAATGTTGTAAGATCCAGAGTTGATATGAGGAAAGATACTTTAATATACCTAATCTTTCCCATTAAAAGGGGATTGCCTCTGTGAACTCCCCATTTATCAAATCCCTCCACCCCACCCCACCCCCATGCCAATAGGGAAAGAACCAGTCTACAGGGTTAAAATCTACCGGTATGGAAACACAATTTCCTAGATAATTGCAGTTCTCCGAAAGTCTATCATTAAAGTCCACTCCAAGAACGGTCCCAAGGTTAGAAGAACCCTGGTGGCTGTCGCTGATGTGTGGCCAGTGATCGGATCTGGCAGAAGCAGAGTCAGCTCAGCCCACCACCCACTCTGCGCGCGCGGAGGTCCTGTGGAAGACAGGGCGGGCGGTGGGAAGACTGGAGGAAGAAGGGACTTTCCGATCCGGTCCTGGTTTCGGGGTAGGACCCACTTTGCAAACTCGAGAAGGCTCAGGCGAGCAGGACCCCAACGGATCGGAGGTTCCCAGTGGCACCGCACAGCGAGAGGCTCTCCGAGAGTGGCCCAGAGAGGGGGACGCAGACTTAGCTCCACGTCCCTGCATGTCCCGGGGCGCCCGTGTCTCCCCTCTCGGCTCCGAGTCCCGCGCGGGAGCCTCCCGGGGAGGGCGGGACCCAGTGCGGGTCGGCAGGGAGGGAGGGAGGGGAGAGCCAGGCGAGCAGCTGGCAGCCTACCGTCTTCGGCTTCTTCACCCCCGACATGCTGCGGCTGTGACGGAGCCCGGGTCCAGGGCGCAGAGACGTGGATGGCGGCGGTGACTGCCCGGCTCCAGGGAAGGAGGTATAAAAAGGCTCCTCAGACACGTCGCACTTCCCTTGACCGGCCCCCTTCTCCTACTCCTCCTCCCGCCGCACTCCTCTCCGCCCCGTCGGCTCCGCCACAGCGCCCAGCCCCGGGGACCCGGCAGCCGCCAGGGCGGGGTTCCCCGCCGGCGCTCCGCCAGCTCAGGTCCAGGACAAGCCTGCCACACGTTCTGCCCTCAGCCCCCCGGAGCACCCCTCACCTCTCACCACATTTCACATCCCGCAAGAATCTCTGGGACCCTAGAGCGTACTGAGTTAAAGGCGAGAGCATCTGAGGCCACCAGGCTTGCTGATGTGGACTTCAGAGCCCCAGAGCCCAGGGATGCTCTTACTCCGCACCCCAGAGAACCCTGCCTTATTCCTCGTGTGCTACCATCGTGGCCTGGCTTCAGGCAGCAAGTCCTTTCTCTCCATTTGGCAAATGAGGTCATCGAGATATTTGGAACGTCACCAGATTATATTCCAAGCGAGGGAGATTCAAACCTGACATGTTAGTGCAAAGTATGCCCCCAACCCCCGCCCTCCAGCATCATTATAGCAAGAAAAAGGAAAACCTTAAGTTCATCAGTTAACTGCCCCATGTGCCTGACATTGTGGTCGCGGTCCTTTCCGGCCCACATCACAGACTGTGACCAAAAAGTCAAGTCTGCAAGGCCAGACCCAGAGGATGGGCAATGGGGAGCAGAGAGCCATTTATCTAAAGAATTTCCCTACAGCAGCACTTCTGCCAGTAGGGTGGGCCCAGAGGAGGAAACCATACCAGTTGAGGATTGTGGCCTTTAGGTTTTACGAGATGCCACTCTCTGGAAAGATCCAGGTGTCAGGGATGAGTAAGCCAGAGAGAAGCTATGGTGACCAGCACCTTTGGGAGCAACCACTGGCTTTCCAGTATCCTGTCTCCCTGTCTGAGGACACAAACCGGCCTATAGAACAGCGCCCTCAAAGGAACCGAGAAGACCCGCATGGTCTGCTTCTTCCACGACCCAACCCCCCTTCTGTGAAAGGGCTGGAGAAGTTTAGGCGTGGGATGAATCTTTTTTTCCACGCCTAATTTACTTCTAAAAGACGCTCAATTTTCTTTACATCTGAAGAGTTACTTACTAGGGTCCCTTCTGCATGGGAAGATGCAAAGAAAAGTAAACCAGGAACCAAACTTTTCAGGGCAGCCTGAGCAGATGATCACGTTCTTCACAGTTCCCATGCTAACACTCTCCCCAAGACTGTGTTCATCACCGCGAACCACGTGGTACTGATTTACAATCCTCCATAACACTCACCACATTCACACGAGGGCCCAATTTTGCCCACTTTCTTTTCTTTCTAGAAATTGGTGAGGCTTGAGTGACCTAAAAAGGTTGAACCTTTTATTGTTTAGAGAAGTTGGAATCAGTCAACTTATCCAAAAAGCATTGAGGGGAACACAAGAATTCTAGCGTTGGTGAGTGTTTTTGTCACAGGTTCCCCAACATATTTTAGGGGTGCTCAACATAGTTTAATCAAGGATCTAACAAGGAGGCACCACCCATGTATGGTCAGGACAAAAGAATTCAACCGCGTTGCCCCCTAGTGGTTAGAATGCGTAAGTGTTTGAGGGGAAAAAAAACCTGAATTGTTGAAACTCCTTACATATGTAGCATTCCTTTCTTCAAGAAGTCCTGTAGCTTCTGAACAGGCTTCCCAGATACAGGCAACAGCAAGGCAAGAAATAGATCCTCTTTAATCTGGTCATTTCAACTAATTCATGTTTGGAACCAGTAAAAAAAAAAAAAAGATAAAGGCATGCAGCAACTGTTTTACTTTGATTTAAAGCATATGCATGTCAAAAAATATTCTGATGCTGGGCTACGGGCTTCTATCTACTGATGGGAGTTTACATAACATCCCCCATTAGATATTTACAATAGTTTCCAGCTTGGAGTCTTGTAAACTGGAGATTATAATTAAGAGCATTGGACCTGAAAAGGTGGAGCTGCACGGAAGAGTGCTTGCTGGTTTTCAAAAGGGGTGGAGTTTCGTTCCCAGTGCCCATGTCAGGTGGTCTCCTGGGACTTCAGCTCCAGGGGATCTGATGCTCTCTTCCCATCTCATTGGGCAGTGTCCCCACCCCACCCCATACATAAGTAAGCTAATATTAATAAAAAATATTTTTAAAAATTCAAAACCTTTAAAAATCGGTCTAAGAGGCAACAACCACCTTGATTCCTTCAAGAGATAGCAGAGTATTTTTGTGCTATATTTGTCTGTTGTCTGGCCTACAGCTAATTCTGCAGAAGCACAAAGGACAGTGGGAACTGGCTGTCAAAGTTTCCTTTAGGAAGAGTGAACATGACCTGGAACTTTAAGAATTGGTAATGCTTTACGAGTTCTCTCTTCTCCAAAGTGGGTGGTATGAAATTTTTGAAAATTAAAGGCAGAGAGATGCTCGGGAAATCATATGGTATGTTCAGCAGATTACCAAGATCTCTGCGGCTGATTTTAGAAGACACGACAGGAGAAGCAAGAAGGCTAGAAGGGAGAACATGCTGTTCCAATCAGACAACAACATGAATTTGTGTGTGTTTTCTCTTCATGCTCATCGGAGTGTGTTAGCTGTGTGGCTGGTCTTCACTGGAACAGTGGGATGCTTGTCAGGTCCAGGGATCAGAATTAACTCTCCTAAGGTATCCCAAGTCTGGTGAGTAAAGGGTGTGTGTGTGTGTCTCCAAGGAGATATCTTTTTTTCTTCTTCTCATGCTATGTACATATGGTGTATATACATGTTTGCGTGTGTGCACACATGCACCTGGAGGCTCAAGGTTGATGTGGAGAATCTTCCTCATTTGTTCTTCCATATTATTCTATATATTAGGGTCTCTCCACCAGTCTCAGAACTCACCAATCCAGCTAGTCTTGATAGCCAGCTTGCTCTGGGAATCCATCCCTGCACACCGAGATTGGAATTACAGGTAGACCACCGTGCTCACCTGTTATTTTCTTGGGTCTTTGGGAGATCTGCTCTGAATGTCTTAAGCTTTAACTGCTGAGCTATTTCCCCAGCTCCTAGGAAAATGTCTTAAGGACTGATCTGGTTGGGCCTAGTGCCACAGGCTTGTCATTCTGTCTTTGAGAGGTTGAAGGGGAGGATGGAACGTTTAAGGCCTGCCTGGGCTACAGAGACAGAAGAACTGGAATGCATGGGTATTTGAAGGAACAGATGAAGCTCAAGAGCTAAAAACTAGGACAATGGCTGCAGACATTGAAGACATCCATATTCAGTCTGAGTCTTCAATGGTCGAAGGAGGGTGTAGTAAGGGTGACATGCCATCTACTGACTGACAGTTGTAGCTCTGTGGTATGATCACTTCCTATCTTCCTGTTCCTGAGTCTTCTTTCTGAAGAAATCCAGCTGTCACTAATGGTTCAGAACAGTCTACAGAGAAAAACTAGATGTGGTACACCAACAGTGGACCCAGCCACTCAACAGCTGCCCCACAGGGAACGTCATATCTATACCCCAGGCAAAAGGAATGCTCTTCTCACACATCTCAGGTGGAATGCAGCCCACAGGTATTAAGTAGTCTTTGTATTAATTTAGAGAGATGGTTCAGTGGGCAAAGATACTTGCTCCAAAGCCCCAGGACCAGAGTTCGATTCCCCAGAACCCACATAGTGGAAGGATAGAACCAACTACTCCAAGTTGTTTTCTGGCCTCTACATATATAAAGTGTCAAGTGCATGTATACTTCTTAGTATGTTCATGTGTTACATAAAATACAAACAGATCATTACAGAAATTCCACGATTCAACGCAATAACAAGAGCTGCAGTTGTCAACTGTCAGATAAACAAATGACATCAGCTCATTAATTGACTGAATGACTTAACTTTAAACAGATTCTTTGAAAAGATGCTTTGAAAAGCAGCGTCGTGGAAAACTTAGTTTGTTATACTTAGAACTTTAAATGATTGAAAAATATTCAATTAGACTTGAGTTGTTAAATTATTTAATTATTTTATTTAATGTATTAAATATAGACCTTTTTAGGACTTATATTTGAAAGAAATGAATAAAAAAAGGAAGGGGGAAATGCTATTTAGACTAAAATTGAGCAAATATGTCAAAAACATGACTTTTGAAGAAATCCAAGTGTGAAAAAAGAATTTTATCTTGAATGGTGGAATGTCTTTTGAGACAGGCTTTCATGTAGCTTAGGCTGACCTCAAACTCACTATGTGCTAAAGCTAGCCTCGAACTCCTGATCCTCCTGCCCACATCTCACAGGTGCTAGGTTTGTGGGCTTTCACCAACATGACAAGTCTTATCTCTCTTTAATACAAGACCAAAATTCATAATGATCTATATCTTTCAGGTTCCTGTAAATATTATAAGGCTTTATATAAATCCTATACATTTTCTGAAAAACAGTTCTGCATATGTATTAATGTTGTTCAAATGCTTTTAAATGCTCTGGAAGAATAAGTAACATTTAAAAGTGTTATGGAATTCATTTCTTAGTTTTCATATAATGTTTCAGTCTCTGAATATTAAAGATAGAACTATAGTCATGTGGTATCCTTGGTCTCTTAAAGACAGATTATTATTGTCTATAATTCTAGCACTTGGAAAGAAGGATCTTGAGTTTGAGATCAGTCTGGGGTATATAGTGAGACCATTTCATAGCAAAAAAAAATTGTCTAATAGAAACATAAATAGTGGTCAACACTGTTACCAGCACTACTAAACACCAATTTGCATAAACCTTAAAATCACCTCAGTCTCACAATCCTGTATTGTCTTCAAACCACACACACCTTCTCTATTCACTTATAGTTTAGAGAAAGACAGTTTTACCCTGGATTGGGGAAGTTCTTCGAAGACCCACAGGCTCTTAAATTTTGTGTATCTTATGACCATTTAGGGAGTTAAATCAAATGGTGGGAGCAGTTTTAAATTTCTCTTATAGAGAACCATAGGTTCTCCAGAGTTAGTCTGGGTCAAGCCACAGGGAGGGCTTGGCGAACCCCAGGTCTTTCCCCCCATCCCCACCCCGCCTGGCCCAGCCACTGACTGCCAGGGTTCCCAACCAGCAGGTAGAGAGGAAGAGTCCTAGCAAGCTGCCAGGTGATGCCTGTGATTATGACCAAGGACCAGACCTTAAAGACCCCTCCCCTCCCTGTAGCTCCTCCACACCCTGTTTTTATAGCAAATCTAGAAGTAAAAAGAGAATAATGTGTATGGGGGCGACAACCTTGAATACTGTCCTAGTAATTTGCTTCTTTGGATTTTTAATGATCTAAAATTTAACAGGCTTATTGGAAAGGACCTAAGAATCATGCAGAATCTAGATTTTAACATGAGCACATAAGGAGAGACGTATACGTGGCACGAAGGCTGAAGAGTGGCTATAAAGAAGAGAGAGGACCAGTGAGAGAGGTGTGGGAGGAGGTGAGGTCTGATAAGGTTGACACCAGTGAGGCTTATTCCTGGGAATACAATATGCTGGTCATTGTGATTGCCTACGAAGCTTAAAACAAGCAAGCAACCCCCCAAACAACCCTGCTGCCTGGGCTTCACCTTCCCCCAGATGCACAGCTGTCTGGATGGGGCGGGGCGGGGGGCTGCCAAAGAATATGTCACACCTTGGGATGGCTCTGCTGTGCAACCAGCTGGGAACCACAAAGTAGCCACTGGTTCTCCAACCATAGTGTGTACAGAAATTCCTGAGGGTGCTTACAAAAGCACGCATTCCTGATTCTCACCCTGGCGTTCCTCCACAAGGTCATTTAGATCTAATTAACATGGAGGACTTTTTCATTTGGCTGGAGCTCTCTCTCCAAGTGCTTTGTTTAGTCTGTGTCCTCAAGAGAGCTTTAAATTCATAACGCCATCACAAGGAAACCCTACTTTCTCTGTTTACCGCCCAGACCAGCATGTGGAAAGTTCAAACACCCATTAATGGTTTTAAAACATTGATGCTTTTAGAATTTTTAAATTAATTTGTAGCCCAGCATACAAAACGATGGATTTCATTAAGACCTTTTCACATGCTTATCATTATATGCAGCTAAAAATAAATGTAACTGAGGAAGTGAAAGACCCCCCCCCCACACACAATGAGAAGTTAAAATGGTGAAGGAAAAACCTGAAGCCACGAGGTGATAGAAAGGCCTCCCGAGCTCACGGAGAGGGAGAATTCCTATTGTGAAAATGGTGGTACCTTGTGTGCATACCTTGTTCATATCTTCCCACATCCTGCTCAGTTCCCCTTCTTCCCCTGAATAGTCCCACTCTCATGACATAAAGATATCAAACTTTTAGCCCCAAAGTATCTACCAGACACTTGTATCTCCTCCTGTGAGAATTGTCTGTCCAGTTCACTGGCCCATTGATTAATTGATTGATTGATTGATTGATTGATTGATTGATTATATTTTGGTACTTTATTTACCTTTTCAATGTTTCCCTCTTTGGAAACCCCCTATCCCCTTCCCCTCCCTGCCTCTATGAGGGAATTCCCCCTCCCACCCACCCTCCCACCCACTCCCGTATTTCCACCTTGACATTCCCCTTTACTGGGGCCTCTAACACCCTCAGGCCCAAGGGCCTCTCCTCCCCCTGATGGTCAACAAGGACATCCTCTGCCACATATGTGATCCGAACCATGGGTCCCTCGATGTGTATTCTTTGGTTGGTGGTCCAGCCTCCAGGAGGACGGGGCGGGGGGCCAGGCCAATTGACACTGTTGCTCCCTCCATGGGGCTCACTGGCCCATTTATTAATGGGTACTTTTCATATTTAATTTTTTGAGTTCTTTATAGAGTTTACACATCGGTCCTCGGTTAGATGGTGAGTTCGCATTGACTTCTTCCCACTCTCTAGCCTGTCTCTTCCTTTGCTGTGCAGATGCTTGCAAATTACACACAATTCCATTAGTCGGTTCTTAGGGTTATTTCCTGCAGCAGGAGAGTCCTCTTCAGAAAGTCCTTGCCCATGATTGCACCTTAAGGTGTTCTTCCTGTTTCCCTCTGGCAACTTCAGGACTTAAGGTCTCAAAGTCTTTGACCAACTTTGAGTGGACTTTTGTATGAACTGAGAAAGGGATCGAGTTTAGTCTTTCTACTATGCTAAAGAGGTTGCATTTTCTCCAATGGAATGTTTTAACATTTTTGTTTAAAAAAAAAAAACCCAAACAATCAAACAAATAATAATAATAATAAAACCACCAGATGGCTGCAGTTGTGCAGGTTTATGTTTTCCCCAATTCTATTTTGCTGGTCCTTGTGTCTGTCTGTCTTTATGCTGGTGTTGTTACTGTGGCTCTGTGGTGTAGTTTGAGATTGGTATTGGGATATTTCCAGCATTCTCTATCTACTCTTGCTACTTTGTATCTTTTGTGATTCATATAGATTTTGAGATCTTTCTTCTAGTTCTGTGAAGAATATCATTGGAAGCTTAATGAATATTGAATTAAATGGATAGATCATTTTTTGTAATGTCGCCATTTTCACAATATTAATTCTGCTAATTCAAGAACATAGGTGATCTTTCCACATTCCAGTCTTGCCTCAGTTTCTTTCTTCATAGCTTTTTTGTTTGTTTATTTTAGAGTCTTACATTTGCTTATTTTGATGTTTTTGAGACAGTTTCTCTACATAGCCCTGGCTGTCATGGAACTTACTGTGTAGACCAGGCTAGCTTCTAACTCAGAGGGGTTTGCCTCTGCCTCCTGAGTGCTGGAATCAAAGGCCTATGCCACCAAAATTGGCTCTTTGCACTTTAGAAATATTTTACTCCTTGCTTATTTATGATTATTCCTAGGAATCTTTTCAAGGATATTGTGAATGGATCCCCCCCACCCCTGATTTCATTCTTGTCAAGTTCATTATTAGTATACAGGAAAACTATTGGTTTTTCTGAGTTGGTTTTGTACTTCTTGAAATGTTTAATTCATAGCTAAGAGTTTTGTTATGGAATCTTTAGGGTCTTTTAAGTATGGGATGATATCATGGGCCCATAGGGGCCACTTAACTTCTTCTTTTCCTATTTTTATCTAATTTCTTCTTTTTCCTTCTTACCTGCTCTGGCTAAGACTTGAAGTATTATACTGAATAAGAGTTGAAAATGATTCTGGTCTAACTGGATGTCTGCATCAGGAAGAATGCAAATAGCTCTATCACCCAACCCAAAACTCAAGTTCAAGTGGATCAAAGACTTCAACATAAAACCACATACACCGATAGAAGAGAGTTCAGGGGAATAGTCTTGAGTGCATTGGCACAGGAGACAAGCGTCTGAACAGAACACCAATAGCACAGACACTAAGATCAACACTTAATAAGTAAGACCTCATGAAACTGAAAATCTTCTGTAAAGCCAAGGACATGGTCAATGGGACAAAATGGCAACCTACAGAATGGGAAAAGATCTTCCCCAACTCCATCTCTGACAGAGGACTAATGTCCAAAATATATAGAGAACTCAGGAAACTAGACATCAACAAACTAAATAATCCAATTTAAAAAATGGGGAACTGATCTAAACAGAATTCTCAACAGAGGAATCTCACATGGCCGAGAAGCACTTAAAGAAATATTTAGTTTCTTAGTTATCAGGGAAACATAAATCAAAATGACACTGAGATTCCACCTGTCAAAATGGCTAATGTCAAAAATCTCAAGTGACAGCTCATGCTGGTGAGGATGTGGAGCAAGGGGAACACTCTTCCACTGCTGGTGGGAGTGCAGACCTGGACAGCCACTGTGGAAGTCAATGTTGTTTCTCAGAAAATTAGAAATTGACCTACCTCAAGACCCAACTATACCACTTCAGGACATATATCCAAAAGATGGTGTATCCCATCACAGGGACACTTGCTCAACTATGTTCATAGCATCTTTATTTGTAATAACCAGAAACTGGAAACAACCTAGATGTCCCTCAACTGAAGACTGGATAAAGAAAATGTGGTACATCTACAATGGAGTACCACTAAGCTGTTAAAAAACGACATCATGAAATTTGTAGGCAAATGGATGAAACTAGAAAAGAAATTATACTGGATGAGGCAGCCCAGACCCAGAAATACAAACACAGTATGTACCCACCAATAAATGGATATTAGCTGTAAAGTAAAAGACAATCATGCTATAGTCCACAGACCCAGAGAGGCTAAATAACAAGGAGGGCTTACGGAAGGATGCAAGGATCTTCCTGGGAAGGGGATATGGAATAGATGGGGTAGATGGGGTTGGGAACAGGAAAAATCAAGTGGTGGGGAGGGAGGGAGAAACTGCTGGAATTGGGGGACATTTCAGGGGCAGGTAGAGACCTAGTACAATGGAAACTCCACAGAATCTAGGAGAGTAACCTTAGCAAAGACTCCTAGTAATGGGGGACACAAAGCCTGATCCAGTCATCTTCTGTAACCAGGCAAGGCCTCAAGTGGAGTGCCTGAACACCAACCCAGGCACAAAACCTTTCACCTATACTTTTTCTTGCCTGAAGAGTGTGCTGGGATTCGAGCTAGCGTTATTGTCATCAAAGAGACCAGAGAGACTTCATCCAGCAACTGTGGGTGCAGATGCACTGCAAGATGTTAGGTGGAGGAGAGGGATGGAGGATTGCATACCAAGAGAGCATGACCCACAAAATCAACTGACTGGGACTCAGAGGAACTTGAGGTTTCTAATACTCACATAGAAGCAATTTCTGTGGAATTAGAAACAAATATCCCACACCACCACTCTCGTTCTTGCTGTAGAAGGCTGCTATGGATTTTGAGAACTCTGTATTTTTTCTCTACTAAACCTCATTAGTTAGCAAAATAACAAGTCTTTCTTTTCCTTTACAAATATAACTGTCACAGCACCCCGAGAATCAGTGATGTGAAAAACAGTGTCAGAAGCAAGTGGGGTGGTGCGGGAGGTTGTTTTGGAGGGTGGGTGCCTGGACACAGCTCTTCTCTTTGAGAGATGATATGAAGGTAAGCTAGATCTTCTAGAAAGTTGTCTGTGGGACATATCAAAAGAAGCGTAAGCTTAGAAATGGAAGACCTATATTCAGTCTTTCTGCTCCCTTTCCCTTTCCCTAAGAGTGGGCAGGAACCGCAGCCCAAGGAAGCCCCAGGGCCAGTTAGAAGTTAGCTTAAGGTATAGAATAAATATGGCTTGAGTCCTCCTCAAAATTTGCAGACCCTCTATACTACAGAATTTTTCAGGTGGAAGCAGGTAGCTTCCATCTAGTTTTTCAGGAAACTCTCAGCTCTCTCCCTCGCTGCCTACAAGCCGTGACGACATCACCTTTTGTACAGGTAACACATTTTTGCTTGTGAACATGTCCTCCTCCTCTCTTCTACACCAAGAAGATAAGGGCACCCCAACATCAATGATGCCAAATGGGCACCAAAATAAATTTGCACAGATAAGTCTTATTAAAGTAACCTTTTCTCTTCAATCAGTTTACCTCTCCATTTAATATGGCATAGAACATCTCTTACCTAATCGCTACGGGTAAAGTTTCCCTCATTTTCTAGGAAGACATTTTCACTAGTGTTCGGGTGAAACAAACCTTTTAACAACAACAACAACAACAACTTCTTCTTCTTCTTCTTCTTCTTCTTCTTCTTCTTCTTCTTCTTCTTCTTCTTCTTCTTCTTCTTCTTCTTC
>CM052703.1:27068831-27154007 GCA_028551405.1 Uromys caudimaculatus
AGGGACCCATGGCTTGGACCACATATGTGACAGAGGAGGGCCTTGTTGGCCATCAGGCGGAGGAGAGGCCCCAGTAAAGGGGAATGTCAAGGTGGGAATATGGGAGTGGGTGGGCAGGTGGGTGGGAGGTGGAATTCCCTCATAGAGGTGGGGGAGGGGGAGGGGATGGGGGGTTTCCAAAGAGGAGACCTGGAAAGGGAGAAACACTGGAAATGTAAATAAAGTATAAAAAAAAAAAAAAAAAAAAAAGAAAGAAAATCCTTCAAGTTCAAAGGCAAGCACATTCCAAGTATGGAGTTTGATGCAGCCAATGCTTAATACAGTTTCCTCAGCACCCTCCCACCCGTGTCTTGTTCATTCTCCTCATTGCCTTCTTCTGTGAATACTCTCACACCTCTGGCAGAAATAAATGGGGGGGTGGAGGGTGGAGGGAGGTCAAACCTTTACCATCACTTTTCTAGTCTTTCTGAAGGTTTCAGCGCACAGGTGAGGCTGCTCTCACATATGGCTGTATCTGCCGTTTATCCCAGGCTCATCCAGCGACTCACAAGGCATGCTCATAACTTTCTTTCTCTTTTGTTTTAGGCACTTGTGTAGAATTCTTGCAAGTTAGGTGTGTACATGCTGGTTCTCCTCTGTGAGATACATGAGCTATTTAGCAGAGCACTTAGGAAATCCTCATGAAAGACCTTCCTAACCTATGCTCACTATGTCAAAGTACCCAAGTCTAAGCTGCTTTGTTAACTGAGGTGAGAAGATTTCTCTTCTGGGAGAAGAGCAGAGTGCCCCATGGCAGCATCTAGTACCCAACTCTGCTTGCTGGCTCCTGTGCTGGCCTCGCCCACAGCCACTGTTCTGAAAGCCTTGCCAGGTCTGTTCCACTTAGTCTGTCACTCGGTAAACATTTAACGATAGTCAGGCCAGAGGTCATGGTGGCTTAGAAAAGAGCTCTTTTATACCGTTTAAATATTTTATGTGTGCTTATATCCAATTTGTAAAACAAAAACATAATATAAAATACAACTATAAGGAAAATTTAAAAAAGAAAACCCCCACACCATGTGTTGTTCCTTCATCTTCCCAGCAGAGAGGTGTGTAATGGAATTCCTGCTGCTCTGGTCTTTTCTGGCAAAAGGGTTTTACAATCAAGTAATCAAAGGTTGAACTGGATGGCTTCACATACCAAACACAGAAATGGACAGTCATCTTTCAAAGATCAAATGTAACTCAGCTAATGACAGCACGTGGGTCAGAACAGGGTGATCCAGTGGCTGTGCTCACTTGCAGTACGCATTCTCACGGGACACAGAAAATGAATGTACACGTATTTTCCCTTATGTAGAAGAAGGAAACATGATCCGCAAACACGTTCAAATTTCTGTGAGTGTTTAGGACATGGTGACTCGTGTCTATAATCCTAGTACTGGAGAGGCTGAGGCAGGAGGACTGTGAGTTTCAGTCTAGCTTGGGCTAGATGGTAAGATTCTGTCAGAAGAGAGCGAGGGAAAGGGGTGGGGCAGAGAGAGATAGAGAGACACAGAGAGACAGACAGAGAGAGGAGATTCAGAGAGAGGTAACAAGAATTTCCTTGTCATAACTGCATGAGATTTAAGTTTCTGCATGAGAAAGGGTAGTGGTTTGCTTTGGTCTTCCATCATTCGGCAGGTTCTTATCAGCTGATGGCACACACATAGGTAAGGTGCCAGGGCTGCATGTGGAAACATAGCTGCCATTTTTGTCCTCTGTAGAATCCGTGTCCTTCTCTCCCAGTGGCATGACCTGATCTTCCTTTGGGAAAGCATCAGTATTCCTACCCTTGGCTCGGGCTGTTTCTCCCAGGAAAGGCCAGCTTTGTACCTGAGACCATCCACCGTAATCATCGACCACCTCAGGAGCAGGGCGAGTAGCCTGCACATTCCCAGTCCCAATCCCCGTGTTATAAATGGAAGCCAAGAAAAAAGAAATCCGGGGACTTTTGTGAAACCATTGCTAAGGGGCTGATCCCTGATCCCTCTCAGTGGAGGCTGAAACCAGGAAGGTGTGGCCTCTGGGCTTCTGTAACTAGACAAAGTGGCCAACATAAATGAAATAATATGGTGTGAGATAAATTTTGAGTGGAATTAAGTGAATTATAAGTCTGCTCCTCCAAAAAGGCAAGACCTCATATTAATTTCCATCTTTTGCCCAATGAGTTTAGCAATATTCTTTTTAAAAATTCATTTACCGGACACTTATTTCTCACCTTTATTTGTCAGCCAAAACTAGAATGTTCTCAACAAATAGAGCAGATATGAGATGAGCCGTGCATGAGCCTTCTCTCGCTTCAGGAGAGGCAGGCATGGGATTGAGAATCATTTGTCTTGTGATAGGTAATCGGACATATCCCGTGCCTGGTGCTATGTGATCACCCAAAACGACAGATAAAGTGTTTTGATGCCTTAGAGTTGTGAAGGAGCCTAGAGTTTATCTGTGCTAACCACCTCATTCAAATCTAGACTCTGAAGCCAGGTTCACTCTGTGTCCCTAGGAATGGTTCTGAACTGCATTTTACCACTCTTACATAAAGATAATTTTCAAATTCCATTTCCCTTCACCTACCAAGAATACTATTTTTTCAAAACTCATTTATTTGCTATTCAATTTTGCCTTTTCATCTTTACCGTAGAGATTTATTAAATATAAGAAAGGCCATTGGCCAGGCATAGTGGTGTACTATTTTGATCCCAGCACTTGGGAGGCAGAGGCAGGAAAATCGATGTGACTTTGAGGCAAGCCTGGTCTATACAGTGGGTTTCAAGACAGCCAGGAGACCTAAAGAGACCCTGTCTCAAAGAGAGAGAGAGAAAGAGAGAGAGAGAGAGAGAGAGAGAGAGAGAAGCCCAAAAGATAAAATCAAAGCTATTCATAATATCCATCAACCAGAAGAACCTGTAGGCTTTTTTTTTTTTTTTTTTCTGTTTTGGAAGATTATTTTGCATTCTCTTTTCTTTTGTGAGTTTTTTTTTTCCCCTTTGATTGGATATTTTCTTTATTTACACCTCAAATGACCTCTAGGCTTTTTTTTCTCTTTTAATTTTAATGAAATTGTCTGTTTTATGATATGCTCCTTAATTTAACACATTTTCCCTACATTATTACATATTCTTCTATGACGTTTCATTGGCTGCATAACCCTCTTTCTGGAGAGCTAGGCCTTTCCCAATTGTTTTAGCTTTCAATGCAGTGCAGAGATGGAATTTTAAAAAGATGAATCTTTGTAGCCATTTTATTTCCGGAGGACAAGGTTCCCATCCATAAAACTGTTAGACCAAAGATTACCAAATATTTTAAGACTCGAGTTCACATTGCATGGTTTTAGGCAGCCCTGATAAATACTTCACACTCAACCTTATTAGCAGGGGCAAAAGTGTCAAGTCAGATGCCTATAAGAAACAGCCGGTGTTACCGTGGTAGAGGCTATCTCCTAGTGCAGCCAGGAAATGAACGTCCTGGGGAAAGGGTGTGGCTATGTAGCAGTTTGTACTTGTTAATGTGTAACATCTCACGAAGCCTAACCAGTGTGTTGAAGAAGAAAAGTTGAAAGCACGAAAGAGTTAATCTGCCCTCAAATTCTCCTTCAATTCTTGAATCAGCTCATCACATCATCTCTCCCATGAGTCACTGGTGCCAAGCACAGCTGGATCACTCACGCCTCCGCTCAGATGCTCACATGTCCTGAAGTCTCCTGACTAAACTTCATGGAAGCCTTCAAGTCTCTTATGATAGGACTTAAAAGTCACATTCTGAAAACCACCTCTCTGGTCGCTTGTCCCAATGAACCTACTTCCACAGGCATGGTCTCCGTCTGCTGAGGACACAGCTGAGGTCTGTACTTTGGTCACAGGGATCTAAAAACACTCTCCCACCTCTACCCATTAATCTTCACACCTCAGATGCCACCCACTTCTACCAATCCGTCAGCCCTGTCCCAGAAAATCTGTCCTTGTGAGGAACTGGGCACCCCTATGCCTGGGGGGCCCCTTGAAGGTGAGGATACACCTTATCAAGTTTTGTTTGTTTGTTTGTTTGTTTTCAGTCAGCTCTGTACCTCCTGCCCATGAGTGGCGAACTAAGTGTCTGCCAAGGAGCATCTCGCAGGCTTCAGATGGATATGAAGTGGCACAGAGGTGAGCAATCTTTCGAGAGTATGCTTGACGGAAATCCCTTTTCTTAAGTAACTAATAGGCCAGCCTTTTCTTGGTCCCCACTTTCCTAAGTAATCCACGAAAGGCTCTTTTTTTTGTTTTGTTTTTTGTTTTGGTTTTTTTGAGACAGGGTTTCTCTGTGTAGCCCTGGCTGTCCTGGAACTCACTCTGTAGACCAGGTTGGCCTCAAACTCAGAAATCCACCTGCCTCTGCCTCCCGAGTGCTGGGATTAAAGGCGTGCGCCACCACCGCCCGGCTGAAAGGCTCATTTTTGGTGGATGTTAGGAGTTTGCCCAGAATTTCGGCTTGAAACTCAATTTTTCAGTGCTTATGTGGGTAGGAAGTCTATATTTTTCTTGGGGGAGATTCTGGAAACTGATCTGAAAATTGTTTTACTTAAAAGGAAACACAAACAAGAATGTACTCCATCAGTGTTCTGTTATGGGGGAAGGGGTTCACTAGCACTCACCCCTAACTGAGAAGCTATGGCTGGGTGGATTCTGGTGGAAGGAGAGTCAGTTTTATTTAAGAATGTGGCCCTTGTTAAATTGACCATCAAGCCAATGGTCCCACAACTGGGAGTATATGGGCAGCTATGGGCAACGCAAATCACAAGAAGAGAAGAAAAGAAGAAGAGGAAGAGGAAGAAGTAGAAGATGGAAAAGGAGGAGGAGGAAGAGGAGGAGGAGGAGGAGGAGGAGGAGGAGGAGGAGGAGGAGGAGGAGAAGAAGAAGAAGAAGAAGAAGAAGAAGAAGAAGAAGAAGAAGAAGAAGACGACAACAGGAAGGAGGAGGCGGGCATAGATCCGGGAGGAGTTAGGAGCAGATGTCAGGGTGGGTATAATAAAAATACATCAGATGAAATTCACAAAGAATTAATTAAAAATAACTTTTAAAAAAGAAGAGAAGAGGCAGGTGACACATGCCTTTGATTTCAGCACTCATGAGGCTGAGCCAGATGGATCTCTATGAGTTCAAGACCAGCCTGGTCTGCATAGTGAGTTCCAGGCCAGGAAGGGTTACTGAGTGACCCTTGTTTGTTTGATTTTATTTGTTTTTGTTTGTTTGTTTTAAAGAGTTCTAAGAATGAGCACAAGAATGAGCCAGCAATGTTCATCCATGCATTCTGCTTCAGGGTTCTGCTGGAGTTCCTGCCCTGGCTTCTCTCAGTGATAGACTGCAATCTGTAAATTGAAACAACCCCTTCCTTCCCATTGCGCCTAAAAATAATACGCTACAGAACGGACTAAATAAACATGTTTATGTTCCCCTCAGACACACTCCCAAACTCACATAAACATCTGTGGTCAAATGCAATCCTTCCATGAAGATGAAATGAGTCTCCAGCATACAAGTGATGAGGAGAATTGAAAAGGCTTCGGAACGGCTTGTGCTGGCACTGAGACCCACACAACAGAGCCTTGTCCCCTGCTGAATTGCTCTTTGCTCTGACCTAGGCAGTTTAAGAGCACTGTCCACTGTAATTTGGACATGCTGTGGGTAGTTGGTATGAGTGAGGTGGAAACCAGGTATTCAGCACCAACACAAAAAATCCCCAGTACATTTTTTAGGTTGTTCAAGAATCTATGCTGTTCCTAAATGAGGGCATAATCAGAAGTGAGCTTCTTGGAAAAGCACTGTCATTACCCGCTGTTCCACAGAGCATCAATTCTGCATCCACGAGAACTGGGAGAGCTTTCACAGGTCACGTGTGTTCTAACTGCATTTGCTTAGCTTTGAGATGGACTGCGGGGAAGCACAGGGGGTCATGTACCACCTCTGTTCCAGGATGCTAATGGTGCAGAGGGGAAGTGGGTGGGTGTATACACCGCTGCAGTCCTTGTGTTCTGTGCAGTAACAAAACCACAGGACAGTAATAGAGAAAAACTGAGGCCGGGGGGGTGTCTCTAGGGCCATCAAACAATAGACCTCACCGACTTCACAAAGCATGTCGTTGTGGCTGTGGGTACGGGAGGATCAGCAAGACTTTGCTAATGGATGGGGCAAAGAACAAAACAGGCAGATGGAGTACTGTGTAGTGAGACACAGCTCTGTGAAAAACCTTTCCCCTCTGTATTACTATGGAAACATACAGGGAAAGGTGAGGGAGAGGCTCCCTGGGGGTGCGGGGGAGGAGCTAATGAGAAAGATACAGTTGTGCGGGACTATTCTCGCTTCGCTTTTGAGACAAAAAGTTCCGGACCGGGAGTAACTAATATGGTTAGGGTTGTATTGTGCAAATGCCTCTTGGAAAAGTTCATCTCGCTGTTTGGCAATCTCGAGTTAACCCTCCAGATCAGCTGCCCATGCTGCCTGAGGTGCTGCTTCTGCTCCTGGGGCTGCTCAGCACTCACCGGCTCCCTTTCAGTTGTCTTCAATTGGTGGACATTGGCCAGAAACTAGAAAATCATAGAGGCCAGAGAGGGTACTTGATAACTGTTTAAGAGAGGGAGGAGAGAGACGAGAGGTGAAAAGGAGGAGAGGGGAGAGAAGAGGGGATTGGAAGGGAAGGAAGGGGAGAGAAGAGGTGAGGTGAGGAGAAAGAATAGGGGAGGACTTGGGAAACTAGAGGAAGAGAGAAGCCGGGGAGATTTTTGTTAAGTAATTGCCTCTTGAAAATGTGAATCCCGGAAGTCTGATTTCTGCAGGGCAGGCTACTAAAGATTCAGAAAATAGAGGGTGACTCCTTGCAGGAAGCACTTCTTCCTCTGAGACTTCCAGTTGGTTATCCAATCACCTACACTACAGAGTCATTTGCTTTACTCAAACGTACTGATTTAAATATTAACACAGGACTCCAGTGATGGTTAGCAGTGCTCACTCCTCGTGCAGAAGACCCAAGATCAATTCCCAGCACCCAAGCGGTGGTTCACAGTCATCTGTTACTTCAATTCCAGGGGACCCTCCGACCTCTGAGGGCATCAGGTATGCATGTGGTGCACAGGCATACATGCAGGCAAAACATTCATGCATAGAATAAATACATCTACAAATTGAATAAATATTAATCACCCTCATAAATATCTTAATTGGCAACATCAAGTCCAAATCCAGTGTTTGTGGGAAATCTGGCTCCCGTGCCCAGCCAAGCTGACACACAATGCTAACCACTGGGCATGTTTATCACTCCTGACCCCCTTCCTTTCTGCCAGATAGGTATTGGCCACATGCTGACCGGAGCCTGCCTTTGAAAGAGTTCTTTTCACTGTTTAGAAAGCTGGGCTATGTGGGCTACATGCTTGCACCTCCGAGAGTTTATTATCCCATTTGAGACACTCATGCACTGTGAAGGATTTGACTCATCTCCCAGAGATGATGCTTCTATCCGTTTCTCAAAAATATAAATAATATATGCAGAGTTTAAGCATTTGTTTACAGTAAGTTAATATTACTAAAATTACTATCTTGGCATAAGAAGGCTTTTCATTGTTTTACTTATTGTATTCAATATAATATTGGTTGAGCATCTAATAATATCAACAATAATTTATAATAATAGTAGTAGTAGTAAACATATATAGGGTTAGGTGCCAGTCATTGGTCTCAGAACATTTTAGCCCATTTAAGATTAGTTTTAGCCCTGTAAGCAAGGTTATAATACTCTCTCTAATTTACAGGTGAAGAAACTGAGTCACAGTGACATCAAGAGTACTCTGACAGGGGCAGTTAGGTCTCAAACCTGGACAATTTGTATTTTGATTGCCACTTGCAACAACCATACCAGCTCCTTGTTTCATGTGAAATCATGCTGAGAACTGACTATCCATTTGGAAGGACCATGAGAGAGGAAGAAGGGAGCTTAAGTGTGGGCGTGTGTGGAATGGAATTCACCCTGACGTGGAAGCAGACATTGGAAGAGAGGAAGAGAACCACAGAGGGAGGGGGAGGGGGAGGGGGTGAGTAACAAGGGGTACATGAAAATTCCATAATGAAATCCATTGTTCTGTGTAACTGACTTAAAATAAGAAACCTGGGGTTGAAGAAATATTTTTATTTCTTTTTCTTATTCTATGAAAAACCAAAGCAAAACAAACAAACAAACAAACAAAAAAACCCATCCAATTTCTTCTTACAGTGAAATTTACTATCAGAGGGAATTTCAAAATGAGTTTCTTAGAAATGGTGGCGGTATTGCAACCAGGCTTCGGGGAGGAAACAGCTGGTACTTGTTCATTGTTTGGGGTGGCAACAAAGGAATGGAAGGGTTGTCAAGGACATTTCAGAGACAGGCAAAATCACTGTCAACAGCAGCAAACAGGAAGACACGGAAAACTAACCCAACATGGGTGGGAGAGGTGAGTGGTTGGGTCAGTGATTGCTACTCCATTCACTTGCTGATGAGATCCAGCCTCTACACAGCAATGGGGAAAGCAGCTTTGAGTCCGGGGAGAAGTGCAAAATCTACTTAGTGCCACAGCACAGAGTATACAGCCTTTTCTGGAAATGGAATAACTCTATGGAGAGCCACCCAGAGGCTTACGTGTGGAAGATGTCCATCATGCCTGTGGGGGAAATAACATTTACTCTGGGCTGGTAAGTGCAAAGGGTGGCTGCTCTGTTGCAACATAGAAATAAGATACTTCTCAGAAATGGAAGTATGCAGGTGAGGAAGTCACTCTCTTTAGGAGAACTTGATGTGCTAGGTGGAAGAATATTCCAGAAGCAGAATTTACAGCTATGAAAAGCTCTAGTCTATCTAATTGAAAAATATGAAAGCTGTTCAGCTTGGGATTCAGACTGGAACCCACTTGAACTCAGCTCCCTTTTCTCTAAGGAGTGTTCTCTGCTCTCCGCTCCATGGATGTGAGGTTGACCAGATGCCTCTAGGAAGCTGCTGTAGGCTGACTTAGTTCAAGAAGTGTAGCCTGGGAGATGACACTCAAACATGAAGATCTGAGTTGAACTTCAACCGTCACATTCAAAGTCTGGCACCATAGCTTGTACCTGTAATCTCAGCTCTGGGGAGGCAGAAGAAGGACACAGGGGTTTGTTTGCCAGACAGTCTAGCAAAATCCACAAACTCCATGTTTAGTGAGAGACTGTCTGAAAAAGCAAGGTGGATATAATTGAGAAAGACATCTGATGTGTCAGCCTCTGCCACTCTCATGTGTATTCACACACGCACACACACACACACGCACACAGACACACAGACACACACACACACACACACACACACACACACACACACAAATGGGGGAGGGGAGAAGTGAACTGGATCATTCCTAGGTTCCTTCATTCATCTAAAGTACTCTTGAGTTTATATAAAGATTATTTTTCTGGTCACAGGGCCCCACTCTAGACAAGGAGCATGGGCAATTGAAATTCTCCCACCTGAACTGACAATAGAGTAGTTAACAAAAATCCCAATTCTCAGCATGAGAAGCTCTTTCAAATTGTTGATGAGGGGAGCTCAAGAGACTTCCTAAACAATTATTGCTGTTGCCCTTGGGGTTGTCTCCCAGAGTTGACGGCAAGTTCCCACTGCTGAATTCACAGACATTCAGTTATACGCACCACCGAGAGTAGCTCTCAACCCTCATCAATGAAACTTCTCTTTGCTACAGATGGAGACCATTACAGAGAACCACACTGATCAAACTACATTGAACAACTGATTGTGTGGTCCCCAGCCTGAACGGATACACCTATAACATATCTCCTGCACCTAAGACTCAGGGAGCATTGAGGAAGAAGGGACAGAAGGATTGTAAGAGCTAGAGGAACAGGAAGTCTACTGTGAGATCGTGCTTCCTAGAAATGACAGGGAAGCTACATTCATGAAGTCTCAATAATGTGGCTGCCTAGGTAAGACCTGAACATGGATAACACTAGTAGACATGCTAACATGGTAGGAGGAGGGCTCATGCAGTATCAATACTAGACAAAGACACTAGACAAAGGCAGCTAAGGAATGCGGAGAGTGGGAGAAATGGTCCTCCCCAGGGAAGAGCACACCGGTTAGTTACTGAACGCAACTGTTCAGCCCTGAAATCGTATACATCCTAGTAACATTCTACAGGCTGAATACATACCAGTAACATTCTTCTGACGGAACAGGTTGTAATTAGGGATATTTAAACATATAACAACAATTAAAGAAAAAGGGCCAAGAATAAACTCAGATAGATCTCCATGAGTTCCAGGCCAGCCAGAGCTATATAATATGGACACCCTGTCTCAAAAGAAAAATCCTTTGAAAGGGAAAATTTCAGTAAGTTTTTCATCTACGTGTTACAAAGAGAAAGAAAAGAAAGGAAGGAAGGAAGAGAGAAAAAGGCCTTACTATAAGCTCTCAAGGATAGAAGTTCAATAATTAGATCTCAGTCAGACATCTGCTACTTGTGATGGAGAATGATTATTAAAGTTAGACAGCAATGGAGTCTTTTGAATTTAGTTCATAAATATAATTTATCTTTTCAGCTGCAACACATACTAAAAACCAAGTATTTGGTGCATAGATTGGGGGATGAGATTGAAAATTCAAAAGTAAATGGACTCATCTAACAACCAGCTGTCTCTTGACATGAGAACAGAATAACTCAGTGTGAGGGAAGGGATGCTTTCAATGGTTGAGACAACTGGCTACATCCATTCAAAGAACTGAGCTGTGTCCTTGCCATATATGACAGAAAAATTAACTCCAAACAGATCAAGGACCAAAATGTAAGTTACAGTGCTAAAACTTTCAGTAGAAAACACAGATGCAGTTTTGAACTGCACAGTCGTGTTTTAGATACAACTAAAAGTAAGTTCAACCAAAAAAGAAAGAAAAAAAAAAAAAAACCAAACTGGACTTCATCAAAGTGAAAAGAAATGAGACTGGGTATGGTGGAATACACTTGTAATCCCAGCATTCAGGAGGCTGAGGCAGGAGGATTGCCAGAAGTTAAAAGCTATCTAACAAGCTGTGTATGAGAGCCAGGGCTAGATAGTAAACCCTGTCTCAAAAAATATTTCTGAAAATTTCTAAGAAGTGTGGCTAGAGATATGGCTCAAAGGTTAAGAGCAGTGGTCGCTCTTCTAGAGGACCCAGGTTCAGTTCCCAGCACCCACACAGGAGCTTCCAATCACCTATATATAACTCCAATACCAGGAGATCCAATGCCCTCTTCTGGCCTCCAACACTTTTGCAGAGCATAGACATACATACAAACAAAATATTTATGCACATAAAATGAAATAATTTAAAAATGTTTGTGCTTTAAAAGTCCACTGTGTAGAAAGTGAGAAGCTGAAGAAACCACAGAACAGCATCAGTCATGTCTGTTAAGGCCCAGTATCCAGACTAGAGACTATATAAAAAACTCTGATTACTCAACAGTAGGAAAACAACTCAACCAAAAATCAGATAACTAATATGAGTAGCCATCTCTTCAAAGATGCTAAACAAATTTCCAGGCACATGATAAACTTCTCAAAGTCATTTGTGATTAGAGAAATATACATTAAACCACAATGAGACACCATTCCAAATCATCAAAATGACTATAATCAAATAAACAGATACTGACAAATGCTGACATGGATTTGGAGAAACTTGAACCCTCATACATCACTGGGGAGGGGGCAGTTATAAAAAAGTGCAGCCACTTAGCAAAAAGTGTGGCAGTTCCTTAAATGCTTAAACGCTCAGTTAGTAGATGGGCTAGCAATCCTACTCTCATGAAAATACATATAAATAAATGAAAACAAACATCCAAAAGTATTGGACATAAACATTCAAATTACAATTATTCTTTTTTATTATTTATTTGCTTTACATCCTGATTGAAGCTCCCCTCCCCCCTCTCCTCCCAGTCTCAAGCTCCCATCCCCCTTTTCCCATTGTCCCTCCCCTTCTCCCCAGAGAAAGGGAGGCCTGTCCCCCTGGGTACCAACCCCTCTTTGCATATCAAACCGAATCAGGACTAAATACATCATCTTCCACTGAGGCCAGACAAGATAGCCTAGCTAGGGGAAAGGGATTCAAAGGGAGGTAACAGAGGCAGAGAGAGCTCCCGCCCCATTTGTTAGAAGACCCACATAAAGACCAAGCTGCACATCTGCTACCTGTGTGTAGGGACCTAGGTACAGCCCAGGCATGCTCTTTGGTTGGCTCAGTCTCGGTGAGCCCCCATGAGCCCAGGTTAGTTGACTCTGTAGGTCTTCTTGTGTCCTTGATCCTTCCTCCCTCTCTTCCACAAGACTTCCTGAGCTTTGCCTGCAGTTTGGCCGTGGGTCTCTGCATCTGTTTCCATTCACTGGATGAAGCCTCTCAGGAGACAGCTATGCTAGGCTCCTGTCTGCAAGCAGGAAAGTATCATTAATAACAACTATTCTTAATAGGTTCAAAGTAGAAACAGCCCGAATATCTATCAGTTGATTAAGAGATGAAGAACGTGTGGCAAATCCATTCAATGGAACGTTATTTGGCCATGAAAAGAAATGAAGTACTGATATACATGACTATAACACAGATAAATATTAATATAACATTTAAAAAGCAAGATGCATCTGTGTCATTCCACGTACATGACATGTTCAGGAATACCATCGAGACAGAAATGGTTACTGGTCCCTAGAGGCTGAGAGTAGATGGCAGTTGGGGTGACTACCAACAAGTGGGGGTTCCTTTTGAGGGTAAGAAAAATACTATAAAAGTAGGTATTGATAATGTTAGTATAACTTTGTGAGTACAGTAAAACCCACTAAAATAATACCTTAATGAAATAAAAAATAGTGTTATAATAAACCAAATTGGTTCAAAACTTTGCATCAAAGATTGAATGTTTTTTGAAGAAGTCTATTTCATATTACTTTTTGTAATGTTTGTGCTGACCGTAATTTAAATGTGCTTTTAAGACAGTATATTTATCTTATCCTTTAAATGTAGCCTGCTTTAGATGATATATTAAACAGTATAACTTTATTTATTTTTTATTTCTATCTAATTATTTAGACAGGGTCTCATGTAGCCCAGGATGGCCACAAACTCACTGTGTAGCAGCGGATGACCTTGAACTTCTGAGTCTCCTGGCTCTATGTCTTGAGCACTATAATTACAGGTATGTGCCTATAATCCATATATAATTTTATTCAGTGTTAGGGGCCAAACCCAGGACTTCATGCATGCTAGCAAGTACTCTACCCACTGAGCTACATTGAGCTGTCAGCCCCACATTATATATAAAACATCAGTAAAACAGTACAGCAATATAATTTCTAGGATATGGGAGATACATGCACAAGGTTTTCTATTGGTGGGAGACAGAGCCACAAAAGATTTGAGACCATTTCATCAATGTCTTCTTAACTGAGAGGAAAAATCTTGGGGAGATTGACATCAGCGGGGGTTAGTGACATACCAGATTTTATCTCATAAATCCTGAGATAACTTACTTATATAATAAAAATAAATTTCAGTGTCTCTATTAGAAAGTTTATGTGCACAATTTATTAATTTGACATGTAATTTAATTCATCTCCTGCTGACAACTTAGTAAATTTCCACTCTGTGTTTGCACAGAGGAGGGTCACACCTCATATGCCATGCACTAAAATAAGTCCTTTGAGAATAATGATGTTACAGTGTTCTTCAGCCATGCCACTGACTGCTAGCCAGTCCTGGCGCCCTTTCCCAATTCAGCTTCCATCAGAGACGTCGTTGTCTGGACCAATGTCTGCTTTCTTTCACCAGTTTGCCCTGGAAAAAGACAGTGGTGCCCCTGTAGTCTGTGGTCTGTCTCCTCAAATGTTTGCCTGACCTCGTTATCCAGAACAGTCTGCAAGTGTAGCCTGCCTCACAGCACCGAGTCTGCAAAAAGGGCAGGGTACTCCCTTGAAAGTGACAAAGCAAAATAGAACCATCTGTCTAGCCAGGCTTGGAAAAGACTGGAGCCAGGTTGCTCTGGTTCTAAAGAAAATTCATGAGCTGGGCTCTGGCCACAATCCTGAAATCCTGCTGGGAAAACTTTTATACAATACTCAAAAGCCGGGAGGAAAGCCTGCTACGTTGCTGGCTTTCCTGCTTCCAAGATGCTCTGAAGAAGGAGCTTGGTCCCCAAGTGGCTCCAGGCTTAGTTAGGGCCAATCACTTAGCCCATAATCACTATTTTGTTTGTTTGTTTGTTTTGTTTTTGCTTTTGTTTTTTGGTCAGGACGTATGTCCAGAGAACGCCCATTAAAATTCTCTTATCTGTGGGCTGGAGAGATAGATGCCTCACTTCCAGAAGACCCTGACTTTGATCCCCAGAACCTTCATGTCAGTTCACAACTGTCTGTAACTCCAGTCCCAGGGAATCCAAGGGCAGCAGGCACCCACATGGTACACAGACATTCATACAGACACAACATCCATACATTACAATGAAAATAATATAAAAAGAGCTCTGAATTTAAAAAATTATATCTGTTTCCTGTTCCTGGCAAGTCCCTCATGGCTCTGATCTTTGCTGAGCCCATCTCACAGATGGAGGCAGTGGAAATCAGCTGCTGTGTGGCTAACATAAGAGAACATGCTGGAAAACAGCGTAGTGCTTGGGTCATAGTAGGTACTCAATGAATGCTCCATCTGTTGGAAGTCAGGATATCAGCTCTGAAATTACGCATGCCGTAAGCAACACCATACGTACGTACAGCTTAGCAGTGGATAAACAGCTACACAGCCTTCCTTTAGGAATGAAACCTGGATTTTATTCTCATGGTGTTTGAGCATTGGACTCCCTGAAGGCAGAATCTCAGATAAGACTGGTGTGTATGTGTTCATTTGCAAGATGACCCAGGGAAAGTGGGTCAGATAAGGATGTATTGTCATGGTCACCACTGAGGTCTAGACCTCTTCCCCTCATGCCCAGGACCTTCCATGAAGTGTGCAAGTGCCTTGATGGCTGAGATGCAGTAGCGTCTTCTCACTGTTTCCTATGCTACCCTGGGAAAACTTTTCTTTCTGAACTGACCATGTCTACCAGCTGATTCAGCACCCACTGTTGCATGTTGCTTCAGGAAAAGCCAGGGAGAGACAGCAACTGAGTGGGCTTGGAAAGGAACCAAGAAAAGGTTGGCCAGACCAGCTAAGAGTTTGCAGTGCAGAATTAAATACAAACTGAAAAGGTGCGGCTCTTTGTCTATAAATGATTAAGAATTCCAAGGCAGCATCAGCAGAATGCTAGTCAAGCAAGCACATATTCCAAGAAGCCAGCCCCGACTCTAGCCTGGGTCCAGCAAGACCAAGGACCATAAATGTCAGACTCAGGAAGAGATAGATGTGTGTGCCCAGGATGGGAAATAGATTGAACTTTAACTTGAACTGATGGTTTGAGCCCATCAGGGAATGAGTGAACTCATTCCCTTCCTACCGTGATTGGCTGAGCTAGTCATGCTTTAGTCAGTAAAATGTAATTGGGAAGTCTAGTCAAGGATGCTAGGTGCAGAAAGCCATATAAAGGCTTTCTGCTTCCTCCCCTCTCATGCTGTCCTGTGAGGACATAGTGGTGATTGTGTAGCCATGAGCTACAACTGCTACACTGAGGAGAGACAGTGGTGTGGAAAAGGAGAGGCTGGGGACACTGAAGAATTCTAAGCTGCTGGTCTACCCCAGAGCACTACTTGTATCGGTGAAGACCAATGACTATTATAAGAGCGAAGTCACCGCAAGTAGAGCACTCCTAATTCAAGCCTCCTCCATTGGTGCATCCCCACGCTCTTTGAGGCACATCGCCCATGTCTATCTGAAGAGCTGCTTTGATTAGGTCAGAGCAACACGAGTCAAAGAAGCACATTGGCAGCGTCATTAGCCAGCAAATGACAACCACAGTAGAGTCACTATCACTCTGTACAATCTCTTGTCTTTGTTTCCAGCTACTTCCCTGTGTTCTTCATCGAGAGGACTGGTTAGGAAGAGTGTGCGTCTCTGTTGGTGTCCTCTACCCACCAGGGAGACTGGATGTTATTGTGTAAGACTTAATCATTACGTTCTGCAGAAGATACTGGTCCATTTGCTTGCCTCAAATCCCTTCTGTCTGGCAGACCCCGCTACCTGTCTTTGAGAAATTGTTTAGCCTCTTGTGAATAGCCTTGATGAAACCAACTCAGAGCCATGGAACCTGGTTCTCCCTTGGCAAAAGTTTGGGCACCAACCCAGAGGCCAATTGGATTCTCGTTCCAGGAAGGATTAATCCCAGTGGCAGAACCTTTAATAGTCCATCCATTCTTGGTATGTAGATTTGCTTTGCCCTGGATTCTTGAAGGTCAAACTCAAGAGTCTGTGATCTATACCAGTTTTTACCACACACAGACTTACATGTACACTCACACGCATGCACACTCACATACATGCACACATGTACATGCATGCAAACTCACATACACTCACACATACAGAAACATGTAACATGCACATACACTCAAATACACACTCATGCAAAGCATGCACACACACACATTTAGGCACACACACCCTCACCCACATCCACGCTCTCATACCTGTTAACCACAATTCCACTGTGTGCCACCAAAGAATCAAAGGGCAAACTTCGAGTCTGAAATTTAAAGACAGCAGAAAAGGTTGACTTATAAACTAACTTTTTTCATGTCCTCTGTACTCTAATGTTAATGGAGGGTAGGACAAGACACTGATCTCAAAACTGGTTCCAACTGCCCAAACTTCCCTTTGTAATGTGACCTTTAGTCCCCACCCACAAAAATGTGGAATATATTTTTCCACCTCCTTGAAAATGGGCCAGCCTTAGGATGTGCTGTGTATGACCCCCCCCCCCACACACACACATTTATGAGTTCCAAGTTGCTTCAAGTCCATCTCTCAGTGTCTTGTGACTGTCTTGTGAACAAACACAGGCGGGCCTGCTGAAGAATGAGAGACAGGGAACAGATCTGAGTCATTCCGTCCATCCAGAGAGGCTCTCACCCTGTGAGTGAGCCCAAGCCCAGACCAGGAGTAGAGAACAAATGTACCCCAGATGATTGAAAACTCGTGAGGAAGCCCAGCCACAGTGAATAGCACCATACAGTTGTTGATAAACTCTCAAATAATAATTAGTGACTATTTCAAGCCTGTTGAGTTTGGGATAGTTTGTTACACAGCAATTGCTAATAACCTGTAAGATCCAATAGGCACTAATGCTTAGCCAGTTATCTTGTGAGGGATTTATCACATACCCTGCATGTATGATTGCCTAGTGGGGTTTTTGTGGCAATCCCAAAAGCTGTTTATATATTCATTTGTTTTATAAATAATGTGGCTCATTTCTACCTGTACCTATTGGAGAGACAAAGCTTTTAGATGATTGTGCGATCTAAATGGCAATTAGAAACTGTATCTAATATAAAAATGTTTGTTTTCTCTGGCAGGAGCTGAGCTATGAATGATGAAAGAGGTCACTGTGAACTTTAAGCCAGGACTGTTCCTACTGTGTTTACTGCATATCCTGGGTTTGATAGCATTCAATCAGTTATTCATGTCTGCCAGAGCAAGTCTGCTGGTTCTGTTCAAGACCAGAATAATCTAACATTTATGAGTCAGCCCAAAATACATCTTCTGCCCAACACGTTCAGAAATCTTGAGTCAGTTCTAGGATTACTTGGAAAACTGTAAGAATAACTTCGTATAAAGGGGGTGCTGTTAGAAACAGTGCAGCTCAGTAAAGCCATTCACGTCACAGACTAGGACAAGGTTGAGCAATGGGTGTGTTTGATTTTTATTCCTCCCACCCCCCAGGTCTTAAAATAAACTTTGAAGAAGCTATTAAATCTCATATAGAAGACAAGTAGTTTCTATGGTGCTTTTAATATTTAGCCATCATTTTAATGGCACAAACATTTCTAATAAAATATAATTTTGAAACATCATTAATAACTTGACTAGTGGTTTGGAACTATCTAGAAAAAATTTGTAGTGATTTGTTTCAATCATGGATTGCCCCAAAGAGAAAGAAAATCCAGTTGTACAACGGGTTTGTCAACAAACGTATATTCTGCCAGTGCCTCCGGTTATAAGGCTAAACAGGCACTCCGATAAGTCTGTTTGCTTATTGATGTCTTGACAGAGCAATTTTTCTCAATCCTACAGAGAAATAAATGACTCATTAAGTTGCTTAAGGTTGACATATAACACTCAATCCATTGTTAAGAAAGCCCGTCCATCACTCAAGGTGATGGAGGGTGTAAGCTTCTCACACAGTTCTAAGATAAGAAGCTTCTAGAAAACCAAACGGTTCTGTTTTTCCATCCCTATCCATAGTACTTCAGGATCTCCAGACAGATGCTAATTTATCTATGGTTACTACAAATCTTAAGACAATCTTAAGATATCTACAGATAAGATATCCCTGTGCAGGGCTTAGGGAGAAGTGTAAACTGAAGTCCACAGGAGCAATGGTGGAGGCAGCTGCACATTTTATTTGTCTGACCTTGTCCTGCAGCTGGATGCTTCTCTGGTAGTGAACCTAAATAAATGCTCATGGGCACTAACTGGAGCCAGTTGATTCATGTTTGTTTTTAGTCCGTGTTGGGCAACCATATAGCAAAACCAGGGACTTTTCACCGACTGCAGTTCCTAAGAGGAAATGCCAGTTAACTCTCTCCCAAAGCAAATATGGCTTACCCTGATTACAGAATTCAGATTTCCAACATCAAACGCCATGTGTACCTTACTTCCTTCAGCTGATGTTGGCTCATTATTCATCCTTCGGATTAGAACCCTGTGGATGCCAGAAGCCATGGCTACCTGTTCTGTGAGTCCTGTCTTGTCTACCACATGAAATATGAATATGACCGTATTTCATCTCCAAACCTGTGTCTTTCAGGCTCACTGCTGAAGTCTGAAGGGGAGAAAAAAGAAATTCTTCCCAGCTCTTCTCTAAAGGAATGTCATAATAGTTCCTATGACCGCAGTTCTCAACCTGTGGGTTGTGACCCCTTTTTGGGTTCAAATGACCCTTTTACAGGGGTTGCAGCAGACATTTACATTATAATTCATAACAGTAGTTGAAGCATGGTTCTAATTCAATAAATTCATAATCATTCTTTTTCTCTTTGGTCTCTGCAAATGCTGGCCTGGAAGGCCAGTGTCCCAGTAAGGAGACCCAAGGAGTCCTCAAAGTAATATCATCAGGTGGAAGTAAAAGTCAAGAGACAACAGAAAGCTTCAAGTTAAAAAGTGTGCTATGACACTAGAACCTCCTGGCAATATTAAACATAAAACATAATTATGAAATTTTAGAAAATTAACAGATGAAATTAGAGCGAACACTGCACTGTTGGGGTCTGAGTAATTAACTGGCTAGTAAAAGACTAGCTCCTAAAATACAGCTGAAAGAGAATGAAAACACAAACACAAACATACCCAGAGATGCATCGTGTCAAATTCCATGTGAGAGACAAAGTGTATATCCCAAAAGCGATGGGAAGGAGAAGACAAACATAAGAGCAAGAAGAATGCAATTAGCAACCACACTGGAGGCCAAACATCAGTGTGCTGAAAGAAAGGGTGTTTGTATCTAGGACTCTCTATATCAGTCCCTTGATCATCCCATAAAAGCATAAAAGATATTATCAGCTGCACAAATACATAGAACAGTTAGCATCCAAAAATTCTCTCTGAGTCTCCATCCAGCAGCTACCGGAAACAGATGCAGAGACCCACAGCCAAACATTAGATGGAGCTCAGGAACTCTTGTGGAAGAGTTGGGGTGAGGGGGGAAGGATTGAGGAACCCAGAGGGGATAAGGACTCCACAGGAAGACCAACAGAGACCGTTGGGGAATCCTAGAGACTGAATCACCGACCAAAGAGCAAGCGTGGGCTGGACCTAGGGCTTCATCACCCCATATGTAGCAGATGTGCAGCTTGGTCTTCACGCGGATCCTCCAGTAACTGGAGGAGGGGCTGTCCCTGACTCCGATGCCTACCCGTGGATCCCATTCCCCTAACTGGGCCACTTTGAATAGCCTCAGTGGGAGAGGATGTGCCTAGTCCTGCAGTGACTTGATGTGCCAGGGGTGGGTGATACTCAGGATACTCAGAGGAGGAGGAGCTAGGGCGGGTGGGGGAGGAGCTATGTGTAAGAGGGGGATAGGGGAGGGGTGTGCGATCAGGATGTAAGCTGAATAAATACAAAAATTAATGGAAAAAATTCTCTCTGGGAGAACTACCTTAGAGTATGTTCCAGGAGGGGAAGAAATGAATTTAAAGGAAAACTGTGAACGTCATGGTGAGGAAATCCATCATTCAGAAGACAGCAGTGAGGAGGGCCAGTGTGAAGGTTCAGCAGGGAAAGGCGCCTGCTGCCTAGCCTGATGGTCTGAGTTCCATCCCCAGGGTGCCCGAGGTAGAGAACTGACTCACGTTTCCTCGGACCCTGACATGTGCACCATGGCACATGTGTGCGTACTGATGCTTGTTCCCACTTTCTATCTCTCACCAAAGAATAAAACATGACTTTTCAAAAATTAAAAAGGGAAAGCATAAGCCGGGCAGTGGTGGTGCACACCTTTAATCCCAGCACTTAGGAGGTAGAGGCAGGTGGATTTCTGAGTTCGAGGCCAGCCTGGTCTACAGAGTGAGTTCCAGGACAGCCAGGGCTACACAGAGAAACCCTGTCTCGAAAAACCAAAAAAAAAAAAAAAAAAAAAAAAAAAGGAAAGCATATAGCCATAAATCTAAATGAATAATGCACTATTAACAATTTTGAGCTTAAAATCAAACTGGAACCAGCATTTCAGAAAGCATTAACAGGAGAGCCGGGGAGGAGAGTGTAGTGTGGGGAGTTCTTTACTACTTGAATAGATATTTAGACATTATTGGATGTCAACATTTAATTCTATTTTAAAATTTCAAAGGAAACATCTGCAAACACACATATGTAAAACAATGGAAGAGGAAAGACCATGTAAAATTAATAATATAAAAAAATGCAGCAAAAGTCAGGACAAAGAGAAAAAGGTGCCAGCAAATGACAAAGTTACAGCCCTGAAAACATGTTGGGACCAGTGGCAGGCTGGAAAGAGGCGAATGGCAATCCTGAGCCGCCCCAGGCCGTGAATCGCTCGCGGAAGCACACCACACATCTGGGTCCGTGGAGCCTTCCCACCTAGCGCCCATGTGCCAGCTCGACCCCTTCCTCCTGAATATGCAATTCTGCGATGTGATAAATTTTCTTTTTCAAAACTTCCAGCACAGAGTAAAAGAAATCAAAAGGACACTGCTTGCCCTGTGAGACTCTTTCTCATCCCACTGCCTTCGACATCCTGACCTTTACTAGAAAACAAAAGTCATCAGAAAAAGATGGATGATATCGGTGCAACAATGTGTATCGTGGATGTTGTCCCTACTAGAGCCATCGGGGAAGCTGTCTTCCGAGCCCCGGTGTTCCAAGTTGCTTCCCATATGTAAACCTCAGATTAGCACTTGTAGAGTCATGTGATTCTATTTAGCATGCACTTGTCTTAGTTAGGGTTTTACTGCTGTGAGCAGACACCATACTCACAACTCTTATAAGGACAACATTTCATTGGGGCTGGCTTACAGGTTCAGAGGTTCAGTCCATTATCATCAAGGCAGGAGCATGGCAGCACCCAGGCAGGCATGGTGCAGGAGGAGCTGAGAGTTCTACATCTTCATCTGAAGGTTGCTAGCAGAATACTGGCTTCCAGGCAGCTAGGTCTTAAAGCCTACACCTACAGTGACACACCTACTCCAACAAGGCCACACCTCCAAATAGTGCCACTCCCTGGGCCCAGCATATACAAACCATCACATTCCACTCCCTGCCTCCCCATAGGCTAGTTCAAACATATGAGTCTATGGGAGGCATACCTAAACGTAGCATAATGCAAAAATCCATTTAGTCCAACTTCAAAAATCCCCATAGTCAATCCCCATAGCATAGCATATTCAAACCATGACAATAACCAAACACGGTAGCACCATTTCACCTTCCCACCAGCCATGTACAAGTTCCAATTTCTCTGCATATCCCCCAACCATTGTACAGAATTATCCTCTGAGCTAAACTGCCACTGTCTTTGGGGGTTCAATTGAACCTGCTTGGAAAAGATCATTTCAGCTCTGCTTATTGGCTTTTGAACTTCTCTCATAAAAAGATGGGACAGAGAGGGTCACAGGACCCTCCCCTGAGTATCCAGCCACCTCTCTCAAAGACTTGTATACAGTTTTGCCCTAACTGCTTTTGGCCTCTGGGGTCTTGGGGGAGGGGTAAAGTATAGAGATGGAGAATGACTAGAATGATGATATTCCCTCTGTGTGGAAAAGACATCATCCCTGCTGGGTATTTAGCACAGCTTTTACAGGGGAGTCCCCATGCTCCTCAAAGTAACCCCTTGCCTGTGCTATTGTAAGTAAGCCCATTGCTTATTGTAATAAACCTGATAAACTTACTGGCACACTAAATTTAACTTTGGTGGCACATACTTTGGTCTATTATTGGGACCTTTGGTGGTGCTAATATGCTTGCTCAGGAAGTGGCACTATTTGGAGGTGTGGCCTTGTTGGAGTAGGTCTGGCCTTGTTGGAGGAAGTGTGTCATTGTAGGCATGGGCTTTAAGAAACTCATCTTAGCTGCCGAGAAGCTAGTCTTTTCCTAGCGGACTTTAGATGAAGATGTAGAACTCTCAGCTCCTCCTGCACCACCCTTGCCTGGATGCTGCCATGCTCCTGCCTTGATGACAGTGGACTGAACCTGTAAGCCAGCCCCAATTAAATGTTGTCCTTATAAGAGTTGCCTTGGTCATGGTGTCTGTTCACAGCAGTAAAACCCTAACTAAGACAGGACCTTTGAGAGATGAGGAGACCTTGTTTGTGTTTTCTCCAGGAAGTGACACCAACACTTATTGCTCATCTTTTAAATTATAGCTATCTTGGGAGGAACAATGGTGTCTCATTAAGATCTTGATTACAATTACTTCCTAATACTGTTGAGCTTCTTATCTATGTTCTTTGGAGAAATATCTCTATAACATTTTCCCCCACTTTTAAGTTGAGATGATTTTGTTGAGTGTTGAATCTCTTTATACATGTAAATATTAACAACTTATCAGATATAAGACTTGAAAATGTTTTCTGTCAGTTTGTGGGTTATCTTTTCACTCGTTTTAAAAAGGAATATCACCAGTCTAAATGGGAGGGAGTCTCATCTGGAAATAAAGAAAAATGCATGAAAGAGATAAGAGAATAAAGTATAGAAGCGCAAGGATGAGCGTAGTCATCACACAAGCGTGGAGCCACAGAGCTGCCGTATGGTGGACTTGCCAGTTACTGTCAGAGCCGTGTGCCCTCTGCTTCAGTTACTCTGAACTGCTAAAAATGAACGACAGTAGTAGTTTCCAGGAAAGCTTCTGAGTCACACAGGCCCAGGCTAGAATTCCAGTTGGGCCATTTATTACCTGTGGGTGGGACATAGTATTTTATCAGCTGAAACTTCAATCTTGTTAGTTTTGTAGTGATTGAACAAAATTAATGTATAGAATGCACTTGGAATACACAGAACTTAGAGCTGTTAGCTCTGAGGCCCATTGCTGTACCTCATAAACATGCTTCATGTGCTGAGGTTGTCAGCTAAGCCGTTTGTATGTCACTGATTCACAGACTATGACAATAAAAGGTTTTAAGTTCCAAACTTGCAGTGATTTGTTACAGAGCTTGCTAATATATTTTGCAAACTGGTGAATGCTAGAATTCCTAGGAGGCCTAGTGATGCTAGGTGCTGTCTGCTCAGGATGCTGAGTTAAAGGCTATGATGATTTGTATGTGCTCAGCCCAGGGAGTGGCACTATTTGGAGGTGTGGCCTTGTTGGAGTAGGCGTGTCACTGTAGACATGGACTTTAAGACCCTCATCCTAGCTGCCTGGAAGTCAATCTTCCATAGCAGCCTTCAGATGAAGATGTAGAACTCTCAGCTCCTCCTGCACCTCTCCTGCCTGGATGCTGCCATGCTCCTGTCTTGGTGATACTGGATTGAACCTCTGAACCTGTAAGCCAGCCCCGATTAAATGTTGTCCTTATAAAAGTTGCCTTGGTCATGGTGTCTGCTCACTGCAGTAAAACCCTAAGTCAGTCATTCCTCACAAATATAGTCAGAACTACTATCTGGCTCAGCAGTTTACCTGTAGGAGTTTACTCAAGCTGAAAACAGGGACTTGGATATCTGTTTGTACAGCAGTGCTCACATCAGCAATATTCAAGTCAAAGGTAAGAATAACTAAATGTCCATCAGCAGGTGGACAAGCACAATGAGGTGATCCACACAGCAGAAGGTCACTTACCCATGAAGGAAGGGACTCTCAGTGCTACGACAAGGACGAACCTTGAAAATACAGGAATAGACATGAAATGAATATCTGTGTTGATTTCTCTTACATAAAAATATGAAGTATTTAGACTATGAAAATTAAGGAGGACAGAAAGATTAGGATTTTCTCCACAAAAATAGAGAATTATCGCTTAATGATCAGAATTTCTATTTAAGTTAATGAAAGTTTTTGAAGTCATGGCATGGCTTTAACCTTGGATATTTAATTGATGCCACAAAACTGTACATTTTAAAATGGTTTGAGGCCTAGGGAGATGGCTCCATGGGCAAAAATGCTTGGTATGCAAGCAACAAGGATCTCAGTTTAAATCATAAGAACCCATGCAACAGCTGGATATAAATTACAAGTGTGTGTAATTCCAGTGATCCCATGAGCAAACGGCAGGTGGACGCCTGATGTACACAGTGGGAAAACAACAGCATGATCCTTCCCGTCTCAAACAAGGTAGAAGGTAAGGATCAGAATTCAGGGTTTCCCTGTGACTGCCACGTGTGCATCACAGTGCACGCGCGTGCGTGCACACACACGGCAGGTGGACGCCTGATGTACACAGTGGGAAAACAACAGCGTGATTCTTCCCGTCTCAAACAAGGTAGAAGGTAAGGATCAGAATTCAGGGTTTCCCTGTGACTGCCACGTGTGCATCACAGTGCACGCGCGTGCGTGCACACACACACACACACACACACACACACACAGTGCATCACAGCGCACGCACCCACACAGACGCACACACACAAAATAGTTTCAATGGCGAATCGATGTATCTGTGTATATGTATGTGCATGTTTTTGGGTACACATGTGTGCAGTAGTATGCCCCTGTGTGTGCCAGCAGAAGCCAAAGGTCAATGTTGGGATGTCTTTCTCAATCACTCTCTACCTTATATTTTGAGACAGGGCCTCTTACTGAACCCAGAACTCACACTTTCAGCTAGACTGGCTGGCTAGTGGATGCAGATATCATCCTGCCTCCAGTCACCCTACCAAATGGGGTTATTTATGCTCAGGGTCATGCCTGACTTCTTTTTACATGGGTACTAAGAATTGGAAACTCGATTTTCATGCTCATGTAGCAAGCATTTTATATGTTGACCCAACTGCTGAGCCCCCATCAATGGTAAATTATATGTTATTCATATTTTACTATAATAAGAAAACACGAAAGAAAAAAATAAATTCAGACATGATATTCTTACAAAAGAGAAAATGGGTTAATACAGCCTATCTTTACTCGAGTCTGAACTTACTAGAGGAGACAGCTTGGTTTTGTTGGTTCCGGTGTACACAGGGAACAAGGGCACTAGCTGCCTGCTTGTCTAGTGATCCTCACAGGGTCCTAGCAATTCATTTCAGCCCTTCCATTTCCTGTGTCAGAAGAACCAAGTAATACTAGAGTCTCCAGTATTTTACAGAGTATTCAACAACGTCAAATGTTAATTCCGAGTAGTGGCCGTCACTACCCTGCATAGTGTTCCCACGCTAAATAATACACTGTGTGGCTTATAACAGCATGGGCTGGTGCTTCACCTGGGTTGAAAGATACAACCCAGAGGTTCTGACTGACATCTTGGTTCCTTGTTCTGTTGTCAGTTCTGGGGACTAAAGCCAGATTCATGCACATGCTAGGCAAACACCCTACCACTTAGAGATCCAGCCATAGAAGACTACTTCTCAAATGGGTTCTCATATTTCTCAGCTGGCCACTTATTAATTAGTAGGTTTTTTTTAAATTTTGAATTGTCTCCTATAAGTATCCACCTGATTTGAACCTTGAAGCCACTAATTTTATATTATCCCATTGCTTTCGAGTTTCTATTGCTGTGAGGAAACACTATGACCAAAAAGCAAGTTGGGGAGGAAAGAGTTTATTTGGCTCACACTTCCACATCACTTTTATGACCAAAGGAAATCAGCACAGGAACTCTAGCAGGGCAGGAACCTAAAGGCAGGCGCTGATGCAGAGGCCATGGAGAAGTGCTGCTTACTGGCTTGCTTCCCCTGGCTTGCTCAGCCTGTTTTCTTATAGAGGTCAAGACCTCCAGCCCAGGGATGGCCCCACCCACAGTGGGCTGGGCCCTCATGCATCAATCACTAATCTAGAAAATGCTCTACAGCCAGACCGTATGAAGGCATTTTCTCAATGAAAGGTTCTTCCTTTTAGATAACTCTGGCTTGTGTCAAGCTGACTTAAAACCATCCAGAACACCCATGTTATAAGGCGCTTTTCCGCTGGACATGGTGGTGTGTTGGAAAACCCTGCTACTTAAGGCCAAAGTGTACTATGTCTGGATTGTTCCTCTGAGCTCTGTGAAAAATGGAGAAGTCCCTTTTTCCAGCAGGGCTTCCCCTTCTCTGACCTGTCTGGGGAGTCTGTTACCCCACACTCTCGACCTGAGGAAGGTCACATAAGCTCTTGGGAAACCTACAGGTTCAGCTTCCTCTTTCCCCAATAAGAACCCACCCAGCAAGTACCTGGGATTCGTGGAATGCCTCTCCATATAAATGAGGTATTCACAGTACCTAAAGCTCCAGCCAGTGATTTTTACATCCACCCAGAAATCTCTTTCCCACTCTTCAAAGTTCATATGTAGCCCTTGGTCACCCCACATAAAGTGTAAGTATACTGGCTGTTTTACTGAAGATTCTCTAAGAGAGCTGTTTCATTGAGTATCACCTAGAAGATCTGTAACACTATAAAATCCTCAGAGAACGCCTTCCTTGGAGAAGCACCCCCTCACCCCCCAAGCTGGATCAGGATCCTGCAGATCCCATCTGGTCCGGAGTCCATACCACACTGGCGCATACTCAGAATCCTAACACACACAAAACTGAGATCAAAGGACCACTCAAGTTCAAAGACAGACTGGGTCACATAGAGTACACCAGGACAGTCTGGGCTACAAACAGCAGGGGAACGTGCCTAAGAGACAAAGTATCATTTTCAGAAAAACTTCATGTAGTTTCAGGTATTGGTATTTCACATTCATAGATTAAGGAAGAGTCCCACACCTCCTCCTCCTCCTCCTAATAACTGAGCCACAAAAGTTTACTTTGACTCGTGTTTAGCTTATGTGTAAAATCAGTTGTCCCCTCGTCCTGGTTGGATATTTGCCAACTTGACACAACCTATCCTTATTTGGGTAAAGGAACCTCAAATGAGAAAATGTCTCCAGCAGATTGCTCACAGGCAAGCCCGTGGCACCCTGGGCAGCTCATCCTGGGCCGTGTAAGAAAGCAGGCTGGGCAAGTCGTGGGGAGCAAGCCAGGAAGCAGCCCCTCTCCTGCTGTTTCCTTTTCTGCCTCCTGGGTCCCATTCTGACTTCCCTTCATGGTGGACATCAATTAGAGCTGAGATAAACTTTTTCCTCCCTGAGTAGTTTTTGGTCCTGGTGCTTATCACAGCAACAGAAAGCAGATGAAAAGACCTTTCTTTTCCTCTCTGGTAACAATGAGAACGGCTCTGATGTCATGGTCTCTGCACACAAAATTAAAGCCAAAATCAAACACGGGATGGATGCAAGCCATTTATCCAGTCTTTTCATGTCTCGCTTGTCTGAGACAATAGCCTGAGGACAAACAGATAGTTACAAAGCAAATCTGCTCCAGAGAGCCTGTTTTGCCGGCTCTACATGCCTGCAAGGGCCAAGCAAGAGGTGCATATCAGCCTTACCTGTGAAGGAAAGTACTCAGGTCCTGTTTCTTTCTTTCCCCTGAAGCTCCCCAGCCAGCCTCCCCTCTAGGCCATCTGGAGGGTGAAAGCTCTCCTTTCATGAACTCTGCTCTGCTCCTAGCCCCACACAACTTCTAACCTTGTGCTCCTCATGCATGTCTCGCTGTGACATGGCTGTGAGGTGTCCTATCTCAGTAGATTTTTCCTGTCTTTGTGTGGAAGAGCTATGTCTAATAGAGGTGTTTGTAACTTCAATTTTTTCAAAGTCTCGTTTTTTTTTTTTTTTAATTTTATTTATTTTATGTATGTAAGTACACTGTAGCTGTCTTCAAAGACACCAGGACAGGGCATCAGATCCCATTACAGATAGTTGTGAACCATCATGTGGTTGCTGGGATTTGAACTCAGGACCTCTGGAAGAGCAGTCAGTGCTCTTAACCACTGAGCCATCTCTCCAGCCCTCAAAGTCTCCTTTTAATGATGGTTCTTAAATGCTTAAGCCTCCCTTCTAGCCCACCACCCACCAGAGGCAGTGGAAAAGAAAGGATACGGGGGAAGTGGATCTGTTTAGAAATGGTTCTTTGGAGCAACTCCCATCTGTGTTGCCTGGTAATCAGTAGTTCAGTTTATAGGTCAGCAGCAGCAGCTCGATCCACTCAAACACTTCACAGATACAACAATACTCTAGTTCAGTAGAGTCAGAATAGTAAACAAATCAGCAGTAGTGGCACTACCTAACAGAGACAGCCAGGCCTCAGCCTCTGCACAAGTCACAGGAGGGAGCAGGAGAGACACCAAGAGAAGTTCTTGGCTGTACCTCTCTCAGTGAATCGAAGATCAGCAAAGGTGAGAGACCAATGAGTGTTATATAGCTAACTCTATAAGCAAACTTAGAGGGTCCTATTTATACTCCCTTCAAACGTAACGTGTCCTCTACAGGTTTTGCCTCAGCATGTATCTTGTCTCAGCACATGAGTCTGTCTTAGCTGACATCACTCTGTCAATCAGCCAGAGTCGGCAGAAGTGGCAAGAAGTTGTAACATATCACCAGAAGGTCTTCGGCAAGTTTCCTTCTATGGAGTCCCAACAAATGGAGCTCAACTACACAATATAAGGCCAACCAATAAGCGCATGTCGTTAGTGAAGAATCCTTCATCGCGTGTCCTTTCACGTGCTTGCTTTAGCGTAAAGTCCTTTCACCTGTGTCTGCTTCAGGAAAACACTCCTTCATATGATTGCCCCAGCAAAACACCTCCCGTCACAACTGACTTTCCAAAGAGCCCTGAAGTTTCCACTTCAGGGGTTTGTCTCAGAGCCTGGCTCGGTGGATCTTTGCTACGTGAATGAATTGGGCCACACGTCCACGCTTCCATCTGCCTTTCTAGCCTCTTCACCTGACTTGCCTCGTCCCTCCCAACCTCTCCAGTGTCAAGGTTGACACTGTGCTGTCAACCTGTTCTGTGCTGAATTATACATTCAATGGATCTCGGTCTTCGTGGCCGAGTGCAGCTCATCTCTTAGGCAGACTTCTCTAACTGTGCCACCTGTGGTGACCACCTCCTCCTTTGGTGACACTGTCCCACCTCCACTGTCCCTTGCCCCATTATCATTATTTTTTTCATATCAATGATTGTCAAAAGGTAACACAGCACTCCTTACAGATTAGAAAGTTGTATTCTCTGTGGGTAGATGCACCTTGTACCAGGACGCATGGCTTTCGGGGAGAGGACAGACTAACCCAGCCCTTGATCATCTGGGAGCTGGGTGCTCTCGAACAGTGAACCATTTCACACCAGATAAGGAAATCCTGATAGAGTGTCCCCAGAACTAGACCCTATCTGGGACAGGAATTTTCTTTTGATATTCACCTTGCCACCCTCACTAACAGCTTGTACATTTTGATTTGTTTCCTTTGCAGTCCATTTTCGGATTCTAAGCTTTTCTCCCTCACATCTCCTTTGTGCGTGATAAACACCCTTGTCAGTGTTTTCTAGACAGGGTCTCTATGTAGCCCGGCCTGGCCCACATTGCCGGAACGACAGGCACACCACACCCAGTTTAATTCGTTGATTATTGCTAATTATTAGGTTTCCCATTAAGTGAGATAATTGCAAGAACCACACTCCCAGAAAACTGATAAAACTGCTGTGAAATTATCATAATTGTCTTTGTATCAACTTTATTGATCTTTATTCTTCTACTATAAAGTTCATCTTCTAAAGTACACAGTTCGGTCAGTGGCTTCAGTACACTCTCTGAGTCACTGACCCATCATAAAGTTTTTAAAATATTTTCTATCCAAAAAGGAACCTTAAACATTTCTTATCCCATTCCTGTGAGACCCTAGCAACTACTAAACTTCCTGGATCTTTGTGAATGAACTTGTCTGCTTTGAGCTTTCATATAAATCGAGTCATAGAGTATATGATAGTTTAAGATTATAAAATACTACCAGGGTATGGCGATATATGCTATACTCTGATTAGTCAGGAGGTCTGCCTGGGAAACATAGTAAGAACCTGTTTTAAATGCACACACACAACCACACATCCCCCAAACAACTACACACACTGACACACACACACACACACACACACACACACACACTAAATTTGACAGTGATTAAGAAAGACACCTAATATCAACTTTTGGTCTCCATCTGCATACACACAAGTATGCACACACACATGTACAAAAGTAAATGACTTGAGCAGCCTTGGTCTATATCCCCTCCCCAAAGGACACAGTGGGGAATGAGCTAAGGAAGAGCTGGCCAAAGTCAGTGTTCAGGGCCTGCTTCACCACAGACGCTGGTCTTTATGTTTCCAGATCTCAATAGGAAGAGGAGTCTGAAAGCACTGATTTGAGTTATTTTGATCCCTGTCATTCACCCTCTCTGAAAGAAAACTGAACAAGTAACTTGAACAATACTTTCAATTCTCGTATCCTTGGTGTCCCACCAAGATGGTGCCCCATCTCCTGTATCCTGATGTCCTAAGAGCTAGGACATTTGTGGGGAACTAGTTTAAGAGGTTCTAAACCAGAGGCACTAAAATGCTGTGGTCGCTTAACTTTTGAACTCTTATGTTAAACATTGGATGATATTACAGGGACTTTGCAAATTCAGGAATAGCTGTATTAATTCTCTGTAATCTGATTATTATTTTTACTGTAATTGATCTGAAGAACTTTATAATGTTACCTTTGTACCTTGATCAACCCAACAAAGAATGTCCATCAGTATTATCTAGCAGAAGCTATTTAGAAATCAGGAAGAGTTTCTGAGTATCTAGAAGAAACATTTCCATTGAGTTTGAGGCCAGTGCCCCCGAGGGCAGAAGTCACGCAACATGGATCACCCTCCCAGTCTCTCCTAATAAAATATTGTGAGCTGGGCCCTGTGCCACAGGCCTGTAATCACAGCTACTCTGGAGGCTGCATCAGGGAGACTGGAAGTCAAGGCTTGCTTTGGTGAGCTCATGGCTAACCTGGGTAACTTGCTGAGGCCTTGTCTAGAATAGAAAGGTTTAAAAAGGATAGCTCAGTGGTAATGCTCTTGTCTAGATTGCATAAGGTTCTAGGTTCAAACCCCAATACCCCCCCCAAAACCCACCTCACAAAACAGTAGAAAGACAGGAAATAGTAATAGCAGCATAAAACCTAGAAATGCTCTTCAGCCATCTACCATGTGTGAGCCTCCAATGTGGGTACTGCAAACCAAATATGGGTCCTCTGCAAGAGTGGTATGTGATCTTGTCTGCTGACCCATCTCTCCAGCCTCCACATTTTGGGAACTCTTCATATATTATTGGCATAAGTAATTACTCACTATATTTACAGATAAAAGTAGATATTTGAAAATATGGTCTCCCAGATGTTCAGAAGAACTTTTTAAAGTAATTTTTTTTAGATTATAAATAATATCCTTACATCATCCCCCCTTCCCTTTCCTCCTGAACTCACCCATTTATACCCCAATTCGCTTTTAATTTCTTGATCTCTTTTTCTTTTATTGTTGTTATACTGTGTGTGTGTGCTCCAGCCCCTCAGTATGTAAAATGTTATTTGTACACATGCTTGGAGAGATGACCACTTGATGTCCTCTCCCCTGGAGAAGACCTCTTCTCCCTCGAAGCATCCCTTAGTTGCCTGTAGTTCTGTGATTAGGGGCTGAGGCCCCATTACCTTTCATCTATCTGCCTGAGCTTGGCTATCAGTGTTGCGCTTGTTCAGTTCATGCTCTGGTATCCACGCTGATGAGACTTCATAGGTGTAGCCTCTGACATCTCTGGGAGACACAGTCTCACAGCAAACTCCCTCTTCCTCTGGCTCTAACCATCTTTCTGCATCCTTTTCCAACATGATTTCTGGGCCTGAGGTGCAGGAGCTATTTTGTAGATGTATCCATCGGGACTGGGCCCCACAGCTCTCCATTTTGAACAGCTGTAGTTCTGTAATGGTCTCTCCATCTGCAGCAAACAGAAGTTTCTTTGATTAGGGGTGAGGACTATGCTTATCTGTGGTTATAAGGACAAATATTTAGGATGTGGGTATGAAAACAAACTTTTAAAATGTAGTTACGGAGTATGTAGCCTTACTAAGGTGGCAGTTGTAGGTTCACTTCCGAGATTCATGACTCGTTAGCCCTGGGGAGTTGCCTAGGTCTCCTGTACCAGGTATGAGTTCCCTCTTGTTGAGTGGGTCTTAAGTTCAACTAGAGAGCTGTTGGTTACTACGAAGGTATGCATGCCAGTAGTGCACCCTTAGTATTATGCCATGCTGGTCATTGTAGGCTTTTTGTTCTTCCTTTATTTAAAAACACCAAATGTGCTTTAAATCTATTTATGTAGATCATTTTTTTAACACAAGTAGTGGCATATTATAAACAATAGTCTACATGTTTTAAATATTGTAGCGCTTGCTTCCCACCAGAACACAGAGAGCTTCCTTATTTTTTAATGGACATAGATCACTGTATGAACATGGCATAGTTTATTCAACCAATGCCATATTGACAGGCATTCTTACTTTTCCCTTTGTTATTACAAATGATACTGCGATTAAAAGTCTTGAGTGTGGCACATGACTTTGATGTCATGCTACCTGAGTTTTATGGCAGTGTGCTTCGGAGGTAGATTTCTAGAAGTGCAAATGCTGGGATAAAGAGTATGCACATAGACAATATTGCCAGTAATTAGTAAATTCCCTTCCTGGATTATTTTGCATTTCTATCAGCAGTGTGTTACAGAAGCTATTTTCTAATAAGCTGGCCAATAAAATATGTTGTTAAACATTTGAAGTTTGCCCTCTGATAGATAAGTAATATCTCACTTATGAGTGTTATTATAATTCCTACCTCTTTCTTTGAATGACGAAACTTGAGGGCATATGTTTAAGGGCAATAGAAATAAACTTAAATTCAAACACATTTGCTCCTGTTGGTGCTGTGTTCTTATTTTCAAAATGGCGCGATTCATTTACTTTGAGACGAAAGGGCATGGTCAATGTGTTTCATAGACAAACTCCTTTAAAGCTTTAGTTGAAAGATTGTAGGCAGGAAAAAAAACCATCTCTGTGTCGATCACTTCTGTCATTGTTATTAAATGCCTGAACAAAATCAATTTGTAGAAGAAAATAACTTACCTTAGCTAGTCATTCTAGAGGTGTCGATCCACCATGGATGAGCGCCATCGTAATGAACTTGTGACGAGGCAGGGTACCATGGTGGCAGGAGCACGTGACCGAGGAGACTCTTTCTCTCACTACAGCCAGGAAGCAGCCAGGGGCAAGAAATATCCTCCATAGGCATGCCTCTGTGGCCTGATCCACCTCCTGGCGGCTCACTCAGCTATTAGTTCATCAGTGGACAAATCCACTGGTGAGGTCAGGGCCCTCGTGAGCCAGTCACTCCTAAGAGAAGCACCAGCTGAGGAGCAAGCAAGCCCTCAGCACAGAGCCCTTCGGGCCATTCTATATGCAAACCAGGACAGTTATCCTTCAGAGTTCCACAAAGAACGTTAAAATTTCCTTATAGGGACATGCACTCACTGATATTTACACCTTCGGTGGTGTGTCACACGCCAACACAAACTTTTAAAAGACAAGAAAGAAGAAAAAAAAGACTCATGGGTTTCACAGAAATACTCCAGATATTTGGATCCGGTGTCTGTGGAGTGAAAGCTCTTGAGATGGTATGTGTATTTGTGTGTGTGTGTATATGTCTGCTTGTCTGTCTGTCTGTCTGTATATATATGTGTGTGTGTTTGTGTGTATATGTGTGTTTATATGTTTGTGTATATATGTATGTATTTATGTGTATGTGTGTGTTTGTGTGTATATATTTATGTGTGTGTCTACCTGTGTATATATGTATGTATCTGTGTGCATGTGTGTTTGTACATGTCTGTGTGTATTTGTGTATATATGTGTGCTTCTGTGTGAGGTGTGTGTGTGTGTGTGTGTGTGTGTGTGTGTGTGATTGTTGCTTTCCTTTCTTAAAGCTGTGGTGTTCTGTTTAGACAGACCAGAAAATAAAATGCGTGGCTGATAAATACTGATTGGGTCCTTACTGAGTGCCAGGCAAAGAGCTAGCTCATGGGTATTGAAAACACAAGAGTAACAAGACAATAGCTCCTGCAGCCCTGGACTGTAGACAGATGGAGCAGAAATGGTCCATAAATCCACTTGGAGCTTTCAGCTTGCTTCGGAGGACAGTGGCTGAGGTAGAATAGCAGCAGCAGGAGTGCTCTGTGTGATACGTAAGGGGACCATGATTTCCTGCTCAGCCAGATCTTCCTTTTCAGGCTCATTTCAGACTAAGGAGTTTCATCAAACCTTTCATGGTGGGCCCAGCCCACTCTGATTCATTCATTTACAAATGACAAATGGAGCCTCCTGTTTGCTCCATACTGGGGATACTGTGGTCTAACCAATCTACCTTCATGGAACATGGTCCTGGAAGTGACGCAAGATTAACGAGCACATGTTATTGCTTCTTCTCTGGACACGGGGGTGGGGTGTGTGTGTGTGTGTGTGTGAACTGTCCTTCTCTGAACTTCTCTCCATAGTTTCAGGCACTGACTAAGGGTGTTGCACTTGTAGCTGATTGAACCCGCAGCATCTACCATCAGCCAAGGAACTGAGAGCTGGCTGTGCTATGAGCCAACAACTGTCCATTTTCAGTCTGTTGAAAATGTCTAAGTTAGTGCCATACCTTGGATCCTGCTGCCGTGACCTAGTTCTTACAAATGTGACCTGTTTTTGTTGGTGGTAGTGCTACCAACCGACTTGAAGAAAATTCTTTTTAAGATAATATGCTCCTTATTCTAGGAGAAACTTTTGAAATTCTAACACTAATAGATACCCTTTACATAAGTCTCTTTTATATACATGTTGTGCAAAGTCTTTTGTTCAAAACTCTTTTTTACTTAAAGTCAGTACTCCCTAGTCTGAGATTACTGATCATACCAATTTAAGACAGGGTTCACTTATTTTTATTTATTACTAGACAAGTACTTCAGGGTACCAATTAGGTTTGAATTTGAGATAAATAGGAAATAATTATTTGGTATAGCTGCCAAGTATTTAGGTCACACTTATGCTTAAAGATTGTTTCCTAAAAAATAAAATTTAAATGGGTATCTTGTGTTTTATTTCCTAATCCTGACTCTTACTTGTTATAGGTCTTTACTTGCTGTATCTTTTGTTTCTCATAGAAAGTTATACAAAGTATTCATGGTGGTTTTTTTTTTAAAAGATTTATTTATTTATATATATGAATATACTGTTGCTGTCTTCAGACACACCAGAAGAGGGCATCAGATTCCATTACAGATGGTTGTGAGCCACTAAGTGGGTGCTGGGAATTGAACTCAGGACTTCTGGAAGAGCAGTCAGTGCTCTTAACTGCTGAGCCATTTCTCCAGCCCCTATTCATGTATTTTCATAAATATGGAAACAGGCTCAGAGATGGCCTTGGAAGCATGCACCGACCACCCCAAGAAGAAAGTTCTCTAAATGCCACCATTACAGCAGCATTTGCACAGTATATCAATCATCTTCCAAGGTGTTTGCATCTCTGGAAAGCCTTGGGAATCCTGAAATAGGAACCATCTCTTAGGTTTCCAGTGCCTATGGGAAGGCTCAGTGAGGAATGAGTTCTTGGCATCAGATGCTCAATCAGGTGTCGAAGTGCCGACGTGGAGACAGAGGTTCTCTGTTTATGAAGACCATCGTTGGAGAGCAAGTATTAGAAACTGGCCTTGTTCTCAGAAACCATAATCCTTCTATTATTTAATTTGGGAACTACTTTACGAGTTACATTTTGGTTGCTATTTTTCTGTGACCTTTGACACAGTTGTAACTTGTATTATTGCATCATTATCTTGGACGAAGTATTTGAAGATGAATCAGCTTTAGTTCACATTCATAAATAACCCGGAGGCCTGAGCTGTAGCTCAGTAAACTTTGAACAAGCCATTTTTAAAAGCCAATTTCACGTGGAATTACAGTCACTTCAATGCCGAAAGAGACACGTGCTTGCCCCATAAGGATGTTGTTACTCTTTTCTTGACTTTATTCCAGAAAGTTAAAGAGATCATCTCAAAGTTAACTGCGGTTCTAACGAATGCAGGACTTCTCTCGTCTTCTCTCATTTATGGACGGACATAACTAATTGGATAATTAAAAAGAGATACCGGACTCTTGTCCCTTGGCTGAACCGCTTATCCTTCTGGACAGAGACTCATCTTTAGGCAGTAAGGCATCTGATGGCTAAGGAAAGGAACACTCCATTCTCTCTGGCTGACTTTTGACTTAAGTTCTTTGGCTTTCCTTCTGAAATCTTGCAGATAAAAATAATTATTAAGCCAACATCCTTTCCAAAAGGAAGCATAAATGCCACAAGAGCTGGTCATTTGCGCTGATCAGTAAATGGTTTAGAGAATGGTTAAAACACAGTGCCAGATTTAGCTGTTTTCACAAACAATGGTTAAACCCAAGGGCCCCTCTCCAAAGGTGATATGTGGAATGCGAGCCCAGGCAGCACCCAATGTCTTCTGTCCCATCAGAGAAATGACTGTTGCAGTTTGCTGTGTCACTTGACCCCATGCAAAGCTTGGGGGCAAACAGAAGTCTAACAGTAGAATCCAAAACATCAACCCTGAGGCATGGTTCTGCTCTCTGAGGTAGAGGAATGTCTTTCCATCCCAGAAACAGGCAAGCTGACCACAGTATGCACACAAGTGCTGGCTGGAGAGACAGGCAATGCTTGGAAAATGGGCTCCAGTCAGACGGCTGTGATCCAATTCCCACAGCACATCTCCTGAGCCTCTGCTATGTAATAGGCCCTGGCACATGTGGAAAGCCTACTCAATTGAAAAGATGAATTCCCAGAATTCAAACCTGTGTTTGATGGTGAGCCCCTCAAATCAGCCCCCTTCTCTGCCAGGGCTAAAGTTCTCTCTTTCAGTTCCTGGCTTTGAACCTGGCCCTGTTTTCTTCGAGGGAAGGTGAGAGCTGAAGCCCAGAAAGAAGGCTGTGTGTGCGTGGTGTGGCTCCATCATCGTCAGCGTGCACAGGCAGCCAGCAGGAGGGAGCCAACCTCTGCTCCCAAGTCCTCAGAACTGGGTCAGAAAGCAGGGATTTTGCTGACCAAAGTCACTACACCACAATTTCGGCTTTCTAAAGCCCAAGTTCCTGACATTCAGCTGTCATTTGGCCCAAGTTTAAAAAAGAAGGAGGGAAGGAAGCAAGGAAGGAAGCAAGGAAGGAAACAAGGAAGGAAGGAAGGAAGCAAGGAAGCAAGGAAGCAAGGAAGCAAGGAAAGTTAGCAGTTGATACCAACTAGGGGGAAAAAAACCAAGTAGTTTGCACAAAGCACTTGGGAGTCAGGTAGCCAGCACCTGTGCTGTCTGCTGAGCGACACGATACTCTGCATCCCCTGAGAAGCAGGAATGCTTTCATCTTAGGCTTACCCAGATTCATAACAATCCACTCCGTGCCAGGGGCAGGTGGAGGCCTAGGCACAGACAAAAGGAGCCCACCAGACATTTCTTCCAAACCAACCAGTGTTACCAGTTGTGCCAACATAGATCCCAACTGGGGGCCTGGTGCACAGAGGGTTTCTGAGTCACACAAGGACCCAACCTTGAGCTGTTCCTTTAAATTCCTACCCAGCCACTCCTGACAATCTTTAAAACTTAAATCCGATTATAACGACAGGCGTGCTTTTTTTTTTTTGGAGTTTGAAATTGGACCAGTTCAATCAATCAGGATCTTTTGTGTTCAGACACAAAGATTAGAATTCAAAGAGGAAAACACATACAGATTTCACAATTCAAGGATTTGTGTGTGTGTGTGTGTGTGTGTGTGTGTGTGTGTGTGTGTGTGTGTGTATGTATGTGTGTGTGTGTGTTCCTCAAGTCACACATCTTGTTCGCTGCAGGGAACACATGGGACATATTCTCCCTTTTGTTCATGACTGGTGTATTTTTTTTTTTTTTTGGTTTTTCGAGACAGGGTTTCTCTGTGAAGCCCTGGCTGTCCTGGAACTCACTCTGTAGACCAGGCTGGCCTCGAACTCAGAAATGCACCTGCCTCTGCCTCCCAAGTGCTGGGATTAACATGACTGGTGTTTTAAGCAACTCTATGCACTGGTTCTTAGCATGTCATAGCAGAAGCCCGAGTTTTTAAATTGGCTGGGAAAAAAACCCACAACTCATCACTTTCTTAAAAGCTTCATGTTTCGTGGATTTTAAAAAATTATTTATTCTGTTGGCTTAATTATTAGGCAAAAAGCAACAGATGTGTTATTTATTTATTTATTTATTTATTTATTTATTTATTTATTTATTTATAATAAGACAAGCTCTTTTTGTTTGATCATGCAGGCACTGTTTTTATGCTGTAAGAACCATCCCAGGTTACCTCTTCTGAATGAAGGGTAGGCACAGGCTTATTTAATTATTGCTGCTTTCGAGGTCATCATGACCACACTAAACACTTCTTTCCCAATTTCTACCCTTTGTTCATTGTGTAAGACTCAACTTCCATATCAGTGAGGTTGTACCCTCAGAATCTTATCTGTCTTTATGTGTGGAATTTCAGAGCATGGCGTATGAGCCAACTCTGCTGTGAATGAAGATTAGAGCAATCTTAAAGCTTTCGAGAATGGGTGTTTTCGACCTGCCAAGGAGTCGATATATTGATTCTCTGTCAGAAAGCAGAAAGCAGAGGTTCAAAGTCTTCTACCCTCCAACTTAGCCAAGCAAATGTGGTATAGTCATAGGTTATAGGGTAAATACACTTAGGATTAAAAAGCATCACGCAACTTTTTTTTCCAGATGGATCAACTTGGGTTCATAAAAATTCAATATTGTTTCTCTCATTTGGAAGGACATAAAATTGAAAATGCATAATCAGATTTTTTGCTTAAGATGACACAGTAAGTCAGACATGCAGGCACACCTGCAACCCAGCTCTGGGGAGCACAAGACCAGCCTGGGCAACCTATCAATATCCCACCTCAAAAAGGAAAGTTAACCATAAATAAGGACTGGGGTGATACTCAGTTGGATACATGCTAGATAAAATAGTAGTAAGACAATTATTTAGAAAGCACCAGATGGAGATGAAGGGTTAAAAAAGCACAGAAAAGCAGCAAAGAAGCTCAGAGATCTAACCTGAGAAGGAGAATTGACTCAGTCAATGTGTTCTCCACACAAGTGTGAGAACTGGTGTCTGGTGTCCCAGAACTGGTAAACACTGAAGTGGTCCACCAGCAACTCCTGTGGTTGAAGGCAGACACAGGGATTCTCAGAGTGAACTGGCTAGCCACATTAGCAGTAGTGATGACTCTGGGCTCATTTGAGAGACCCTGCCTCCGTGAATAAGGAAAAGAGAGCTGTAGAAGACCCTCAGTGTCCATGTTGGGCCTCCACATTCACGAGCACACACACACAAACACATATGCATGAGGGGGGAAAGCTCGGCAAATTGAAAGGGTCCAACATATGTCCAAGAGTCACCCAAAGGGGAAATGTAAGAGATGGTTGAGAAATATTTCAAGAAAGAGAAACTGAGAAGTTTCCAGAACTGGAACTTGGAAGCCTGTTTCCCCATTCTAGGCTAAAGGCAATTCCATAATCCAGAACCTCAAGGATAAAGTCTGAAAGTTATAATAGGGACAAGTCAATATACAAAGGCAAATAATTAAACTAAAACCAAGCAGCCAGCACATCACAAAAGCACATTAGTAGATAATGCCTGTTGGGAAAGGGTATCAGTTTCATGAGTCATCAAAGACTGCACATTCAACTGTCTTTGAGAGACCTCAACAAGAATGGCTGAGAGGAAGTAGTATCAAATGCAGGGAGTGGAGGAAGCCCTGAGTGTGTGAAGTTATAAGTGGATGTGTACTGTTGTCATAGGCACAGCCATGTCAAGGATCCTAGAGGTTCAGACCCATGGGGAAACGGCAAAGCCTTCCCTTCTGGGGGGTGTGTGTGTGTGTGTAGACAAGTGTGTACAGAAAATGTCCCTCCTGGCTTTCTCTCCCTGGATCATTACAGCCTGAGCCCCGCTCCCCTAGAGAGCCTGCTCTTTACCAAGATTAGCTAATCCTGTCCCCTCGGTTCCGCTGTATGCGCAAACTGCGGCTCTTCAGGCGTCTGCTCTCACCCTGCCCTTTTGCGCGGCTGTATGTGCTAACCCTACCTCTCTGTTCAACTCCATAAAATTAACACACTGAGCTTCTGGAGTGCTGTGGTTTCTCCACCAGAGTCCAGTCCACCTGAACCCAGCTTTCTGTCTGTGTGCCCGTATGTCTGTCTTTCCTTCACTTCTTTACCCCACTCAGTCAGGTCCATCCTTGGAGCCATGTTGGACGAGGCAACCAAATGGTGGCAGAACAGCAGCTAGATGGCACTTTCACAAACTGTTGGTGGCAGTATGTCGCAGCTTGTGTTCTCATGCTAACTGTGGTACCCAAAAACCTGTTTGCAGTGTCCCACACATAGGCTAAAGGAAGCCTGCCCCCAGTTGGCTCTGATTGGGAAATAAAGTTGCCAAAAGCCAATGACTGGTCAGGGGGACAGAAGCGGGACTTTTAGGATTCCCAGGCAAGAAACACAGGAGAGGGGAAGAAAGGATTTTGCCATGAGGGGGGGTGTAGGACCAACCACGTCATGAAGGAGCAGGAGGGAGAAATGGTTGAAATGTAGGTGCAAAAGGAAAGCGACCCATGAGAGGGCTGCCCAGAAGGAAACAAGGCGGCAAAGGTAAAATATAGATTTAGAAAGTGCTAACTTAGGAATACCAGAGGGGAGTGGTTCAGGAAGTGCCCAACCATTGAGCAAGTCAAGACATAACAAAGTATAAAGGTTGCGTGGGCGTGCATGCAGGTCGCTCACTACCGCCGCATGCTCAGATTGGATTAACTTTTTACCGCTACAGCAGACACCCTAGCACACTGTTTTGGGAAAACTGTTCAGCAATGCAGAGATTCTCTTCCTAGTTTTCCTTGCCCAAAATGCCTAGACCAGAGAATTGTTGATTATGGATTTTTTTCTTCTTTCAGATTTTGGAATACTTGCATATGCATAATGAAGTTTTGTGGTGATCGAAGCCTAAATAGTTTTGGGGTGCCTGTGTCCCATCACATACAGTCTGACGTGACATTTCCACTCGCAATGCTCTATCAGCACTCAAAAAGAGAGCTTTTGGAGCATGTCAGATTTGGGTTTTTTTTAAATAGCAAAGATGAACATATATTTTCTCTATAGCCTCAAATTCCACTGTGTACAGAGAAAGTGCACACAATAGTTCCCCAAAAGAGTAGCGCTATTCTGGTAGGCAAAAGCTTTAAGCTGCCATCAAGATAAGTTGTATTCATATAACAGAATATGAGAATAATGAAAAACCCATGGAACAACATGAATAAATCCCATGAAGATCAAATGTTGATTAAAAGAAACAACAAACTGGGAGAAAATATATTAAAAATATATATCCGAAAAAGGATTTATAGCCTGAATATATAAAGAACACTTGTGTCTTAATTGTAACAAACAATCCACTTTAAAAGGGGTCGAAATAAGGTTAGAGGTGGTGATGCGTGCCTGCAGTAGAGAGACAGAGGCAAGGGGCTCTAAATCTTAGGCCAGCCTGGGCTTGTCTGTTGCACAAGACATATAGTTCTCCATACACTGTCATATGTCGCTTCTGACATTAGATCCTAAATCTCCACCTGGGATATGCACTTTAGTTTATTAATGCATTATAATACTATAATAGATCACCTTCAGATAGTCTGGAGTAGCTCTCTGCTTGGGCCTGTGTCTGCAGCCTGATTTAGTCAGCACTGGCTGGGGAATTCTCTTGTTTTTGCTTTGCCTTCTGGACCTCACTCCTGCCCTGTTCACCTGTCTTACAAGTTTCCTTAAGGACTGAAGGAACTGAGGGGGTTTGCAGCCCCATGGAGGGAGCAACAGTGTCAGCAGGCCAGACCCCTGGAGCTCCTGGGGATTGGACCACCAACCAAAGAATATACATGGAAGGACCCATGGTGCTAGCCACATATGTGGCAGAGGAGGGTCTTGTTGGACATCAGTGGGAGGAGAAGCCCTCGGGCCTGAGGGTGTTTGATGCCCCAGTGTAGGGGAATGCCAGGGCGGGAGGATGAGAGTGGCTGGGTGGGGGAGCACCCTCCTAGAGGTGGGGGGAGGGAGGATGGGATAGAGGGTTTCAGAAGGGGAGACCTGGAAAGGGGAAAACATTTGAAATGTAAATAAAGAAAATATCCAATTTAAAGAAAAAGTTTCCTTAATCAACACAAAGCCCCGTGTGGGGCTACATATTAAGTAGAGTTATCGCTGAGAAAAAGGAGTTTTATATTCGAGTCTTCCAACTGGGAAATCATTTTTGCATCTGTTAACAAGACTCACACAGTGTGGTGGTGGTATGGTGTTTACTGTAACACACACAGCTACTGCAACGGGCAGAGGGGCAGACTCCATTACAAGGGTGGGGTAGGATGGAGACCGTTGCCATGACGTGGTCGGTATAGGCATATGGCAAGTTGGTGGCAGAGCCCTGACGGTTTCATCCTTCTTAAAACTCTGCATCCTGGCTCTCTGGTTAAAGCATCTGCCAGCTGCCACCGCTGTGCTCAAGCCACCTGCTTTATAGAATCAACAGGTTTCAGTAGAGGGGCAGGAAGGTCTGGCCTACATAGATGACAGCTGTGTCACTGAAGGACTGAGATGTAGATCAAATATAGATATCTTCTTTCTCTGAGAGTTCTCCTAAGATTGAGGACATATAAAAACAGGCCTAAAGCCTAATTAACACATGCACAGCATGCACATAAAATATATGGGCACCCAGCATATTTTATCTCCAGTGTGTAATCTCATGCGAGAGTCACAGTTCTTGTGCTAACAGGTTTTGTTATAAAACCAATAAACCTATGCTGTAACTTGGCTCTGCCTGGAATTACAGCTACGTATAGATTGCACCTTGCTTTAAAAAGTTCCAACAAGGTGTGAGGGGTGCTCTGACAAACTTCTGATACAATTCTAGGGTATGGTTTACTACAAGAATCATGAACTTGGACCAGCAAGATGGTTCAGAGGGTAAGGGCGCTTGCTGCCAAGGCCAACAGTGAGTTCCATCCTGGAGGCCCACATGGTGGATGGAGAGAACCCATTCCCACAAGTTGTCCTCTGACCTTCACACACACACAGTGGTACATCCTCCTACCCCAACAAATAAATAAGTGTAATTAAGAGAAAAGAATCAAGGGGCCCGCCCCACCCCTTGATGAACCTAAAAAGCCTTCTAGACAGGTATGTGGTGCGGTCAGCTGGCCTGGGAGACAGGAGAAACTGAAGAGGTTGTGCCTGAGGCTCCCCTTGTAAGCTGTTTTTACCTTCCGTTTCTTACAACTTCCTGGTTTCAGCAATTACAGCCAGTGGCCCCACGGGGTAAAGGGCAGCAGCATCTGGAACACATTTCTATTGCAGGGATGTACAGTACAGAGAGAGTACAGTAGTTCACAATTAGTCTGCATCACGGAAACAGACTACAGAGCCCCAAATAAATGTGTCCTAATTCCGCTGCTAGTCCCGAGGGAGCTGTAGCAAATTTAGATGGAGCTTAAAGGGTTATAAGAAGTAGAAAATAGCACCACTAACTTCCAGCATTTTCTCACTGGCCAAATGGGCCTCTTAGTACTAACCCCAGTACCAGGATGAAGTAGAAAATGTATCTTTCTGTGCTCCAATGCTTGTCAGGTGTAGTTATGGCTCCCACCCAGTGCTATTCTATAATATAGAATCTGTTTATAATCTAACACCACGTCTACCGCTGGGTAGGAGAATTGTAGAGTATGCTATTACATTACATGAGATGATTCCCTTAGGACTGGCTTTTGTACATGTGTTTGAGCAAATGCCAGTGAACACAGGTACCCATCTAGGAAAGTGCTTACGACACACATACATAGTAATCAGAGGTTACAGTTGGTGGAAAGAGGTTACTGAAGCAACTTGTAGGTCTGCTAGCCATGCTTTTAGCACCTTTTTTTTTTTTTTTAAAAAAAAGAGTGAGTCTGCTGTCCTCTGAACATAACATGGTTGTTAGCACCTGAATCAGCAGCTTTGAGTACTGGCAGGAGACGGCAGCAAGATTGGGCCTGTGCACAGTCATTCATAGGTGGAAGGGGAGGGGCATCGGAAACTTACCTGGGAGTCCAGCCACGCCCTACCTCCTAAGCAGCACCTGCTCCCCCATGGAGCTGTACCCAGCTGCACATAGTTTCAGGTGGCTAGGAGGTAAACAGCCATAGGGGCCTCTATCATAGCAGTTTTTGAGAGGTTTACACCCAGGCTTGGTTGGGACTTCTGGTGATGCAGGTGTTTTAGGGTCATCTGTGTTCCGTTAAGTAAGCCTGATAAACTCACTGGTTCATAAAGCTAGGCATAGTGGTACCATTCCTTCGGTCCCATCTGGGGTGGGGCCTATCTGGGGTGAACACACTCCAGGAAACATTCCCACCACAGAGGCCAACAGCAGTTGAAACCTGGAAAGGTTTACTGATTTTCTCACCTCCAGCAGACGTCTGAAGCAAAATTAGAAGCTGGTTTGAAAAGCTCCTGAGTGTGGTCCCAATGACTTCATTCTCTTTACTAGAAAAACCTGAGGCCTTGCAATGTGGTTAGATGGGTGTAGACCCCACCTACGCCAGGTCTATAGGCACATCTGGGAGTGTTCTGTGTTTGGCTCAACAAGAACAGGAAGAAGACAACTGTTTCTATCTTGCCTTTTCAATGCCCTCTCCTGATGGAGTCCTTTAACTCAGTTACATGGTACTGAGATTCAGGGATTTCCCTCGGCCTACAGGATTTGGTTAGATCAAGGACACTGCAATTCTATACCTAAAATAGACCAATCAAGAAAGCAACCTCCCTCAGCATAATCTCCAATTATCAACAGCTTCCAGAAATATCCCTACTGCTCTGTTCCACCTTCTGAGGAAGGCGAGAGAAAGAAAGATCCTCTCAAGGAAAGGAAGCCAGGGAACAAACCCCAAGGATTAGAAGGACATTCAGAATCAAACAGGCCCTTCCTAGCTGCACGTGTCTAGTGACAGATTTCTCCAAAGTATGCTTCTTATACTGTGGGCTGCTACACCATATGGAAGTCACATAATTAAATGTGGGGAGAGATTGCCAAAAAATCAGCAATAGTAAAATGTTTCTGAAAGTACAAACAAAATTAATAAAAAAAATCCAATGTGCAACAAATCTCAGATGATTCTAGTACACTTGCCTTTTTATAGTCCTGGTTCTGAACACATACAAGCACTGTACATCATGCGATGCCATCAACACCAATGGATACAGCCGGAAGCACCTCAGTTCAGATATGAGACGGACATGCAGTATGAACTGCTTTGTTTTTACTGCACATATAAACTCTTTACTGAACACTAATATAGTGGGTTAATGGAAAACAAAGTCTTGGAATATCTTTCTACTGCCCATACCATATAAGATATCAAATTCATATATCTTTGGATTGTATTGTATTAGAAAGTTTGACCTTAAGAATTGCTGTTTCTGAATTGCTGACTTACATTTCATAAGAGGTGGCTGTGAAGTTTGGCTTGGGATTAGGACAGAATTTCTAACAACTTCTGAAGTTGCCTTAAAAATTTGCCATTACCAGTTTTTGCTATGTATTTATGCAAAGCAGAGTTCTCTGTATAGATTAGTCAAAACACTGATTAACTCTGAGAAATGTTGAAGATGTCTTTCACTTTGTAGTATCAATTCTTCAGCCATGATTTTAATTACGTAAAAGTAAACACATTTGGGCTGGAGAGATGGCTCAGTGGTTAAGAGCACTGGCTGCTCTTCCAGAGGTCCTGAGTTTAATTCCCGGCAACCACATGGTGGCTCACAACCATCTGGAATGGATCTGATGCCCTCTTCTGGTGTACAGGCATACATGCAGGCAGAATACTGTATACATAATAAATAAATAAATCTTTAAAAATGTACTGCTGCTCTTAAAAAAATAAGCACACTTATCTTACTAGTATGTAAACTTGTTTTTTAAAAGAAAATATAGAATTATATGTTTACCAAAGAACTGTTTCTTATCAGCAAATGTTTGATTTGTATTCATATATTATATACTTATATTCTGGGATCGCATAAACATTTCTTGGGCAGAAAGAGACTGAGTGGAAAAGTCTAAGACATCTTGATTTTGCCTGCCTGCATGAAAACTGGATTGTTGAGCTGGACATGGTGGCACATGCCTATAATCCTAACACGGAGAGGTTGAGACCGGAGGACTGGTAAGAATCTGAGGCCAACCTAACTACATAATTGTAAATGTCTGTTTTATTTCTTCAGTTGAAGTGATGAGATGAGAGCTATACCCAAGCTGTGCAAATACATGGCTTGGGCTGAGCCTAAAGCATTTCTTTCTCTGTTCTAACTACCCCTAGGCCTAGGCCTAGAAGCTTCTAGCCTTTGTATAAACTGATCTTCCAAGCTGGCTGACTCAATCTGGCTTCTCTCTGCTTCTTCCTGAATTGCTCTGCTTGGCCTCATACTAACATCAGGAAAATGTTCTAATCTTCTGGCTCCTTCTCATTCTCTGGCTCATTCTGTTTTCACTTGTGTCTAGCTTGTTCTCTCTGTAACCTGCCTCTGTAAAACTGTCACACACACACACACACACCACCTCTCTCCTCCAGCCCCGATGCCTGCTCTGCTCTGCTCTTAAGTAGCCTCTCTCTCTCTCCTCTTGTGAGTTGGGTGTATCTTATCTCTGTCTCTTTTTGTCAAATCTTTCTCTAATTTGTCACTTTGCCCCTCAATTAGATGGCACTTTCAAACATGGCTGCTTCCTCCTAACCTTACCTTTATTGTTAGGGATTAAAGGTGTGTACTGTGTCTGTATTCCAGCCAGATGTTATAGATCTAGAAGGTCTTTGGAGGTGATCCTATGCCAGAGTAGCCATGTTGCTGGATTAAAATTTCTCTACACATAATGAGTATTAGTCTAGCCAGGGATACACAGAAAGATTTTGTTTCAAACTACAAACAAACAAAAACTCAAATCAAAGCAACCAAACAAAAGAATGAACAAGCAAAAAGCCCTGATTGTTTTTTCCAGAATAATTGTTGAAAGTTTCTCAAAGCATCTACATTTGGTGTATGTACAGCTTCATGTGTGCATATTTAGGTGTGTAGAAATCAGAGGTTGATAGGAAGTGTCTTCTCCAATTGATTTCCACATTATGTTTTGGAGCTCAGAGTTTCAGTGAGGCTAGGCAGTCCTTGAGCTCTGGGGACTAACCCCTCTCTGCCTCCTTAGCACTGGGATTACAGACATGTGCTATCGTGCCTGGTCTTTCACATGGGTGCCACAGATCCAGAGTCAGATCCTCGTGACTGTGCAGCAAGCGCTGTTCAGACTGAGCCATCTCTCAATCCTCAATTTCTACGCCGGGCAGTGGTGGCGCACACCTTTAATCCCAGCACTTGGGAGGCAGAGGCAGGTGGATTTCTGAGTTCGAGGCCAGCCTGGTCTACAGAGTGAGTTCCAGGACAGCCAGGGCTACACAGAGAAACCCTGTCTCAAAAAACCAAAAAAAAAAAAAAAAAAAAAACCCACACACACACACACACAAAAAGTTCAGGCACAACAATCTGTATTGGCTACAGGCAGTGAGTATTCTTGTGATTGGCCAGCCTGCCACTCTCTTACTGTGTACTCAATAAACTATTTGAAAAAAAGAGGGAGGAAAGGAAAAGATAAACAGAACTAAACTTGGTAGGGATGAAATCGGAGAAAATAGAAAACTTCCGCCCTCCTCCATTTTCCACAGTAGCTGTTTTACGTATAACATAATTAAATGTTCAAACAAGTTTCCCAACTGTACAAGGATTACCCAACAAAGAAAGCTATTCTTTTAATTAACAAACACTTTCTCATTCTTTTAACACACACACACACACACACAAATGTGGACATAAAATACCTGGATCTACAGACTAGATTAAAATCTGTAATTACACAAAAGACACTGTTTTATAACCAATAAATCTTTTTAAATTCAGTTTCAGTAGTTATTACCATAGCCATCATCCCAGAATTTCCCCTCCTGGGTGTTTCCTTCCTGCTTCTTCATGGTCCATGATGCCAGCTGAGGTTGCCAGGACAACGGAGCTAAGTGAGCTGGGATGGGAGCCGGGATGGGAGCAGGATGTTCTGCCATGTCTCATCTTCACATCAAATCTGAGGCTGACCCCTCTGTGCTTTCTAACCTGCTGTGAGGGGCATGACAATCTTCCCAGCTCTGCAATCATCTGTGACTTCAAACTCACGCTTCCTCATCACAGTTAGGAACCAGGCAATGGCCTGATAAGGACTTGGCATTTGCCTCAAAGGCAGCATGGTGGCCACACGGAAAGATGAAGGAGTAGAAAAGTTTGTAAAGTTACAAACAGGCAGTAATGAAAAGCAAGACAAATCTCTTCTTGTGGCAGGCCTGCCACACAAAACAACTGCTCTCAAACATAAATGTTAAGATTTGAATGGGGGCTGGAGAGGTGGCTCAGTGGTTAAGAGCATTGTCTGCTCTTCCAGAGGTCCTGAGTTCAATCCCAGCAACCACATGGTGGCTCACAACCATCTGTAATGGAAACTGATGCGCTCTTCTGGCGTGTCCGAAGACAGCAACAGATGCTTGCCGCCAAATCTGACAACCTGAGTTCGGTCCCCAGGACACAAATGGTAGAAGAACACTGACTCCCACCAGTTGTCCTCTGACCTCCACACAAGCTGTGGCATGCAAACAAATAAACTAGTTAAAAAAAAAAAAAGAGTTGAATGGATTTAAGTGAGGATGCTTGCAAGTGAAAAGGGCCACCAGATATTAAGAACAAACAAACAAAAAAATCAGAATAATGGCTAAAAGACAATTAAGTGATCTATGACACATATTCGGAGTCATAGCCACAAATAGTGAATGAATGAATGCTTATTTTCAGCTTAGTTTTGACAGAAGGCAACCAAGTTTCAGTGTCATTAGTGAGTCATCTGAAATACCACCAATTTTCCTACTTAATATTCTGACTCAACTATTTAACTCCAAAACTTTAAGGATGTGGACCGGTTCTGTAATTATGATGGATACATTGGAACAGTGAGTTGGTTATGCCTGGAGAGGATGAAGCATTCTTTCATTCACGTGCTTGCTTTTGCTTTTAGTGTAGTAGTGAAGGATTAAATATAGGTAGTTTCAAGCGACTTCAAGATGACCACGGAATCAAAACACAAAGCGTAGCACAATGCACACATGCAGTTGTCGATTAGAAGAATGGTTGCTTACCTTCTAACCTCAAACATTTGTGTCATGTGTCTTTATATGGTTGACATTAACTACAGTCCTAGTTAATGATGAAATCTAACAATTGCTATCACACATTCATAATATCTGATATTATATAAAATGTTCAAAGAGTCCAAAGTTATTTAGCCAGCATAAGACACCAAGCAGTCTTGCTTTTCAGGTAACACCTTTGGATTAAAAAAAAAATAATAAGGTTGATTTATCTTTACATAGCCATAGGTTAAATGTAGTGTTCAAACACAATGTACTTAGTAGGTATTAGTGAATTAAAAATAGCGATTTAGGGTGACAGGATGGACCAATAGGTGAAGGTGGCTACCTCCAAACCTGATCACCTGTGCTCTATCCCCAGACTCGAGTGTAGCCAAGTGACTGTAGCAAATTGTCCTTTGATTTTCATATGTATGATGGACACACAAGCTATCTGTGCTTGAGTAACTGAAACCTTAAGGTCTACCCACAGGGACTTACTTTTTCAAACAAGACCACCTATTCCAACAGGGCCACACCTCCTAAAAGTACCACTCCTCCTATAGTACCATTCCCTATGAACTTACAGGGGGTCATTTTCATTTAAAGAACCACACAGGTACACCCACAAAACAAATGTAAAAAATAAAAAATTCTAATTAGTATCAAAGATGGGGGACCAAGAAGCCTTGTGAAAAAAAATTCCCATCAGTTAAGTCATTCACTCAAGAACAATACACAATCTATGACTCCTTTTTATGAAATCACTTTCCACTAACTCCCAATAATTTTCAGTTAGACACGGCACGGCAAATACTCCAGGCAGTGAATAAGGAAAACCGGATCAGAGAAGCACACAGGTTCTCTGAACTGCTCTTCTGTTGAGATCAATGGCTTATGTTACAATGTTCATTTAGGTAAAACAGCATTGTTAGGGAGCTCATTATTTTATTTTTGTATCGACATTATTTACAGGTGTGAATAGACACCATGAACAAGGGAGCTTATGAAAGAAAGCATTTAATTGGGTGTTTGCTTACAGTTTTAGGCTAGTCTATGACCGTCGTGGTGGCAGGCAGGCACGGTGCTGGAGCAGTAGCTGAGCTCACATCTTATCCAAAGTTGGAGACAGAGCTTAGGCTTGGTGTAGGCTTTTGAAACCTTAAAGCCCACCCCCAGTGACACACTTCCTCTAACAGGGAACCAAACATTTAATTATGTGAGTCTATGGGGACCAATTTCATCCAAAGCATTTCTTCTTTGTAGGATTTGTATCCTGGAAGAAGGATAATCTCTATCATGTCTGTATTGGACAGGGCTTTCCATAGTGAACAGAACTGAGTGTGTGCATGTATGTGGTAATATACTAGAATAGTTGATAACCAGACTAGGTAGTTCCAACAGTGGCTAGAGATCCTGTGTCTGTTCAAGCCAAGAAGCCTGATGCTTCAGCAGTCCCACTATGAAGGCATGGATGAGTCCTGGGAAACTGCTAGTCCTCAATCCATGTTGGAAGCCCAAAGACGCTGGTACCTTATGTCACTAAAGGATGGGGACTTTTGCAGCAATGGCAGAAATAGCCAGATTCACCAGCAAAAGACTTCCTCCAAATCTGCTTATATCTGGATGCTGGAAAGGGCCACCCACTCTGGAGAGTCTGTCTCTTGTGCTAATCTTCTTAGAAGTGCCTCCTATACCTGTCAGAGCCATGTCTCTTCAATGTTAACAGTAATCACCACAGTGCCCAGTCTAAATACTTGCTGTTCTAGAGTTAGTTTCTGAAAATGCTGTGTACCATCTTTTCACAACATGAATTCCATATTTAAAGCTCCCCAGTGTTGGCTTATTGCTTTAACTATTCATCAGGACTACTTTTTTTAACCTTAGGAAATTCCATTCAAAAAGATTGCCAATGTCATACAATCCAGTAATTAACTTAATTTTGAACATGCCTCTAGTTATGTATTTAAGTTTTACTACTTTAGCATGTGTATGGGTGTGCACATACAAGTGTGTGCACACGGGGAGGTCAGAGAACAGCTTGTGGGAGTCTGTCGTCTCCAACCATGTGAATCCAGGAGATCAAACTAAAGTTGTCAAGCAGGCATCTTCATCCACTGAGCCATCTTGCTGGCCCTTCTACTTCTATTTTTACAAAATAGGAAGAAGAGGGTTTACTGTCAGAAGAGAGCATTAAAAATCTTAACTGTATCCCTAAATTAGTGCAGCTTTACTGACCAAAAAATTTATCTGATTAAACATTAAAATAACTAGGAAGCATTTTGACTAGTATAAAAACAATAACCATTTTAGCTTTTATTTAAGGCCTAAAATGAATTTTTTCATTTTTTAACCAATGAAAATTTGGCTGAAAATGTCCTCATGCACATCACCAAGGTTTGTCCAGACACGTGCATAGCCTGACTATATAGATTTATTTTCATAAGACTCCTTTCCTCAAATGTAAACTGTAAAATTGATGCAGATTATATTGAGATTTAACTGACACGGTTTGACAAGATTAACCATACATTTTCAACCCAAACCAAATACTTTCTTTAAAAGGCATCATCTTTAAAGTGAATTCAAATCAGAATAAGATGCATTAAAACAGCCCATTCGCTGGGCTAGAGAGATGGCTCAGCAGTTAAGAGCACTGACTGCCCTTCCAGAGGTCCTGAGTTCAATTCCCAGCAACCATGGAGGCTCACACCATCTGTAATGGGATCCGATGCCCTCTTCTGGTGTATCTGAAGACAGCGACAGTGTACTCATATAAATAAAGTAAAATAAATAAAAATAACTTAAAAAAAAAAACAAAAAGCCCAGCCCATTATTCACTTGAAGAAACAAGGGGAGACTGCCTTAGGCTGATTAGTCAAGCCAAACACTTAGAATTCCTTCACCAACAATGACTGACTGAATTTCAATGAGAGCAGAGATGACTTGGTAGTAAAGTCACAAGAATTTTATTTATTGTAGCAAACACTTTTATGGTATTTGAGAGAACTCAAAATTTCTTCAAATCTCTACAACTAAATTAGGCAGATAAAGTCTTTATTTTTTTAAAAAGTCCAAACCACCAAAAGATATACTTTATGTAATATCAAGATATAAAAAGGGGAGCCATGATGGAATGAGAAAGACAGCTAGCAACAGTCGAGGAGAGTCAGCGTCTGCCTGCCAGGCTGGGCCTCCTATCATTACTGTCCACCTCAGACAGGTCTATGAAATGAAGATGATTCTGCAAGACCTACTGGGAGGTTAAAGGCAATTATTGACAATGTTTAAATATTTTTATAAATGACATCAACAAAAATATCCCACACTTTCAGTTTTGCTTCAGATGGGTTCTTGATAGCATGTTGATTTCCTGTCTGGATGGATATGATATTAGACTTCCTTCTTTGTCAGGCTCCATTTCCCACACTTATGACTAAGTGATGTCATCTGTGCCCTGCATGAAGGAGGAGGGAACATGATCATTCAAGTCCCCATCTGTCAATCAATCGCTGCAGCTCACCCAGCCGCCAATGTGCTTTGGTATTCAACATTTTTGAAGTGTCATTTTCTAGTACCGTTCTACGTCAGTATTTTCTTAGGTCATTAGGAAATTTTCAGCTCTGCAAATACTGGGAGGGACAGCTGTTTTGTTTAATTAGTTTTTGTTCTGAAGAGAGCTGCTCTAGGGAGAGTCATGTCTTACCCGTATGTCCAGATCCTAAAAGAAACTATTATTTTCTGTGAAAAGACAGAAGGACCAAGCTTTCTTTCTCTACGTAGCCTTGGCTGGCCTGGAATTCACGATGTAGAACAGGCTAGTCTTGAACTCACAGAGATCCTCCTGCTGCTGCCCCTAGAGTGGCTACCTATTGCAAACACAACCACCCCTCAGTAGAGCACTGCTGAAGTTCTCAGAGCTCATCGGATGTGATGTTCGCCTTGGGTAGGTTACATTCTTTACTCGTTTGGCAGCTCTGAAGAATGTCCCTGTAGTGGTTCTTCAGATCCCCGTACAATGCTACAGTTTGTTGCGAGTGAGCCAAGGGCAACACCTTTTCATTCAGCAGCATCTGTATTTGGAATTTTTCTTCAGGGGTTTGTGCGTTTTCACAATGGTAAAGCACAAACATTAGGTTTGAGGCGTAAGGAACGATGCGACCACTTCGGAACTTGCGATGGACTTGCTCCTCAAAATTGTATGCTGTCAGGGGCTCCTTGTCCTTGAAGTAGCCCATGAGGGAGAGCAGCGGGAGGAGGGTCTCTGCATGACCAAACTGGAGGATGACTGGAGAAGAGACCGGCTGAGACCTTCAACGAGAAATTGAAGGGGAAACTTAGAGATTCATGCCATAAAATATAATACCTATACTTAATAGTAACCAATATTCTCATTTTAAAATGTAATCTCATCTTTATTTATTTATTATTATTACATCTAGTGTGTAAGTTAGGGGAGGCTCACCAGTGTGAAGGCATGTGTGGAGGTCAGGGACAAATGTCAGGAGTCAGGCCTCTCCTTTCAGCATGTGTTCCAGGAGACTGCACTCAGTGGTCAGACTTGCCTGGCAGGCACCTCCACCCACTGAGCTATCTGGACAGCTCCTATTTTAAGAGTTCTTTCTATATGTAACTGAAGCATATGGCTGAGATTCTACAGGGGAGCTGAACTATCTTCACACCGAATGTTAAGTTCTAGGAATTAGGATATCCAGAATGCTGCAAATCTACCCAAAATAGGACACAGAAATGACCATTCTGTTGACAAATGGCACTGAAGTGCTCGCTGTTTTCTATGAGGCACTGGGCAAGCTGTCCCTAGGAGGCTGACCCATGGAGTGCCCCTGCATGAACGAGTGCATGTCAAGTGTTGGCTTGTATCTTTTCAAGTTTTCTTTTCCCAATATTTACGTGCGTGCGTGTGTGTGTGTGTGTGTGTGTGTGTGTGTGTGTGTACCTCTGCACATGCACAGAGTCCAGAAGAGGGTGCTGAGTGTTAGCCTCTGTATTCTCCTTTGAGACTGGAGGTCTCTCCCCAAACCCCAGGCTGCCATTTTTGGGGTGGGGCCAGAACCCAGCATGCCCCAGTCATTCTGTCCCTGTCCCCACAGGGCTGAAGTAACAGGCATCTGTGAGGATTGATACACTAAACACACATGCGCAGGCATGTTGGAGGAGAGCACAAAGGAGGCCCTGCTAAGGCCATCCCACTACAGGGGACAGTGCCCCCGGATGTGACCCACTGGAATTAGAGCTTGAACCTAAGAATGCATGTGTTCTACCCCTTTGCTTGCGACAACCCCAACCCCAACCCAAAATTTAAATCTGAAGATTCTTTAAACTTAAAAAAAATAAGAAAGAAAAAAAAAGTAGATCTCATTTTTTTTCTTTTGTCTCCCTTGCTGGCAATAATATTATAAAATCAGCATTTTTTCAGAAGTTAAGAAAAACAGTGCTTTAAAATGTTTATGGTGGGGCTAGAGAAATGGCTCAGTAGAAAAGCACATGCTATTCTTGCCCAGAGCCCAAGTTTGATTCCCAACATCCATATCAGGCAGCTCACAACTGCTTGCAACTCCAGTTCCAGAGGATCCGACACCTTCTTCTGGCCTCTGTGGGTACCTGTATGCATGTGTGCATATCTATACATACATAAAAATTAAGGGTAATCTTTAAAAAAGATCAAACATTTTTTAAAAAGTTTGTTGGAAATTTTATGAGCAATCAAAATGCTTATGTGTTAAATCCATAAAGGAAGCCATGTAAACCACAAATAAATGACTGTCTTTTGCATTTGGCCAAATTAAAAAATAACTTATATTTAAAGTTATTTGTAACCATGGGCTTTTCTACCCACACCCCAGGTCCCAAATAACTTGGAGGCTATTTATTTACGAATAAATGCCTATGCCATAGCGAGGTCTGCTCACCAGCTAGTTTGTAACTTACATTATGAACCTATTTATACTATTCTATGTCTGCCGCATGACTAGTTACCTGCCCTCCGTTTCATACAGCCAACTTCCTCTGAGTCCAGGTGGGGAATCCTTCCCTTGACTTTCCCAGAGTTCCCCTCTCTCTCTGCCAGATGTCCCACCTTCTAACCTTGCCTCAGCTTATTGGCCATCAGATTTTATTGACAGGTGATGCTTCCACACAGTACATAAGAGATTATCCCTAAAAGTATTCTAGACTGTTGGTAGCTGGAGAGATGGCGCAGCTGTTTAGAATACTGGATGCTCTCACAGAGCATCTGGGTTCTGTTCCAAGCACCCACATGATGGTTCATAACCATCTGTAACCACAATTTCTGTGACCTTAAGGCTCTCTTCTGGCCTCAATGGGTGCTGCACACATGTAGTGTACATACATACACAATTTGAGACAGTTTACAACAGAAAGAAAAGTGTAGTTTTTATAAATGCCACCACGTCACCCTCTAATACAGAACAACTTCTACTGCCAAAGTCCACAATATACAGAAAAAGAAGAGGGAAAACTAAGTAAAGACTAAATGAGAATCCTTAATAGCAGTTCGAACATGACTCTGCTAATTCAAAGGTACCGTAGGAAGTAATAACTATCTCATAGTTTATATGTTCTATAGTAACCAAGTCAAGATGTTTTAAGTTTATGAAATAATGTCAAAAAAGGGAGGAATGAACATGATTTCGTGTGTGTGTGTGTGTGTGTGTGTGTGTGTGTGTGTGTGTGTGTTCTGCCCTTACTGCAGCTCAAAGCATCCAGCTGGAAGCAGATGTTCTCGTAACTAAGAAAAGAGAACATGGAGATGCTGCTTATATTCAAATAAAAGGTCCTGAAAAAAATGACCACATTAAAATTTGTAAGAAGCAATAAGGAACAGCCTTTTCAAAGATCCATTGGCTAATCTGCTAGGTGTGGCAGAAGTATCACTCCATGCCAAGGGCTAGACACCATGTTCATTTCTCTTCTCATGTGGGGTGGGGCGTAGAGAAAAGCAGGTAAGATAACAACAAGGAAATGTATTTCTGGCTCATACAGATAGTAGCATAGACTGTTGAGAAATTCTCCCATCTCAGGAGGAACTTGCTAAGGGGCAGTGTCTGCAGAGCGCCATGCACACACTGCTCCCTGCCCTGATAACTCAGCATGGGCAGCAGCTGGCTTACACTGTGAATGCAGGCATACACGTGTAGAGATGAAGAGGATATGGCCACTTTGGTGGCTGTTGTCAGCACAACCAACTAAACTCACTAGAAAAATACCATCCACTAAACTTACAAGGGGCGATCAAGGTAAATAGCCTACCTCTAGAAAACTATTGCCCTAAATCTGATTTAGTTTTTTTCATTGTTTTGAGACAGGGTCTCACTGTGTACTTCTTCTGGCTGGCCTGAAATTCATTATGTAGACCAGTCCAGCCTCAAACTCATCTGCCAACCCCCCAACCCCTTCCTTCCAAGTGCTAGGATTAAAGAAAAGCATGTACTACCACATAGGCTATAAAGTCAAGTGTTTTAAAAGATTAGTTTCCTTCAGGTAGACTACAGCTGAAAATTATTCAAAATAAATGTGTGGCTTGCTGTTTTGGCTCTGGATGCAGGCTCATGTGGGTCAAAGCCCTCCTAAACTTGAGCATCTGCTGAAGTGAGCACAGTGAAAGGTGGGTCCTCCACAGGTGAACACTGAGGGCATAAGAACATACTAAGCAAGTTATGCCAAAGGAAGAGAAGCCATTTCCTCTGCAGTTGCTGGACTGAATCATAGCAATAAATCAGCATGAGGCACGGAGCAGCAAACCAAGGTGTGACAGCGAATATTCACACACCGTAAGAGCTGGGGTAGCTCCAGCAGCAGGGGTCAGAGGTCATACACATTAGTGGTGTAAGGGTTTAGAGTCCAAGAGGACGTTCAGGTCGGCTCTCTTTCTAAAATATAAGTGTACAACACCATACTGAAGACAACCACCATATCAAGTGGTACAGTCACTTGACTGTGCAGCATATTTTAAAACTCACCAGAAATCCCAAAGCACCAAACGTAAAGTAAAAGTCCAGGTAGCCCGTGGCTAAGTTAGATACAATCAGAGCCAAAACAAAGGATCATCAAAAATAAGTGATCTGGGGAAAAAAAACCATTAACTTCCTCGTGTGTAAGAAAATTTTTGTATAGAGTAGAACAAGCCATTTAGGACATCAGACCTCATTTACTTCCAAACCACTGCTGATTTAAAATAATCCCAAGCCAGCTTTTATCTGGGAACAGAACAGTGTTCCACCTGAGAGTTCAGAAAGACTGTGGTGTGTCAGTGCTGCGTCCCAGGGCTTGGAGTCGAGGAATCTGAATTCGCCAATTTCAGAAGCATGTGCATATCAAATCACAGGGAGTAAGACAATGAATGGCGTAAGTTCTGACTTGGCATAAACTCTCCTAAGGAAACATGAAAGGCGAGGACCATCTCCCTAAAATTTCTAGTCAGAAGTGGTATACAGTGAACAGAAATGAAAACTGTTAAAATTTCTTGTTTCTCCTTATGCTTGTGGTTAAACCCAGGACTTTGTATGCACAGGGCAAGCATCCTCCCACTCCCTATATTTCCAGAGCTTTCCTTGCTTTGACTTTAGAGACTGGGTCTCACCACATAGCCAGTATCTCCTGGGATTCACCATTTACCCAGGCTGCTGTCTAAAATTTGATGGTTCTGCCTCCACTTCCCTGGTTCTGAGAATGCAGGCAGGCAGTGCCATGTATATCCTAAACACACGCACACACGCACGCACACTACCCTTATTCTTAATTTTTTTCATTTCAAATACAACACAGAAAGAGTTCAATAGATAACTATGTTGAGGCTGTACAGGTAAGAAGGTAAACTGAGCCTACTTTCAATTAAGCTGTAACTAGAAGAGCATTAAATTAAGGTTGGGGAGGATTCTCTACGCAGTCTGGCTGGACCTAACTCCTTCCAAGTTAGCTGCTTGGGTACTTGGGTTGCTAGGAGTCTACGACCATGACAGACTGTGTCACATGGTACTTCCATTAATAATAGTTCAGAACATAAACTGCTTAAGTCTCAAGACATATGCTTTTCTTCATTATTTTGTTTCCCATAGCTTGATTATCATTGGGCATTTAAGTAAAATCAGTAAATACAGGAATAAGCAGATGTCAATGCAACCTCGACTCGGCAAGGCTTTCCTAAGGACGGCTTTCTTCTAAAGGCGCAGGCGTAAGAAAAGCATCTGAACTGGCTCTGAGATATGACTCAAATCACCTTAGACAATAATTCAGTTATTTTAAAATCATTAAGTTCAAAGTCAAGGGTCCATTTATAACTAAGAATGCCAGAATGCTCTTCTTCACTTAGAAACAAGATGATGCAGCAGCATGTAAACTGATTTTTACTTTGTTGTTCAAAACTATTGGTAAAATATCAGATATACCTTTGTTCAATGACATCTATGGAAACATCTATGTCAGAAGGCAAACGTCTCCTCTGAAGGGTTAATATAACCCGTAAACATCTGTTCACACTTACGCTTGGCTGCCCTTCCATAAGACTTACTCACGTTTCTGTTTTGGGGGATGGATTTAAGTAATATAAGCATTCATGGAAAAAATATCATGTTTCTCTTCTAAATTACACTGGAACAACAAAAGTGTGTGTGTGTGTGTGTGTGTGTGTGTGTGTGTGTGTGTGTGTGTGTGTGTGTGTGTGTGTGTGTGTGTTGGGGGACGGGGTAAGGACCTTCAATTGTGGGCAGCCTGCTGAGTTGTGGGGTTTCTCGTGCACACACTGTGTGTTGGCTACTGTCATCCCCTAGTCTTCCCCCACTCCCTCTAAACCTTTCTTCTTCCCAACAATTTCTCTTCTTGCTTTTGTCTGTTTGCTTTGTGACTCTCTGAGTTTTACTATTTTAAAAGTTTTTGATCAGCTTATATTATAATCACCATTCCAAATACTTCAAACCAAATATATATGATCTAATCTTTATCAAAAGTCATTAAAAGTATGCTCACAGTTTTGATAAAGTCTCTGACTTTTTAAAGGGGGGTATTTATTCTGGCTCATGTTCAGAAGGTTTAGTCACATTCGTTTTCCTGACGAGGCAATTGGACAGAACACTGTGCAGCAGGAGGAACCTGGCTAAGCAGAGCTGTTCACTTCACAGCCAATCAGGAAGAGAGAGAATGAAGAAATCAGTCACTCCTGTAAGGAAGCAATCAGAGTTCATTTCTAGGAACATGTTGCCATTGCTCCAAGCACTAAAACTGAATACTTCCATCAAGTTCTGAGACAACTCCTGGGAATCAGTTTGCTCCAGTTCACCGTCATACAGGCCCAAGCACTTCATGAAAGCACCAAATGCCCAGTTTCTGCCTTGACTGTATCCCAAGGACTACATGAGAATGTGCCTGGTTCACGGTCAACCTTCGCTGAGTCAGCACTCCAGAGCCAAGTTATGACGAAGTCCAAATGAGTGACGCAAATGGGAGTAAATATGCTTGTGTCAGAATGAGGAAAGCTCTCTCTCTCTCACCACACACACACACACACACACACACACACACACACACACACACACACACACACACACACACACACACACATACCTCACACACATACAAATGATCTAAGAGGAAAGGGACAGGACCAGACAGGGCAAAGGGCTAACTATGCTGAAGAAAGATCCTGTGCATGTGTGAAATGCACTAAGGTTGCCTGCGTGAGCATGGCCATGTGATTATGGGATTAGTCATGGGGCATAGACAACTTCCACTAGCCACACCACTGACGAAGGAGGACTCCCCACGGAGCACCCACTAGCTGACTACAGCTCCTCAGCCACAGGTGAAGTCTCATGCTCTACCTTATTTTTGACATGGGATCTCTCTTAAATCTGCAACTCAGCAACTGGGCTAACCAGCTGGCCGGTGAGCCCTAGGACTCGGCCTTTCCCGGCCTCCCAGTGTAGAGCTTAGAGAAGTGTGCTGTCACATCCTAGTTTTTGCATGTGTCCTGGGGATTCAAATTCAGATTTTCATGGATCCCACAGTGAACACTATTCACTGAGCCATCTCCTTAGCTCCGAAATCAGAGCTGAGAAATAAGAAGTCCAGTGTATCAAGTGAATTACCTAATGTTACCCAGGAAAAAGGTGCTTTTGTGAATTACACCCTTGTTTTAATTATATAAATAATCGAGAAGATTTTATCACCTTCAACCTAAACCAAATTTAATCTGAAGTCTAAAATTACACCAAGAAATGAGACTATGTATACGTTCAAAGTAGGTAAAATGCCTTAAGAAATTCAAAATGCTCAGTAAGAAAAACTAATAATTGCATGTTTTCCCTCCAGCGTATTCAGCTAGACTTTCTAAGCTCTTAATTTATGTTTCACACGCGACTGGTGTTACCCATACTGTGTTTTCAAACATGATCTAGAATATCAGATGGAGCTTTAGACAAATTTACAACTTGCACACTTATGTAAGAGCACAAACAAATGGTTGGAACTGCCAGAGCCATGAGAAGCTTTGAGAAGAAAATTATGAAAAATAAATTTTGTTTACAAGTCTTCTTCTACATTTGACTGCAGTAAGTCTCTGGAGAAGTATGCATTTGGCAGTGTAAGCCTGGAACTAAAATGACACAAATGTGCTTTTCCTTAAATAAAAATAGTAGAAATGAAGCTCACAAGATAGAAGGACAGAGATAACAAACGCTCTATCACCCTCCCTGCTAGTATTAGGAAGCTGAATTATATAAAACAGCAATTTTCAGTCAGACAACAGAGTAAGAAAGAAGGCAAACGGGCGAACCCAGCACCTGCCCAGGCTGACTGACTAGTGCTTGCAGGCTGTGGTGGAGGGTGGAGGAGCAGAGACACAGCAGCCCTGAGGTGAGTGAAGTCTAGGGAGGGAACCCTGGAGGGAACTCCTGGAGAAGATCAGAGATGAGAAACTGCAGGACAGGGAGCTCTGGAGTCCAGAGGGGCTGCTCAAAATGTCAGCCACTAGGTCACGCACGAGACACACATCCAAATCCAGGAGGAAGGCATCTCAGCAAAACCCTCTCCCGAGGCTCAGATGCACAGAGAAGAGAGGTCTCCGGGTCACACAGGTCAGCTTAGGAGGCATCAGCAGAAGACAAGGAAGAGGACCAGAGACAGCTCAACAGTTCAGCTGCTTGCTCTTCCAGGGGATCTGGGTTCTGTTCCCCACACTCATGCTCAACAGCTCACAAATGCATATAATTTCGGCTCCAAGGGATCTGACATCCTCTTCTGCCATGTACATGAACACACGAACACACGAACACACACACACACACACACACACACACACGAGTAAAAAATAATCTTATAAAGAGACTGAGTGCTAAGGACTTAGGCACACAGGTAAAATCCAGCAAGTTGTACAAGTTAACTATGCAGAGATGACTTTATGTTAACTGTAATTCAATACAGCTATAAAAACAATACGAGGAGCTGACACGTTTAAGCTTAGCGAGCGCATCTCTTTGGTCTTTGTTTACCCACAAAGACCTCTCTTCCCACGAAGACTTGCATGTGACCTCCTCATTCCAATTCACCTCCCTAAGCATTGTGGTTTTACTTGTAGATGCTCTTATACAAACATCCTCCCATCTGGAACATGGGTTCTTGCAGACAATTTGAACGTCAGAGGCAAAGGGGAGAGGTGATGGGTGAAGAACTCTTGGGGGGAGACTGGCAAGAGGGACAACATTTGGAATGTTAAAAAAAATGAAACAATAAAAATATCTTTAATACACTATGAAAAATAAATAAAGGGTCACAGCATTAGGAAGGGTTAAAACCACTGCCTTAACTGGTGGCAGCATTCCTTCCAGAGGTTCTCAGACATTTATTCAGATTTTGATAGAATCATTACATGACAGAGAACATGCTTCTTAGCCAGTCAATTCTATTGAGCAAGGCATTTAGAGGTTATGGAACTTCTTTCTTGTTATTTTATTTTATTTTATTTTATTTTATTTTATTTTTATAAGTAAGTATACTGTGGCTGTCTTCAGAAACATCAGAAGAGGGCATCAGATCCCATTACAGATGGTTGTGAGCCACCATGTGGTTGCTGGGAATTGAACTCAGGACCTCTGGAAGAGCAGTCAGTGCTCTTAACTCCTGGACCATCTCTCCAGCCCCCAGTTATGGAATTTCTAAAATAACAACTAAAGAACCAGAGCAAAGTAAGTATACTCTCTAAGCACAGCAAGAATCACTATTACATAATTGGGATTATAAAACACATTAGTTACAAAAAACATTAGTTTTAAAACACAGGCAACAAGGAAATTATTTTGCAAATATAATAAATAAGTAGTACAGTAAGCAGATTAAGCAAACACCAGCTATCCAGTCACCTGATCAGAACTGTCCCTTAGGAAGAAGACTATATTGATGTGGAGTTAGTAAGACCAAACTTGAAAGCCTTGAAAGCAGTTTCTGAGATCTAGGTGGGAGCTAAGGAGATACATCAGTTAGGGAATGCAGCTTAGATCCCCAGAACCCATGAGAGGCTGTGCACGGTGGCATGTGTCTGTAACTCCAGAGCTGGGGCACAGACACAAGAGGGTCAACTCGTGTAGCCAACCTGTAAACTGGGTTCAGATAAATCCCGTCTCTCAGAAAGGAGGACGGAGAATAGTAAAGGAAGACGGTCAACACTGGTGTCCGACCTGCACACGCGTGCATACATCTGTGTGTGCGCACACGCACACACACACATTTATATAGCTATTACACACATATACATGCAGACTAATTATATTTTTAGAAAATAGGTATTAGGTAGCAATAAGGATAAAGAAAATGTGTAGAGTATAAAAATGTAAACTGGAAATTTAATACAACTGAAGAGATGGCTCAAACGCCTCTGAGTCTCACAACCTGAGTTTGACCCCTGGAATCTACATGGCAGGAGAGAAGTGACTCCCTCAAGTTATCCTCTGAATTCTGCACACATGCTGTGAGATGCACACATGCACACACACACACACACATACACACACACACATACACACACACACTCACACTCACGAGTAAATGAACCACTAAATGTAATTTAAAAAACCCACAAGGCAATGACTAGATATAGACAGTGAGGAGGATGGTGTTCAGAGTGACAGTGGCCTTGCGCTTAGCTGTCTGGAAGGTACTGAAGTAAACAACACCGGAGAAAAAGCAGCATTGTAGATAGCCCATATCTATATCACACACTGCCTCATACACACGTATAGCACCAACTATGCCTAAGGCACTGCGTTAATTACTGAAGACAGAGCAGTATATTGAAAATGTCTTAAACCCATACAATGAAAACTTTTCTATCCAAAAAGCAGTTAGACATGAATCTGAACTTAGGGAACAGCCGTCCTGTTTATATAAACTCTCCCATGATTTATTCCATCTTCTTTCAATATCTAGCACTAAAAAGATCATGGTCCCTGAGTTACACCCCACAGTCCTGACTTTTAAAAACCACCTAAAATCTAAATAAATTCCTCAGAACTTTAGGAGACCAAGTTGTCCTATTTTAACTGACAAAACAGTACAAATTTATTGTGCCCTATACAAGGCTGTCATAGCACAATGGTTTCAATACTGCCATCAAATGTTAAAAGGAAGAATTACACAAACTAAAAAAAAAAAAATTACAAAATCTGAAATACCCAAGGCATAAGAAATCATCAAAAGATAAAAGATATACATCGCTACTGTACTGGCTGGTTTTGTGTGTCAACTTGACACAAGCTGAAGTTATCACAGAGAAAGGAGCTTCAGTTGAGAAAATGCCTCCATGAGATCCAGCGGTAAGAGATTCCGTGGGCTGGTAGTCTTGGGTTCTATAAGAAAGCCAGCTGAGATGTTTAATGTCAGGAACTACCAATGTCCTTCAAAGAGGCTCTACAGTTTTACATTTCCGTCAGCCATGAATGAGGTTGATCCTCTTATTTTCCCCAGCTTAAGGGTACTAAGTGGGATTTCACTGAGACAATGATATCCACTGTGATGGATGATAGAAGATTATGGTGAACATTTTCTCATAGGCCATCCATGTATCTTTTTGAATGAAATCTGTGTAAATCGTACTTCTTTTATTTTTTTTTTGGAGGTGAGGATAGAGGTATTCAACCAACGACTTATATACTTTTTAATAAGTACACATTCCACCACTATACCTGTAACCCCTCTTAAATGAAAGGGGGGTGCATTTTCTTATTAAGTAAGATGTAATTCTCTGCAAATTCTGGATTCAAATTACTATATGTATATGTTTTGCAAATATTTTCTATTTTCCAAATAGTATCCTTAGAGAAGAATAGTTTAAAATTTGATAAATCCATTTAATGAATTTTTATTAATGGATGTTTTAGGTATTACATTTAAAAAGCCTCACTCAATCCAAGGTTATGAATGAGTTTAATCTCTTATAATTAGGTCATTGCTATTATTTTCTCTTTCAGAAGATTTATGGTTTTAGATCTGTAATTCCTTCTTATTTGTAAGTATCTCATTTTTAGCATGGATATCCAAATGTCCCAGCATCATCTGTTACCAAAGATCCTTTTCACCATGTCGCCTTGGCATCTTTTGTTGAAAACCAACTTAAGGTACGTGGTTGTTCTTCAGTATTCGTGAGGAATTGGTTCTGCGGCCCCCCCCATGGGAACTCACATATAAAATGACGCGGTATTTACATATGACTTCCGGTTATCCTGCTGTGCGTTTCCCACGATCCCCAGATTATTTCTAATAGCTATAGACAGGTTACTACTCAGCGTTATTCAGAGAATATTGACAAGTAAAAGAGTCTATATGTTCAGGACCCATGTGAATTTAGATTCATAGTTAAATAAATACCAAAGAGGGAACCCATGGATACGGATGTCCTACCACATATGGGTTTATTTCATGAAGCTACTGTACCCCTCTATCTATCTGACTAGGACTATATTATGTCTGAGGCTATCTGCTTGTTTTTGAGTCAGGGCTTTGTTATGTAACCCAGGATGTCCCTCACACTCCTAATTCTGTCCCAGCCTCCAAAGGCTAGGGTTCCTAGTGTACACCATCACACCAGGCTTCCTGTAAGTTCTCATAGAAGTATGACAAATTCTTTTGTCCTTTTCAAAATTATTTTCTTTTCTATAGATCCTTTATATTTCTGTGTAAGTTTAGAACTAACTTCTCAATTCCTACAAGAGAACTTGTGAGATTTGATAGGATTTCCAATCAACCATAGCCAAGTATGATGGTGTATGCCTTTAATCCCAGCACTTAGGAGGCAGGAACTGTGAGTTCAAGGCCAGCCTGCTCTACATAGTTCCAGTACAGCCAGAGCTACATAATAAAGAGACCTTGTCTCAAAAAAGAAAGAAAAAAAGGGAAAAAAAAAATTCTATTCAACCAATAGCTGGGTCTTTCAGTTCTGGGGCTGGGGTTATTTGGAATTTCCTTATACTATTGTGATTTTTCAGTATACGGAAATTCTCATTTATTTTAAAACATTACTCATAAAGTTATTTAAGAGCCTCCTGACACAATTATAAATTTATCATCCCTTAGACTCAACACTGAGCAAATGAACAATGATCAAATGGGAAAGGTCTGTTCTCTCGTAAAGTGTAAGAGCTGGGAGCCATTCAGAAAATCAAACGTGAAAAGGTTAACTCCTATCCTAAGTATTATCTTTATTTGAAACCGCTCCCCCTCCCCCGCCAAGCTTCTGGCTGGACCAGGAGATGGTTTAGCTGATAACAGGACTTGCTGCCAAGCCCCAAGTTTCATTGCTGGAACACATATGGTAGAAGAAAAAAATCAAGTCCTGCAAGCTGTCCCATGGCATCCATACAATAAATATATAAACATATATAATTTTAAAAAATGTTTCTGGTAGCAGAAACCAAATTAATCTGAGGGTTTTATTAATTTCTTTTCTCCCCTAACCCCTGTTAAACCCAGGAACATTTTGCAAATTAGTGCTTTAACTACAGTGAAACAGACTACCCCCAGCTGTTGCTGCCCCATGTTGGTCAACATCTGTAAATAGGCATCTGTCAAATGAGACAGGGCTGAGGTTCCATCAAACATTTCTAACATGAAGCTTTTATTTCTATTTGCTTGGTTTTGGTGCTGGAGACTCACACTGGCACGCACTCTACCACTGACTCCACCCCCACGCCCACACTATAAAAAGTAGGAATGTCAACAAAAGCTTCTTTTTTTCAAATGAGAGATTCCCTTTAAAAATAAAAACATTTTGCATATTCAGAGCAGAAGCCATTTTACAACGGAAGCTAGAATGAAGTCACATGCCACTTCGAAGTGAGGCGGATAAAGACGGTGCATACTCACGGCAAGGAGCCCTGCACTGCAGTGCACATGCGGCTGCAGAGTGGTTGTTACAAAGGGAAAGCTGAGGGAAAACCAGTGTCAGGACAAAGCGCAGTATGACTTCAACAAAACTAATATATTGATTGGGTAATAGCAATTACCATATCAAAGTTTTATAAAAGTATATTTTAAATAAATTATGCATTGTATGGTATTTTCCAGAAGCTTACAAACAGCAAGCTCCAAAAGTACTCCACGTTTTTAAAGATGTTTTTTACCTTTGCTTCTGCTCAACTGCTCGGTCTAGGTGGAGAAAAATGTCCTGAAAGAGGCTGCAGCTGGACCGGCTGTTAATGGTGTAGCCGTAACTTCGTTTCCAGTACTGTTTCAGGTCATTTAAGTATTCCAGAACCTAAACAGAAACATTTCAGGAGTGATTCTAACACAGTTCCAGAAATATATAACAGAGTCCTGATTAATAATGATTCTCAGAAAAGTTACACTCATTCCATTAGAGAGCAAACACACGGGCTTAGCATTCACAGCCAGCAGCTGCTGCCCAGGCATCTAAGGACTGGCCTCCATGGTCCAGCACTCAGCAACAAATGGCGCCAAACCTTCGGTTCAGGGCTAATGGGAAACGAAGGCCATCAGCTCTGTCCCATTTCTTCTGACTTATATTCAGTCAATGTGAATTTTTAAGAATTTTAAGACAAGAGCTCCTAGAGACTCTTGGTGCAAGTCAAAGTTTAGGAGCAGAGTTAAACCAGTGTGCTGGATCCCAAACAAACACTTCAAAGTCAGCCAAAGGGGGAAAGGAGACACAATGTACAGATTTCAACATAAAAGGAACTAGGTAAAAATATATTAATGACTCAGAAATAAAACAATAGCATTAGGAATAAAAACAGTGGCAAGTGACCATTACAAATCACCTTGTGCACACTGATATCATGTAAGAAGCTTGAAGGTGCAGGGTCAACAGAGTGATGGCCAAGTCTAAGTTTCCTAACTGACTTGGGAAAATCTGAGTAAACACATAACTAGAGTGAAAGATCTAACGAGAAGCTGAGGTTTTAAATGTGGAGGACAGGTTTACCAGATGGCAGATCTGGATAATGGGAATGACTTTTATGTGAAAATCTTACACACAAAAGTGGACCACAGAATAGGGTCTGCGGGAACATTTACAACGGATGGACGATGGTGCAGAGCTGTAAAACAGGCAATGAGGCGGACAGCAGCTGGCTCCGCACCATCTCTATAAAGATCTGCCTGGCTGCCAATGAACCGCCTTCGGGCAACTTCTATCTTGACTGTGCATCACCATGTGCTTATCTTCTTGCATTTTCAGTTTTAAGCAAATACTGAACATAAAACGTTCAGTAAAACAACTGTTTGCTAAGTAACAGCAGAAGGGGTCCAGCAATCCACAAGGTCCTAGATAACTAAAACTCCCCACGGTTCTCAAAATCATGTAAATGTCTCTTCATTTAAAATGCATTTAGAGTGTGTGTGTGTGTGTGTGCACACAAAGAAGCATGTCTTTGTACAGGCAGGTGCATGTCAAGAGCAGAGGTCAGAGGACAACCTGACAAAGCTTAGGTTGTCAGGTTGGGCATCAAGAACCTTACTAGCTGGGTCATTTCACCAAGCCATCATTTTTAATTTTCAAACATAAAAAATGCTACAGTAGTATAATAATCTATGTGTCCATCATCCAACAAGAATCATTTAGTCAATCGTGTTCTAACTATGCTCTAGTTACCAATGGATTATTCTCAAGTAAATCTCCGATACAATTTTATTTCATCTGTAAATACGTCACTATGTAAACCTACTGCATAGTGTAAGTTCTAAGTGGTAACAGATAAAATTATTTTTAATCAAATCACTGAAAAAAAACTTAAGACACCGTTATATATTTTTTTTAATTAAGAAAAGTATGTTCATGTGTGTGTGCTTGATGGTTTTTTTGTTTTGTGTGCACCATGTACAAGCAGGAGCCTTTGGAGACCGGAAGAAGCACTAGCCCCCTCCGTGGGTGGATCTGAGTCCTCTGCAAGCATGGTAAGTGCTCTCAATCACTGGGCACTAATCTAGCCAGAGTATATATTTAACTAATTTCCTTTTATATATAAAAGGAAACTCTTAATTTATTTAAACATATATTTCAAATTGTTAACTCATGGTTGCTTATATGAGTTCTTTGATTACAGAGTTCTTTGATAACCCACAATACAGAAACGTGGCAGGCAACATTCTCATCAAGTGATCAAACATACCAAGGATGTGACAAACTGACATAATTCTTTGTGATGGATACATTTAGAAGGATTTCAAGTAGAATTCTTGTCAAAAATGTTTATTCCAAATTTATGTTAAGTAAAACTTCAGATATATCCAATATATTCTGCAGAAAAAAAGCCTGGCTTCCTGCGGGACGCCAGTATATAGCAGACGAAAGCTGCAGTGCTTTTCTAGATAGGAGGAGGCTAGATACACCACCAAACGGGTCAGGGACCCTTGATGAGACCCCGGATTTAAGAGCAGCAGCTACGGACGGCTTTATTAAGATGCCTGTAAAACTGTGTCTCGGACCGTTCGTTCTATGGTGTAGTTATGATATACACTGTGACACCTGAAAATGATATAAATGGTCATCTATCTATAGTCATTTAGGAGAATGATCTTGTTTAGATGCACTGTGATCATTGTATCATTCTTAATGCTTCTAGTGGTTTGAAATTTTCCAGAACAAATAAGAGGACTCAGCAATAAAGACATACATAATTCTAAAAGGAAAAAGAGAGTCTTTAACATCAAAAGTTCCAGGAGCACCCTGAGGCAGTTGACAGATGTGGTGTCAGGTTTTATGGCACATCAAATCACCTGCTAGAAGGGAAAATATGTACACAAAGCGAGAGTAAAATGTTTGAAAGACAAGGAAATGAACAAGGGTGGTCTAGGAATGCACTTGTGAGTGACCGGCAGGGCCTGCAGAGGCAGGTTAAGACCACCTCAAGGAAGTGGGCGTGGCCAGTCATTACCAGGGACACGGACAAAGCCACTCAGAACAGGAAGGAGGCAGCCAGCAGGCAGCCAACTGAATCACATCCTAAACTTTTCAACAACTACGGCACCCGGGGCAAACAAGTTAAATGACAATTCTCTTTTGTCAAAACTTGTCATTTATATAATATTAAAATGATCTCCTTTTGATTGTCCCCTGGACTCATGAAGTTTGAGGGGGGAGGAGAGGAGATGTTCTGACATACGTGAACAGTGACCAGAGATTTCTTTGTACTCATACAGGTAAATTTATTAATGGTGTTCTTTTTTTTAGGGAGCAGAGGTCAGGAAATGAGAGTGGGAAAGAGGGAGAAGAAGACAAATATCTCAGGCTTTCTCTCAGATACAGAAAACAGAAAACTGGCTGGGGTGAGTGGAGAGCTGTGGGGAGGAGAAACAGAAGAGGGCAGAAGGAGGGGGCAAGGTCTGTACGTGACATCATAGATGTCATAGCCAAACCCGTTATCTTGTAGCTAACTAAAAACTAGCACATGGAACGGGACTAGGAAGGTGGTGTAGACTCAGGTCTGTGGGAAACTGTTCTGGGGTAACCTGGCTTTTATACTGGCCTCAACAATCCTCCCAGAAGCAGGTTTTTAACTGGGATGAGGGGAGGGTACCTGGAGATCATGTCCATAGGTTCTATCTCTATAAAAACACCTCCTACAAATGAAATAAAAGGTTCCAAAGACAAATCCTATGTTTATCTTTAATCCCAGCACTTGGGAGGCAGAGGCAAGTGGATTTCTGAGTTCGAGGCCAGCCTGGTCTACAGAGTGAGTTCCAGGACAGCCAGGGCTACACGGAAAAAACCCTGTCTTGAAAAATCAAAAAAAAAAAAAAAAAAAAAAAAAGGTCTGGAGCCCAATACAAGAGGTTACTGGGGGTAAGAAGTCAGTCACCCAGCACTGATTCAGCACAGAGGGGAAGCACCCTACAGCAGCAGCCATCCGCTAAGATCCTTCCCTCCTCTCAACTCTCCTGTGAGCCCCTCCTACACTGGTACAAGCACCATGGCATGACCTCTGACATGTGCTGGTCATCTAAGCCTCTACGAAACAAAATAAAGCACCTTCATGGGTTTCAAATCCTGCTCTGTTTGGCAAGGAGTATATTTCTTTAGAATTTGTAAGCAATTCTTGATTCCCATATAAAACACTGCCATTTTACATGTATGTGAGGATAACTAAGGTCCAGAAGTCTGTTGTCCTGACAATCCAAAACACTTGTCCAGTCCACCCTTTCCAGATGCCAGCACTCACGAATCATGCAGAATTTAGTCCCTTAAGATCACCAGAGGTCTTTCTATATTCCTTAAAAGTCCATAACCAGGTAAAATAGGGGAAGTGGAAACTGAAGTGAGCCACTGCCACCAGCAGGTGGGACCAGACCGCGTCTTAGTCAAAGATCATGAAAACTACTTAGGGTGCATCAGGTCTGTGGAAAACGGCTCTCTCCGCAGCTCACTCGGTTGTATATTAGCCTGAAACCTCTCCCAGCAGTCGGTTTTTAATTGGGATGGAGGGCACCACTTAGAAATCGAATTACCATTTTTCTGAGTCCTATGAAACCGATTATTTACCCCCTTAAGCATTTACACTCCTTACTTAGGAGAACTACGAGTTAGTCCTGGGCAGTTTATATCCCCGAATCCTATCGATTTTCTGAAAAGCTGCTTCAAGTAATAACAAGGAAAAATTCAAATGACCAAAAACCATGAGAAAAAATTACAAACAAAATACTTACCTTTGCATCATCTACGTCAAACACATCACACCAGGGAGAATGGACACCTTTAATTGCCAGGTCAAATGAACAGGTGAAAAAAGCTACCTGAATTAAGTCTGGGGAAGAAAACAGGTAAAATGTGTGGGTTATTAGCTTCTTTGGTTTTTTAAAGGCTATATACCCATAGAATGTTATGTGTATAGCTACATGCACAGCTGAAAAAACAAAGTTTCTGGAGAAGAGACTATGGAGGAGCAAAGCCTGGCCTGACGAAGCCAACGCACAGCTGCTCCACTAGAGGAGACTGTGCGGGAGACATCTCAGTCCAAAGAGACTACGAAGCACTCTGGAAGTGGAAATTGGTTAAGTTTTTAGAACTAGTTGTTTGCTAAATGCATGCTGCCTAGTAAATCCAACAAAAGGTTAGCCCAATGACTTATTAAATAGAACTTGATATTGATAACTTTAGAGGGGTGGAAAAGGAGAGCCAAAGTCTTGCTAAGTCCTCAACTTGAACATTAATAATGACAGAGTATATTTACTATCAGTTTTCAAAACTACACAATATTATAACTATTAAGTACATAACCAGGGACACAGAAAGATATTCGAGAGGACCATGGAAGATTGAGAAGGAAGAACAGAATGAAGGGGCAGGAGAAAGATGAAGACTCCAAGCAGAGCACAGGAGAGGACAGCCCTAAACCAGCAGGGGGGAATGGACGGTAGCTTCGTAATGGTATCAACTCTGCAAACTTAGCTGCCCAAGGAATCTCGGCAGATTTCAGAACACAGAACAAGGGATTTTCACACTGCTAACTGTAATGGGTACTAAAAAAGGGACCGGTGAGTGCTTGGGCTTCACAAGGAAGCCTTGGTCAACACAAGTCAAGCACTGTGTTCTCTGGCAAACAAGCAGGTAACACCTAAATATGGAGAGAAGAGATGAAGTGCCAACTGTAGGGGCTGCTACCATTACTCTGATTTCTAGCTCATTTTACTGTTGTTGTTGTTTTTTTTTTCTTTCCCAAAGGAAAATGGGACCAACATTAATTAATTGATATTATATGCATCCCATATCAGTTCAGCTTAAAGAATTTCTTAGGTAAATATTTAACAATAACAAATAATACATTTTGGGGTTAGATAGATGGATCAGCAATTAAAAACCCTGGCTGCTTTTACAGAAGACCAAGTTCTAGTCCCAGCACCCACATAGCAGCTCACAATGCTCTGTAACCAGTTCCAGAGGATCTGACCTCCTCCTCTGGCCTCCATGGGACCCAGGCAATACATGCACTCACACACACATGCAAACATACACACAAAAATCTTTTAAAGGAGCCGGAGAGATGGCTTAGTGGTTAAGACCACTGACTGCTCTTCCAGAGGTCCTGAGTTCAATTCCCAGCAGCTACATGGTAGCTCACAACCATTGTAATGGGATCTGATGCCCTCTTCTGATGTTTCTGAAGACAGTGACAGTGTATTCACATACATTAAATAAATAAACAAATCTTTTAAAAAATGTATTTCACTAGGAATAGACATAAAAGTCATTGGAAACGTTTCCCAACACCTAATAAATCAGTGTGGCTTGTTGATGCTGTACATGTCTGATGTCATGTTATGGCTCATTTGGAGTCTCAGTTCTAGCTCTCAGACTAGGAAGTGGTATATCCTATAACCCAAAAACAAATGACAAAACAAACAGAAGACGTCACCAAGCCAGGCACGGGAGATTTCAGTCTTCCCTCCCACCAATATGTTCTTCTAATCTTTTGGAAACTAAGCCACAATATGAGACATGTTATCACTTCTCTACCTACTGATATTTACCAATATCCATAATAAATTGTAAAGTTCTAGAAAATAAGAAAAAAAACTTCATTTTCTTAATTTTCCATTGCTAGGTGACCGTGTGCCCTGTTTCCTCTTTGCAGCCATCTGTTTCCACTCTCCAAAGTGTCCCCTACAGATGACAAACCCCAGGCTAGCACTCCACTCCCGCAGTTCAAGAGAGAGAGTATCCACGTCCTCGGACTCTCTACAGATGAGAGCTGCCAGCCTCACCTGACTTTCCACTTATAAAACCTACCATTCTCCCACATTAACACGCAGTCCTGAAGTTTCCCAAAACTACAGGATTTATACTATTTTTTTACTTGTATTATTTTAACAAGAGATAATTCAGAAAAGGCAACGTTTACATTATAATTCTTAGAAATGAGGCTCTCATTAAAAAAATCCACATGTAAGAACCCTGCATAATAATTTATAAAAGATTTAAAGAAGATGAAAATAAAAATCAGTGCCTGGTATATCATTTTCCTGACCCAAGACACACTATCTGACGACCATATATTTAACTGTGGACCTTTAAGAGTAACTTGTTTTTTGTTTGGTTTAACAACTCCGAACTACTTAAAACAGAATTTAAATGAAATACAACAGATCTATTACCTGCGTTTAAATTGTTCACTGGCACTTGCAAAGTAGCTGCGACTTTCTTTAAAACCCTCTGCATTTCTGGTCCAGTTTTGAAGGCTTCTACATGATAAAGAGCTGTAGCATTTCTTTCCACGTCAGTTAAAAACTTCTCACAATGATCGAAGAACCTCATAAGTTTATCATTAATTCTTGGAGGGCCACACTCCATATCTGAAGTGAAAAGAGCATACATATGTAAATCACTGGCATAACTGACAATTTCAATTACTGAAAATTTAAAGGGTGAAAAGGGAACATTTAACAAACGATTAAGCTGTGTCTGGGAGAAAACAAAAACAAAAACAAAGCAAGCACTGATCAACAGAACAGTACTGTGGCCAGTGGAGGCCAGGAGAGGAAGTCAGGTTCTGAGCAGCTGGACTTAGATGGATGTGAGCTGATAGGGGTACTGGGAATGAGCTTGAGTCCTCTGTAAGAACAATAGTCTCTCTTAACCACACAGTCATCTCCCCAGCCCCAAAGAGAATGTTTTGCTCTGTGGATTTTTTTTTTTTAAATTGGGAATCAATCTCAGGGCCTTTGTATGCTAGGCCATCTCTCTACCCACTAAGCTGCAGCCCCAGCACAGCTTCTTCATCTCTAACAATTGCAATGCACGAGCATATATGCTAGAAGAGACTTTTAAAAAGTAGACTGCAAATAAATGACTTAAAGCAGTGCTATACCAGGAAATAATCCACATAAGTAAATATTTCTTGGAACAAGAGTAACCAGGGAAGCACGAAAATGCAAAACTGTTACAAGCACTGCTTCTCTCCAGCACAGGCCACCTGAGAATGCAAGCTACAAGGCAGCACTTTGCAGATTTCAGGTGGAGAATTCAACGGCTTTGATTCTCCTTGCTGAGCAAAACTCCAAGTGGAGCGTTTCATTTTCTGAGCTAACTTTTTCAAGCCCCCTAACGTTACAAAATACTCTGTTTTGACATAAACTACAAAAACCAGCAAAGCAACATTAATGTTTCCGGTCTGCTGTTTCATTTCAGAAGCCCCACGTGCCTCTGGTAGGCTCATCTTCCCGAAGCTCTCAGATGGCTTCCCGTTTAGCATTTACTAAGTTACATTATTTCCACAAGTTGGCAACAACTACTTATTGGAAAAGCATTCATTATCATGCTTCAACTGTTGGGGCCTTTTCCCAATTATATTCAAAACATCTCTGTAGTCATTCTTCCAGGAGGAGAAGAACACTATTGTTTCTGTGTCTACACAGAAAAGCAAGCTAGACCACAGTATGCTGAATATATGTACAAAAATACAAATATATATGTAAATATATTCCCCCAAATGGTAACTCTGTCTACTCTAATTGCCAATTGGATTATAGTTCTTACAGAAACATCCCCAATAAGAGAATTCTCTCGTCTTCTTATATGGCCCAAAGAACCTGTCATTATCAAATCCCATTGTTCTGTTTCTATCAAAACCTAAAATCTGATTCTATGGCCTTTCTCAAAAGCCCAGATGTACACAGTAGGCAAGCCAACATCTCAGATGACAAGAGAGTGAGTTTACTCTGTGACTGAAACAAAGAGGGATACATTTCCCTGAGCTGTTCTGATCTCTGGCTTTGACTCTTGAGGCAAAGCCAATCTTCACAATACAATCTAAGGAGGGAAAATCATTTAGCCTAAGAGGTCCAATATATATTCACACAGTACACTCTGTGCTTTTAAAATATTTACTGATATTTATTTAGTGTGCAACTGGCAGGACTCAGCTAACCCTTCCTCAATGTACACCCAGGGATCCAACTCAGGGTGTCAGGCTTGGCTGCAAGCTCCTTAACCTGCAGAGCCATCTTAGCAGCTATTGTGCTATTTTAAATGTTCTAGTTTCGACATCAAGTTCATTTAATGGATTTAGGAAGATGTTCACTCAATCTAATGAAAGAAATGTAGCCACGATTAAAAGGCACACTCAACAAACAAGCATATGTGCATCAGCCAGCTGAGTTATTCAAAGTAGTAAAACACACAACACACAACAATGGGGAAATCTCTAAAAGAGGTTTTTAAGTCTTAGAGAAAGAAACGGGAAGCTGAGTTTTTCTCAGTTGTTTGAGTCTTTGATGGCTAATGTCCTCGCTTCAGTTCTCTGCCGTTCAAAGTGACAAGCAGTCGAGAACACTTATCCACCTCTTGGCACTTTGGAAAGGTTACTTGCTACTGTGTATCTGTTCGGAGCAAGCTCTCCATAAGATTTCCTGGATCTAGCTGTATGAAAATCTGCCAATTATTTGGTACTTTTTGCTTCATTTCTTCATCTGTGAGACTGACAGGGGACACAAATAGGGACTTCATAAAGCAGTGGTATGTGTTCAACGGGAAGTATGCTCGACATACAAAAGTGTTAATGTTTGCTGTAATAGCTAAAACATTTTCGGAAGGAAATCTCACCATGCTAGAAAAGCCACAAACCTGGATACTGACTAGTTCACAACTAAGTAAGGGTGGTGAAGGGGGCACACTCTTGGCTTCTTCACCTGTGAAATGAAGATTCCACTACTTGTGCCCCCAAATTCTGCAACAGTATGATGATGGAATAACTCGGTAAGGTGATGCATGTGACCACAGACCACAGCTACAATGAGGGAAAAACTACAGTAAACACAAGAATGAAACAGGGCACCCTAACCCTAAGTAAGGCATAAAGAGGCTTTGAGGAGCAGCTTCCTAAAACACCTTGTAAATGTTGAAACACAGGAAAAGACCATGATGTTTAAAAAAAAAAAAAAAAGGCCAAACTGGGTGTGGTAGCACCGGCCTGCGATCCCAGCACTCGGGAGGCAGAGGCAAGTGGGTCTCTGTGAGTTTGAAGTCAGCATAGTCTACAAGCAAGTCCAGGACAACCAGGGCTGAAAAACCTTGTCTCGAAAAACAAAACAACAAAACCAAACTCCAATTCTCATAAGCAGTTCGGGAGGAAGAAAGTTCTATGTTATTTGAAAGACTGCGCGCAGTTGTTAAACTACTTGCCAGGAAGGGAAAAGAAGCTAGATTGGAGCTCGGAGGGATGGCGCGATTTGGGAATGGGGAATGTAAAAACTGGGAGCGATACTCCCCCCAACCCCCGCTGGATCTCCAGCGTTCCCTACTGCACTCTTCGCGCAGAAAATGCTAGGAATTCACATCTGATGAGTGAATGAACAAGCAAGCGTATTACTAAAACAACAGAAACAGCCAAGTCCACATCCTGTGCCCCGAGAACGCAAGCGGGAAGGGGAGGTGACAAAAAGGGACAGGAGCGGAAGCTGAGTTAGGGGGTCCGGAGCCTAGGGAAGGCGGGGCGCGCTGTCACCTGAGACGTCGGGAGGTGGCAGTCCTGGGTGGTAATGCTGCCACAACCCTTGGAGGAAGGCGGCGCTGCTGTCTACACAGCGGTGCTTGGAGCTGGTGACCAGCCGCAGGCGGCTGTAGTTCTCCCGGCTGAAGAGGTCTGGGAAGAGGATGGCCAGACGCAGGGCCAGTTGTCGCATGTCCTGCCGCCCCTTCTCCACCAGCTGCCCGTCCATCCAGTCATCGTACCACAGCGGCCACTCGGCCAGCGCGGCGGCCACTTGGCTCCCGCCATTCCCGGACCCGCGGGTCTGTAGCAGCCCCTGCAGCTGCCTCAGCTTGCGGATCTGCTTGGTCGTAGGGTAGCGGGTGCCGTGACGGATGAGGGCGACCAGCTGCACCGGGGTGCAGGTCCCCGCCAGCAGCTCCGGGTCTCGCTGCGGCGCCACCGGGTCGACCAGCAGCGAGGGGTTGACATCTTCGTAGCGTGTCTTCGTGCCGAAGTAGGGGCTGAGCACCGAAGCCACCGGGTCGCCGCGCCCCGGGAGAGAGCAGCGCGCGAAAGACGAGAGCAGCGCCGCAGCCAGGACCGCAGCAGGCGCTACCGAGGCCGGGAGGTAGCTGCGCGCGCCGCGAAGCATCGTGCCCGGGGGGCCCCGCGGAGGGCGGCGCGCGGCTGCCGACCCCCACTTCCGGATCCGCCGGCGGGGGCGGGAGCAGAGCGCGCTTCCGGCTGGGGACCTCTGAATGCGAGCGTGGTCTCCGGTGCCGCCGCCGAGCGAGTGCGGCTGATGGTCTCGGAGCCGCGGTGTGGTCAGGTGGAAAGACGGAAAACTCCGAGGCGCCTGCGACACCGGGCGCAGGTGGAGCTGGCGTCATCTGACCCGGCGCGTGGGCGACTGTCGGGCAGCTTGGCGCCTCAGGAACCGACGTCAAAGATTCCTGAGCTGTTTAGGTTTTATGGGGTGCTAAAGGAGCCCACATCAATCCTTTTTTAAAAGTAGGTAGTCCGAGTTCCACCAAAAGAGAACCTTTAGGAGATGGCTTTTGTCTTGTTCCTTACTGTGAGTTTTCAAAGTGAGACCCCTGAACGATCAGTCTCAAGATCACTCCAGAAAAGACATCTATGGCCTTTGCTTACAAAATACCTCCTGAAGCTCAAGTCCTCTCCCCGACCCACTTGTTAGAGTTTGAAAATAAGCAGGACACCTCAGAGGCATGAATTTAGAAAGGGGCTTATTTCTTCAGACATTTAAGTCCTGGGCCTAAATTTAAGTGTGATTTTAATGTAGACTAGAGCTGACACACCTCAAAATTGTCTGCTTGTTTATGCCGAAGGCCATTGAGAGACTAGAAACAGCCATCCTTATAATTTGGGTACACTGAATCATGGGCTAACAGAGGCATTCCATTATTAAGTATGAGCTCATCACTGTATGGAGGAAACGCCCATATTCTCCCATGTAGTTAGATATGCAAATCAGCTGAGTTTTTAAGATTTTTGAAATAGGTATGTGTGAGTTACATTTATGAGCAGAAGCCCACGAAGGCTAGAATAAAGCGTTGGCGTCCCTAGAACTGGAGTTATAGGCAGTGATGAGTTATCATTTGGGCACTGGGAACTGGGGTCCTTTTCAAAACCATTAAGAACTCAGTCGCTGAGCCAGTTCTCCAGCCCCAACAGTTGAGTGTCAGGCTACATAGCACAGACTCTTGGACACGTGAATCTAAATACCTTGTTTTTTTCTACTCAAACCCCAGTATGTATGACAATTGAAGGAAGACGTATTAAATCATATGATGATCCAAACCCAAGATTTGGAGCACATTTGCCAGTGGATCTTTCCCATAAAGACACTGTTACCATCTCTGTTAGTTTCTCTCTAGTTCAGAAAATTGTACCGTTAAGTACTAAGAAGAAAAATGTTATAAAGCAAGAGTAGGTTCCAACTTGAATGCTGAAATTTTAAGACATGGGGGTGGGGGGGATTCTAAGCGTGCTTTTTTTGTTATGCCATTTTGTAGAGTCATGGTCAGTCTTCCTTTTCACAGAAGGTTACTTAAATTAGTATTTATTGAATTTTTAAGTCTTACACTTTATAGACTAAGATGCTTGTTTTTTTTGTTTATTTTCAGTATAATACTTTTTTTTTCAGTTGTAATTTGATAGTTTACAAAGTAGTAGGTTTCCTTGTGGCATTTTCATACGTACTTAGTTTTGGCTGTACCTCCTCCAGCCATGTCCTCTCTCCTTGTCCTAGCTTGGATCCCCCACTTAAACCCTTTTCCAGTGTCCCTCCTTCCTTATTAAATGTGTTCTAGAATCTTGCCCACTCCTCACCTTTATAAAGTATCCTTTGTTCCTCCTGGGCCCCTTTTTGGTTTCCTAGTGTCTATACTCACATATATACACTAAAATCCAGAAACTAAAATTCAAACATGAGAGAGAATGTGGGTGTTTGCTTTTTTAAGCCTGGGTTGCCTAAATGTTTCCCAGTTCTATCAGCTTTTCTGAGAATTGCATTTTTCTATTTGGGTGAGTGCAATCCCACTGTATATGTGTTGTTATTCAGCTGTTGATGGACATCTAGGCTGATTTCATTTCCTTGTAATTGTGACTAGAGCTGCAGTAAGTATGGCTGAGCAAGCAGCTCTATAGCGGGATGTAGACTCCTTTGGGTATATACCTGAGTGGAAAGCTGGGATGTACAGAAGTTCTGTTTTGCAGCTTTCTGAGAAATGCTGCCTTACATAATGGCTACACCAGTTTACATTCCAACCAACCCTAACACGGATTCCTTTTTTTCTTCACCCTAGGCAGCATTTGTTGTCATTTGTTTTCTTGATGGAATCTCAAAGTAGTTTTCATTTGCATTATCTGGTCACTAAGGATGTTTAAGACTTTTGAAAATATTCATTGGCCATTTGTATTTCTTCTTTTGAGGACCTTTGGCCTTCCCTTCCCCATTTTTAATTAAAATATAATTATATCACTGTCCCTTTTCCTCCCCCCAACTTCTCCCATGTCTTCTATAAGATCCTCTAAAATGTATGGCCTCTTTTTCTTTGACTATTATTGATACACACACATACATATGTGCATAAATATGTAAATACAACCTACTGAGTCCACTTAGTGTTGCTTGTGCATACATGATTTCAGGCTGACCATTTTGTATTAGATAAGCAATTAGGGGGCTCAAAGAAGGAGAGACTGTCCTCTCTCAGCAGTCAATGGTTGCCTGGCATTCTTTGTCTAGGGGCGAGACTCTAGAAGATCTCCTTCTGTGTTAGCATGTTTATTGGTGTTGTCATTGTTCAGGTCTTGTTCAGGCAGCCATATTGTTGAGATATCATAGGTCATCTGGTCATCTGCCTCTTAACAATCTTTCTGCTTACCTCTTCTGCAACGTTCTCTGAGCTTTAGATACAGAAGTTGTGAGGTAGATATATCCTTTGACTCCTCTTGGTCAGTTGATCTCAGCATTATGACCAGTCGTAGTTTTCTGTAATAGTCTATGTTTGCTGCAAAGCAAAGCTTCTTTGATGTAGGGGTGAAAACTACACTTTATCTATGAGTGTAAGTTTTAGAGTGCAGTTAGGAATTATTAGGAATTAGCTAGGTCTAGTAAAGTAATTAGTGGATTTCCCTCTAAGTTCCGTGACCTCTCCACTAGCTCCAGGTAGGGTACTTGGCTACGTTTCTATTACCAGGCATGTTTGTTTCCTTGTTGAGTGGGCCTTACGCCCAATTAGACAGTTAGGGTTATCACCAAGATATCAGTACCACTATTGCACCTACAGGGATAGCTTGCTAAGCTGGTAGGTGTTGTTTCATAGACATCACAGCTGGATAGAATTATTTATTGCATCCTTCTGTTGGCATCTTAAATAGTACTTACTGGACTGTGGAAGCTAGATAAAAGCAGTCTTCTGAGTCTTGTATCCAAAGTGTGTAGTGTCTTCAACAAGAGAGTTATTACTTCAATCTCTGAGAACCAACCATGGGTAACAGCAATAACCTATATTGTTTTGGAGGTCACTTGAACTACACTAACCAACAACTCAAATGGGGTTTTCGCATGCCTGATTCTGGGGAGTCTAGGGTAGCAGGATACAGGAAATTGAAATAAAAACAGGAAAGGGGAAACAAAAATGGGAAAATGGGGGAGGAGGAGGGAAATCAAAAGGAGAGGGTCAAAGAAAGAACATATACCATTAAGGATGTTTCATAAAGTCCTCAGGCATATTATTTCCAATTCACCTAAAATTATATATAATTTATATATAATACATGTGTAAACACATAAATATGAAGTTATGCTACTTGGGCTGACGATGCTCCCCACAAGAGCCATAGAGTATCTTAGCCAATTTTTTGGATTCACTTGTTTTCTTGTTTAGTTTTTTGAGTTCTTTGTATATTCAGGAGATTCATCCTCTGTCAGGTGTTGCTTGATACCCACTCATCAAGTGTTTGTACCAGGTAAAACAAGTTTGACTAATCAGTCTATTTAATAATGATCACCTTGCAAAGAAATGATCAATTACTTTACATGCTCAACTTTTGCATCCTCAGTAGACACCAAGCCTTCCAAAGTCATCATTCACCTTTCCTAATTAAGCAATCTTTAGCGACCCTGCTATGACTACATATAAAACCTAGGATATACACAAATATCTTATACACTAAATATGTTCCTAACTGAATATTATTTTCCTCCAGAATACCTGTTAAGTTTACTCTGCTTATATAGGAGAAGCCAATCCCTATCGTTTTGATGTTTTGTTAATCTAACAAGGGTTAAAGTGAGCCATGGCCTTTTTGAAAGGAAAAGGCTAGATAACTTCTAAAGAGGACAAAGAATCCACAAGCTCGGATCCAGAGTCCAAACTCCGAGACTCACTAAAGTAGGACATTGATAAGTTATCTAAACTCTCTAAGCATTTGTTTTCTTATCTGCAAACTTTGGAATCTTAGAACCTGCACTGTGGGGTTTTGACAGAGATACTTGAACCCATGTAAGTGGGTTCTGTAAGTTGTGTTTTATTAGTAGTAATGTTTGATGTTGTTATTCCTGCACTGAGCTCTCCAGCAATTATATAGCACGTATTTTATTTCCACTGAACATTAAGGTAAATGACTTTTCCACAAGCTAGGTCACAGAGGTAATTGTAAAACTTATTTAATAATAAAAATCCACCCATATCTCATATAGTAGGCTGTTAATTCTTAGATTAGTGAGATTTGGTAGGATGAGAAACTGCTACCTTTCTGCTATGCTTTCATGTCAAGCCAGGACTTAATTCTCTGACCAGTGTGTAAATTGGCTGTCCCTCGAGAGAACTACTCATCTGATCTACAATCAGGTAGAGTACACTTGGTACAGAGCATGGCTGCCCTTTGCAGAGGTCATAAGTGAGTCACTCTCCTTCGTAAGAGGCTGTGGAAGCCACAGCAATATGCTGACAAATCTGCCATAACAAGAGACAGAGTGGAAAGTAGTGTGCCGAGGTATCTGTAGAGGTGGAGGAAAACAGAACTCAGAACAGAGATCATTTGTGCCAGGGGAAAACTCATCTCGTTGAAGCTGGGAGAGATGGTGAATGTGTGTCCAAAGGTGCAGGCATTGCAGTAGTAGATAGTTTGTGGGATCTACACCCCATGGCCGTTTCCTTGGTAACATTGGAGGCAAGATTCTCTGAAGAGGGAGAAAGACCGGAGTGGAGTCTTGGAGTGTGTAACTGACACATTGAATATGACTGGCTTGAATGTGTAATTGACAGAAGCAAAAGAGTGGGAAAGGATTTGTAACTAAAAGAAATGGGGAAAACAAATAAAAGTTGATTGGTCAGCTTCGAGAGTCTAAGACTTCTAGCAGTTGTATAATGTTAGCCATAAGTGAAAATGAGCTGCCCCGTTGTAGAGTGGGAGGGAAGCTTGACTTAGTGCTGTACATTATTCCTGAAGGTGAACTTTCTCAACCCACTGTACTAAGGAGTAGGCTGTATTAGCTTTGTATACTATCCATAGGACTTCTAAAATCACCATTACAATCAGAACATTACGTAGTACCACACACTGTATTTTAGTGATAGCCGTTAGCTCTGCTTTTCTTTCATTCATTCATTAATTAACTTATTCCACTTTACATCTCAATCACAGCCCCCCTCCCTCCTCTCCTCCAAGTCCTATCCTTCCACCCCCTTCCCCTATTCCTCCGTCCCCTGCCCCAAACCAACCTGCCCTGGCAAGTCAAGTCACATCAGGACTAAGGGACATCCTCTTCTGCTGAGGCCAGACAAGGCAGCCCAGCTAAGGAAAAAGGATCCACAAGCAGGTAACAGAGTTCCAGTCCAAGACCACCTCCAGCTCCAATTGTTAGGGGACCCACATGGACGCCATGCTGCACATCTGCTTCATAGAGGGCCTAGGTCCAGTCACTTCATGCTCTTTGGTTGGTTCAGTATCTGTGGTGGTTCAACTAACCAATGGTCCCAGGTTAAGGTTAGTTGGCTCTGTAGGTCTTCTTGTTGTGTCCCTGACCCCTCTGCTCCTTCAATCCTTCCCCTAACTCTTCCACAAGACTCCCTAATATTTGGCTGTGGGTGTCTGTTCCCATCAGCTGTTGGATGAAGCTTCTCAGAGGACAGTTGTGCTAGGCTTATGTCTGCAAGCATAACAGAATCATTAATGGTGTCGGAGGAGGGCTCTTTCCCATGAGGTGCTTATTAAGGGGCTGTAATACATAATAACACAGACTCTGATGGTAGGCTAATTTTCAAACTCAAGCTTTATTACTTTCCATGAGATCTTAGGCAAGTTAAACTCTTCTGCTTCTCCCTTTCAACTATTAAAGTGGTGACTATACATATAAATAAAGCTGATAGTCTATGGCATGAGACAGTTAAATGAAACAGTTAGCAAAAATTGTGTGTGGGTTCTTATTCCACATGACTATCAGTTATTTCTGTTAGGCAGAATTTCAAAGTTTCTTATTTCTACTTCTCCTCTAGTCCAGTAAACCGACAGATGGGCATTTCTCATAGATATCTATTATCTCGCAGCTACATTAAGCAACTGACTTTGTGCCTTTGCCAGGAACACTACTGCTCAGCTACCTTTTTTTTTTTTTTTTTTTT
>CM052703.1:27154507-27179034 GCA_028551405.1 Uromys caudimaculatus
TCTCCCCCATCTCCCCCATCTCCTCCATCTCCCCCATCTCTCCCATCTCCCCCACCTCTCCCCATCTCTCCCAAACTTACTTGTTCCTCTTAATGGCACTGGGTCTGTGAGTGTCTTCTGCCTGAACCACACGGAGGTGGGCATGGGTTGTCTGGGTGTGTTCTGTCACATTCTTTTCCTGGATTTCTTTAAGGGATTTATTAATTTTTTGTTAAAGAACTCTGTCATGTTCATACAGCTAGTTTTAAGCACCACTTTTTCTGGTGCTTCAGCTATGTTAAAATATTCAGGGCCTGCTGTGGTAGGATAGTTGGACTCTAGTGGAGACATAATGGTCTGGCAGTTATTAATTGCAGTTTTACACTGACATCTAGACATCTGGGTTTGGGGTAATTATGGGTCTGGGGGCTGTTTTCTGGATTTGTCTTTGCTGGGTGGGTGTTTTATTCCTTGATTATTGCTCTCTCTCTCTCTCTGGGTTCAGAATGTGTGATGGCTGCATGTTTCCAATTTCCCTGGTCTGCTCGGCTGGTGTGTTCACAGGGAACTTGGGTTAGCAGGGGGTGCCTGCTGGTGTTGGGGGTCTTTTCCTGTCTTGCTTAGTTAGTGTGTATCCAGTGAACACCTGCTGGTATTGGAAGCTAGAATAATAGGATAAATTTGAGGAAGAACAGTTGAGGAAGAAGATCTTTGCGGTGTGTTGGGGATGGGGTCAGAGTGGAAAGAGACACAGCAGCAGTTTTCCTGTTACAGAGCTGGGGATGAGGCTGGGAGGGCTGGGTCTCAGGAGCAGAAAGGACTGGGTCTAGATCATCTCTTGATTAAAAAAATCAAAGTCCAAATGTATATGTCTTTTGCTGTGTTGCTAGCTAACTATGGCTGTTGATTTTAATGTTGTATGCTTAAAATAATTTAAGTGTTGAGCACTGGTTTTTAAAAGTTCTAAAAATATTTCAGTAGCCGTGTCTTGAGTTTTTAGTGTAAACAAGAACTACCTCTTTATTGTACAGAAGTGTCAGCTCTAAAGAGAGAAAGATGCTTTGCGGAAGAACATACACATGGGAAATATTCCAATAAGCACAAAGACAGTGTTATTGATTTGGATGCCGTTGGAGCTGAGTCTTTACAGGGGAGCTATTTCGTATATGCTTGCTCTCTCTCCCTTCCTGTGCCAGATTCCCTGGTGATGAATGGGCATAGAGAGCTATCACATGAGTGGCCAGGTAAGCTATGGGTTGGGTATGTAGATAACCAACTCATGCCAGACTTTTAGATAGAAAGTGGGTCCATCGAGAGGACACTTGATTCATTCACTAAATATTTATGAGTAACCTGTACTTGCAAGCATGGCTCTGAGTATATAAGGAAAAACTTCATAGTTAATGCTAATCCCAAAGAAGGTAATTCCAAAGATGGGAGGAAAAAGACCACCAGCCCAACCATCATGGCCAAATTAATTAAAGCAAGCCTTTTTATTCCTGTACACAGACTGCCTATCCCTAAGGTGGGGTTTGAAAAGTCAGCATTGGATCTGAGGAAAATAAGGCTTTTATAGCTCAGGGGTAGGGGGTTTCTAAAGGGAGGACTTTGTGGGCAAAATAGGTGTGGTTACAGAACATAAGCATAGCAAGTTAGTCCTTCCTGAAACAAAGACATGGTTGTAAGACAGGCAAAAGAAGGTAGTCATAAGCGAGCATAGAACCTTTTGAAAAGATAGAGTCACAAGATGGTTATAAAGAACTTCCTTGAAACAAAGGTATAACTATCATTCCTGAAACTGGCAGTACAGAACCTTATGTAGTTAAAGTTACAGGTGGGACATAGCCCAATTCTTGAGAAACAAACAAGTTTAATCATAAACAGGGATGAACCTAGTTTGTCTTTATTATAAGATGGCTTTTAAGCCTAAGATGGAAGCAGATTCATTTCTATTAAAATTCTTCTTGCTTTCATGGAGCACACAGGATAAGAGATATGTACACACACACACACACACACACACACACACACACACACACACACACATATTAGAGGGGTGGGGGAGAGAGGTGACAGTGATGTGTACCTATAGTCCCAGCAATTAGGAGAGCCAGGCAGAATCACTTAAGCCTTGCTAGTTCAGTTTGAGCTTGGTCAACATCTCAAAACAAACAAACAAGAGCGATGTTCTCTTAAGGGCAGGGCTGCCCTAAATCTGAGTCTGTGAGGGTTTGTGTGAACAGGGGTTATTTAAGTTGAGATATGAATGACAGTCTAGGAGCTAGCCTTAAGAGGTGAGGCAGAGGGAGGCTGCCCCAAAATGCAAATGCCAGAATAAACCAAAGAGGTTGAGGAGGCAACCATCCTGGTGGCTGGAGCATAGTAGATAGAGGGTCAGTGGACAGGGAAAGAATAGAGATGAAGTCAGAAGACTGAGCAAGACCCTGGTCAAGTGACATCTCACAGACCAACACAAGGAACTTGGTTTCACTTCATTGTGGTGAGAGATGGGGACAATTTCATAGAGGAATGGAATGACCAGACACTGATTTGGAAACCACTCTGATTGCCTTTGCCGGGCAAATGTGGGAGCCTGGAGACCAGATGAGAGTTAATCAAGAGAAGGAGGCCGACTGCCATAAGGTCTGGACCAGGATTACTGTAGTGAGAAGGAAGGATAAGGACCTTACAGAGACGGAGTGGTTAGTTTTGATGGATTTATTGGCTGTGTGTGGTGGTGATGGGTCAAAGCATGACTCCTAGCTTTGCACTTTGAGCAACCAGGGGGCATGAGATGGGAAGACTGAGGAGACTGTGTTCCAGGGGAGAATTTTTGGTATTCAATGAATAAGGCTACTGGACAAGGCTCTGTGTGACTTTAGGCTTGTCTCTCTTCAGCTGTTAGTGGGAGGACATGGTTACTTCAACAGACATAACTATGAGTGAGCCTGCCTGCTCTGGAGTCCATTTACTCAGGAGAAACTCAACATTGGGTTTTTTGGTTTATAGTCAACAATCTATCACAACAAAGAAATATACACAGGAACATCCTGAAAGAATAACTTCTCAAACTGCCTCTATTCCAAATGGAACACTGTCATCCATTGGACTTCCAATTCTTGCCACAGTTCTTAGATACTTTCTTTAATTACTTAGAATTACTCTTTATACTTATTCACATTAATTGAAAACAAGTATGTATTATAGATTCCAAATGTTTATTTTAATGTTTCAGCATTCTCGAAATGTAAATAAGAGAACCTTTGGGTTTTCATAAAAAGACATATAAAGATATACACAGATATATTTATACATTCCTAAATCACAAGTCAGAGATAAAAGCCAAAACTGACAAAGCTGTAGATGGTTCACAAAAGCAAAGTATTTTCAGGTCTACCCCATCACTGTCTTTGTTGCTGCTCTGGTTGTTATGTGAACCTGGGAGAGTGAGGCCTAAAAACAAGCAGGCTAAAAGCCTCATGCAATAGCCAACTTTATTCAGAGCATCAGACAATATATACTCTGAGGGTTGGGAAGATTTACATGAGTAAGGTGTTCAGTCACAGGGACAAGCCACATATGACAAAAAAAATGTTTTCCCATAGAGGCATATGAATAACAACAGCTGAAGTAAGCCCACTCCTATCCACTACATCTGGGAGGAGCATGAACACACATTCCAAGAACAGTTCTATGTTTTGAGGAGACCGAGGTCATAAGACTCTTGTTTTCTTAGAGTTTTCTCACAAGCACTGAGAATTCTCACACAGCTCCATCACTGGACTGTATTTGGACACATTTTAAACTAAAAATAAATGTTTTTGCTTCTGGTGAACCATGAAGTTGGCCTGGTCTAGCTGCCTTGAGAGGCATGTGTCACATGTTTTTCAGATTACGGTTCATGGATCATGGGGCACTGTGTGCCTTTCAGTTCCTGAGAAACCAAGGCACTCTCTCAGTCAGTGAAACATTCAGGCTACCTCGTGATTCTCTGTGTTCCCTAGAAGTCAATGAAGCATAGAGAAGCTTGGCTGGACAACTGGACATTAATCTTGTGACCCTGTATAGCTTGCCTGGCAACTACCATTGTATTGATCAATTACCATTTTAGTCTGTTTCTTATAGTGGTATAAAAAGTCTGATTATTTGTAATAAACTTGTCACAGCTTTGGTCTTGCTGTAATCCCTCCAGTCCATGCCAGGTAAAACATTTATTTCTTACCGGACATATTAGGTAACCTGGTCCAGAAAGTAAGTATTGGAGCTTACATTTGCTTTTCTCCTCAAGCCTGGAGAATTTTTGGAGTCATGCATTTACTCATACAAAGGTCTTAGGTCATAACCTTTGATATCACCCACCTTTTCTTCACTACTGAGAGTGTTTTGTCAGCTATTAGGTGGACCCTTCCAGGAGAAAGGCTACCACAAGTTTGGTTTCTTTTTCAGTAATTAGAGTTCTATACCATAACTATTTCTTTGTGTGTTGGTGCCCGAAGGGAGAGAATCACAGTTTCTGGAGAATGCAGGAGCCCCAGCTACAATCCTGACAAGGTAGCAGGGTCCAGAACCTCACAACACCGCTCCTACTCCTCCAATGGAGGCAGAGTCAGCCCAGGCATTGCCTTGGCTTCCTCTAGAGTTGCCTCTCCAACCTGTTACAAAGATAAAGAACAAAGCAGAGTGACTGGGACATATTCCATTTGGATAGTACAGGGTTAGGCCAAGGAAAGTCTTTTTGCAGAATAAGCAAGACAATACAATCATACTGACTTCCTGGTTCTCCAGTCCTGGTTCTAACCAGTCACGCCGCACTACTGTCAGCCATCACTTGTCCCCAGTCTCTCACTGAGCCTTCCTGAAAGCATAGTCTGTCTCGTGGGCTTCATGCTTCCAGGCCCTCTATCTAGAACATCCCTTCCTTAGATTTGGGCAACATACCCCTTTAACTCCATGTCACTTTTGGATATCACAGTCTTCCCAAGTCCATTTACTATGGCGTGTTTCTCTACCACCCACCCACACTCGCCAGGCCTAAAGTCCATCTCTTTGAGCACCCTCTCACTGGACTACATCTCTGCAAATGGTAGAATGTTTGCCTTTGGTTCACTGCTGATTCTTCTGGGTCCACAAAAGAGTCTGCTACACGATAATCTATATGATAGTCACTGTAGAATTAAGCAATGGGGAAAACCAAGGCTTGATTTGATCCCCACTCTCAACACAGACACGCCCCTCAACCACAAAGCACTGCCAAGCTATTGCATCAATCCTTATGCAGCCTTTCCTGTTCCTGACCACAGAATCTGCTTGGTCGTCACACAGTAATCAGCATCTGTAACCCCCGGAGTCAGACACACCATGCAGAGGGTCAAAGTTCTTTCCGTGGGCTTGTGTCCAGGCCTTTCAGGATTTTCTGTTGTGGTCAACTTGTCTACATCCAGAATTAGCTAAGCACCCCCAACCCCAATAGGGCACACCTGTGAGGGACTTTTTTCTTTTTTACAAAACAGGCACAGGTACATGGAAGAAGCTGTACTGCAGATTTTATACAGGGTGGATTAGAGGCAGCTGGTATCTACCTCTCTCCCACCCCTATTTTCCCCAATACACAGCAGCTTAGAGATCAATCTCACTGGAACCTCCTGTGTGCTGTCCAGGACTATGCTGGTGTAACCAGGCAACCTGTGGAGTATGCGGAAATCTTTACTCTCCCCTCACACTGCAGGATGGCAGGGAGGGGGGAGCTTTCAGCTGTGCCAAACCAATCTTAAGCCCCAAATTTTGGGATTGGTTCTAGCTTGCGGTTGCTATTTTGATAGCAGCTTTATACTATCCAGAGGGCTCAAAGATGAAAAGCTATATTTGTACTGGCCAAGACCTGTGCCCAGACTAAGAAACAGGGCAGAAACTGCTGTAATACTTAAGACTTCCTGGGATCTGAAGAGAGTATGGGTGTGCAGAAAGTGAGGAGATGGTGTATAAATGCCCTGCACGAGTCTGAGGGAGAGCTAGAGCAAGACTCCTTCATGCTGATTCCTTCCATAGTGTGGAATTTACACTCCACCCAATGGGGCCTGGCTCTGATATCCCAAACGGGCAGTACAGCATCTCTTGCTTTGCTTGGGGAATATGAGCATCTGAATGTCATTTATTTTGGGTCTAGAGCAGGCCCCTCCATTGAGGACTTCAACCCAGAGGGTAGAAACATGGGAAGTCATATTTGCCAAGGCCTTTCTAGCTGTTACAGAATCATCTATCCTGCTACTAGACCAGAATCTACAGAACAGAGGCCACAGGAGGTGTCAGACAGAGCTGACTGAAGAGCCTTCAGTACAAGAGAAGCTTCAGGCCAGACCTGCTTTCCAAAGACCTGGGGCTGGAGAGAACTCTGCCCCAGCAGTCACGAGACCTTAGTCGGGACTAAGTGCCACTTGAGTGAATTTGCTCCTCGCAGCAGGTACTGTTAAGGTGAGGCAGAGATGGAGGTGTGTGTGTGTGTGTGTGTGTGTGTGTGTGTGTGTGTGTGTGTGTGTGTGTGACATGAGAGATTATGGGCCAGAATGGTCGATGCACTGCCAACTACTTAACTAATTAAAACAATTTGTATCATGAGGCATTAAAACATCTGAACAAATCTTGGCAGTTGCTAAGGCAGCTGCTTTCTCCTTCACTTCTTTGGGTTACTAGAGCAACTTGTCAGTAGATTAAAAATAAAACAGAATAAAACAAAAACAAAACCCGACAAACTTTTGCACTACTTAAGTCTTTCCAAGGCATGCGCTGGTACAACACAAACTTTTCCTGTCAGATGCAACTAACTAGTCTAACATCCAAACATCATGCACAACCTCATGGTGACAGAAGCACGCTGCACCCTGCACCCACTCCCACCTCTGCCCTGATCGTTTGAGTATGATATTTGGAGCATTTGGATGCGTGAGATAGGATTGGGAACGGGAAGAAGGAGGAAAGATGGTATCTGTCCAGGAGGAGGTCAGCCAAAGTTGAGCAGGGAAGGCCTGAATATGTCATTAGTGCAAACCCAGGAATCGTTGATGTTCTTTTTTTTTTTTAAACTGGTGGAAACCCAGGATGGGATCTTCATCAACCTTGAGCTGGCCTACAACTGTGCTGATGAAGTAGCTATCTGGTGTATGCTAATGGTCCCATGCCTTGACACTATGCTGCATTTTATGGAACGAAGGCTAGATAACTTCTCCACAATGGCAGCTTTCCCCTGGAACTGCTGTTCTTCCCACATAAGTCATGATGAGTCAATGTAAATTGTGTGTAATTGGGTTCTGTCGTTACCAAATAACTGATAGTAATACTGAATAAAGCTGGATCCAATCTGCTCCCAAATTATCTTGTCTCCCATGCTGGAGAGTCACCCACCTCACTGAGATTTGTGGGGTTGGCACAATGGCTGCAGCAATCCAGTGAGGTTAAAAATCCTCTTCTAATCCAGACGTTAGAGGTGAGAAGACATACCTTTAATCCAGCTCTTTTGAGATGGCAAGACCTGCCTCTGATCTGGGTCATGTCTTCTGCTGGAAGCCTATGTAAACTTGGAAGAAGGAAGCTATTGCTCTTTGCCCACTTGCTCTAGCCTCACTAGCAAGTCCATTCCTTCACTGGCATTTGAGCCTACTTCTTCAGGATTCCAGAGTATACTGACGGCCAGCTGAGACAACCAGCCTCATGGACTGAGCAACTACTGGATTCTTGAACCTTCCATTAGTAGGAGCCATTGTTGGATTCGTTGGTAACCTTTAATCACTTCTAATCAATCCCTCTATATAATTGATTCTAAGTTTCGTTTCTCCAGAGAATCCTGACTAATACACCTGTTTTATCCTCCCTGAAAACAGGCACTGTGGAGCAAGGAATCCAGCTCACTAGCTCTTTTTGGTTCAAAGGGAAAATGAACCCTTTTCTTGTAACTCTGTACCAATCACTGGAAAGAAAGGGAACTGAGATACAAACGAACAAACAAACAAACAAACAAAAACAACAAAACAAAACGAAAAAAGAAAACCCGTAACTAACTAGGATTTTTTGTTTGTTTTGTTTTTCACTGTGTAGCACTGCCTGGCTGTACTCATTATGTAGTCCAGGCTGGCAATGAACACACAGACGTCTTCCTGCCTCTACTTCCTTAGTGCTAAGTTTAAAGACCTGCGCCATGATGCCTGGCTAACAAGAAGTTTAAACAGTTAGAAAATCTTTCAAAATTTTCATATGTTTGTTTTCTTATTTTTACTTCTTGACTGTAGTGTGTGTTTGTGTGTGTTTGCATAAAATTGTCAACTTTCATCACATACCCCATTTTAAGGGAAAATATTTTCAGAATTCCTCGACAATATAAAATAGTAACAAAAAGATTTATTGAACAATTATTATGTACTTAACATCACAGTATAATATGTTTTCAGAGGAATGGTCTCATATAAACCTCAGAATGTCTCAGTGAGGTCAATGCTATGTGGCCTCACACTCTACAACAGAAAATTAATCCAGCAAAGTTGTTTGTTGCTCAGGTTCGTCCGGCTAGCAAGCGTGGGCACTTTAAGTTTAAGCTACAACTGAAATTTCCAACTATTGTCAGGTGTTTTTAATACATAGGAGACGCTAAAACCCACTAAGAAAAATATTGTTTTTGTCTTAGAATAGCCAAGCTAAGTGGAAACAGAATTACCACTGGGCACCCCCAAAGACTCGTGTGTCGTGCTGCTGCTCTCTGAGAGCTTCCTTTACGTTCAGTGTTTGGTGATCAACATTATTTGATTAAACCTGTGCTTAACTGAGTGACTCTAATGTTGAAGAAACTAGTCTGGCCACTGTGAGGAAGAAAGTGAAAACCAAACACAGTCCTCACATTCATATAACCCTTTGAAGTCAAATTTCAGCTAATATGTGTACACAAAATTTGAAATACTTAAAACCTAAGGAGGGCATTGGGCACCCGCCTTTAATCACAGCACTAGGGAGGCAGAGGCAGGAGGATCTCAGTGAGTGTGAGGCTAGTCTGCTACTAAATACCAGGAAGGCCAGGCCTAAATAGAGAGACTTGGTCTCCAAAGCAAAACAAAACAAAACAAAACAACAAATAAAATAACCAAGACCTGGAAGCATGAATCTCACTTCTAGAAATGAAAGTGATCAGAAGCACTCAGATTATTAGGCACAGCAAAATTTATCAAGGTATTAGTTGCATGGTGACAGGGGTGGTGGTGGTGGTGGTGGTGGAAACAACAGGCTGCTGTAGCATGAGGGAATTCACTAAATGTTTTGGGGTATGTCGTTACACTTGAATACAGTAGCCAATCATTGTTTTTTGGTGTGTCGTTACTTTTGATACAGTAGTCATTCATAGTGTCCTTAGTTCTTCAATTGTAAGCAGATGTTGGTGTGATAGTGTCAGATTAGAAAAGCTGTTTGCAAAACAGACTGCTCTGCCCTTTAGCATATGAAATAATATAAAGGACATGGCTTACATACATTCTAGAGTAAAGCAGAGGCAGTTAACGGTGGGGAGCTGAGCGGCGGGGCAGAACGTTACTGTGATCATTCCTGGTGGTGAGATTCCCAGTGCCTTCCATTCTCTCTTTTGTTTATGTGTTTGCACTTTCCAATCTTCAGTCCTGTCCATATATCATTTTTTCTAATAAAAACATTATTGTAAAACAAAAAGAATAAATGTGCCCCTTTTCAGCCACATTACTGAATCATAATGTTAAATGCAGTCTGGCTGACTCCCCATAATCCATCGCCCTGTGTCAGCCAGACTTATCCATAGACTGCTCATTCTATTTCTAAATACTGGAAGGCCTCTGGCCCAGCCAGCATTTTCAGATGGAGGCTGAAGCAGAAGGTTGGCTCAGAGAGAAGAGACGCCAGACTCTCAGTGCTTCATGGTAATGGAAAAATGACTTCTTTATATTGATTGCCTTGGAGATAGATTCCTAGGACCTAGCTAGTAACATTTCCAAGAAAGATGCATGAGTTTCTTATTGATGATCTCAACTCCTTGAAAAACATTCTTGGGAGAAAATTATTTTTTGAGAATCAAGATAAAAGCATGTTACGTTCCTGCTGTTGAGGATGATGGGGAGAGATTTTACATGATGAAGAATCTTTTTAAAATAAAGATTAATATTTTTTAGTTGTGTGTCTGCACATAACTGAACATGTCTGTGCATGTAGGGTGTGTGTGTGTGTGTGTGTGTGTGTTTTCAGTGTGTCTACTACAGCATGTATGTGGAGAACAGAGGAGAACTTATCAATAGATAATATGAAATTATACTCACCAAATGTATAGACATATATGCATATAAAAGGTCAAATCTCATATCTGTGGGATTTGCATCCATAGAGTTAATCAACTATAGAATGAAAATATATTTTTAAGTTAAAGAATTAGCATACAAAGTGGAAGTTTTTGTTATAGCATTTTCAAACAGTCTTCATCTTGGTTAGTCCTCTCCTTCCCTTTGCCCTCGCCCTCCACCTGTGCCCCTTCCTGCTTCATTATCTCTCTCTCAACTTCTTTTTCTCACCCATGTATGACTGTTGTGGTTCAGAAGTCACCCCACAAACCACATGAACACCAATCTCAGTCAGACAGGGATGGATTATTGAAGATATACCCCAAGACTGATCCACCAGGGCAACAGCTCAGGCTAGAGAGCGGAAAGTTGTATGCTGGACATTTCTCAGGGCCAGCTTATAAAGGCTAAAATTGCAAAAACCATAATGAGCTCATATGCAGGTGCGGGAAGTGCTGCCTGGTGGTTGGCCCTGACTCAAGCCATTTCAGACCTAACAATTCATACTGACCTTTAATTTGATGGGTCCTAAGTGAAGCTTATGGCTGTGCAATTTCTTAAGATTAACAAACTTCATAACATGCAGAATATAACAGGGTATGTGGTCAGCATGACCCTGCTGTGAGTCAAGTTATTTCTCTGTGTCAATGACTGGAGGCATATTACAGCAACAATATGAAATAGCTGGCTGCATGGAATAAAATGGCTGCAGCTATCCTGGGGGAGGGGAGAGGCAGGCCTCAACATGATTTTACTCTTTTGGTCATTTATGGTCATTCATTGTGAATGGCGAATGGCAATGACCGCTCTTCTCCTTCTGCCAGCCAGCCCTCGACTCTCCTCCCCATCCTTGCTGCAGGGGTGCAGCTCTCTGGCTGAATGCTGACCCGCACGCCCTTCTCGCTATGGTTCATGGGGTTTCTGTAAGGTGCTATGTTGGAAAAAAGAAGAGTTTAAAAAAAAAAAAAAAGAATTCTCTTTGATGGCTTTCCATCTAGGCTGTTACTTTTGCGGGGCTGGGAGTGGGAATAGGAGTTGTCACAGAAGCCTTCTATAGCCCTGTTTCTCTACTGTGAATCTGCAACCATCAATATCACAACAAAGTAGTAGCTTTCTTGCCCTTTACAATCAGTGGGAGCATGGACTTCCACATGGCTCCGGCATCAGCATGTGCCACGGATCTCAGCTTGGTTTCTGGTGGCAGTACAGACCACAGACATCTGCCCGGTCCTTAGCAACAGTAGGACCATAGACCCAGACATGCCCCTCGGCGGCAGCATGGCCCATGGATCAATATTGCTTCAGGCAGAGGCACAGACCATGGATTCTGTATGGTCTTTGGTGGTAACACTGGCTACAGACATTAACATGTCTCCTGGCTATGATGGGACCATAGCAGCATGGCCCACAGACAATCAAAATGGCCTCAAACGGTGGCACGGACCACGAACATCACCATGGCCTTTGGTGGTAACTCGGGCCGTGGACCTCAACACAGCTCCTGGCTGCTGTAGGACATGGGGCATCTACATGAAGTACAGCTCGGGACAGCAGACCATAGTTATTAAAGTGGCCTCCAGGGGCAGCATGGGCCATGGAGGTCTTTCTAGGAGTTCTAATCTAGAAAATGAACCGTTCTTCATCTCGGACAGACATTCTGTCATTGCTCAGAACCAGGGCGATCATAAAGCTAGGTAGTGAGTTGGGGGAGAGGGTGCTGAATCTTCACAAGCTCAAGCCTGCTGCACCCTGCTTTGTGAGTTCCACTCAGCAATGACATGTGTCCCGCCCACTACAGCTTTCTCTCACACCTGTCACCATCACCGCCGTCTTATCTCAGTTCCACCTCTCTCTACTGCACAGTCCTCACCATTCCTCTGGCTTTTCCACATTGGAAACTGCAGCGTTTCCCACATTGCAACGCGTACACGTTGGTCTTGTTCAAGGTTTATTGTTTCTGAAGCATCATAAATATTAAAACACTGCAGAGACTCATCTCAGTTATCCGCAGTTGCTCAGTTAGGGTGACGTTTGGTGTAGGCAGGGTGTCCAGAGGCAGGTTCTGTGCAAGCTCCTGGTTGCCACACACTCCCCACCTTCGATGGCTGCCTACCTGAGGGTCTCCAGGCCCAACCTTTATGCTTGTAGACTGAGCATAGTGCTGCTGCGGCATTCAGGAATGACTGCTTTTTCTGTCAGAGCTCTGGACCGCGGCACATCTTCTCCTCGTCATCTGTGCTGGCCACCGCATGGCTCGCTGGTTCATCGCACTGGTTAAGAAGGGTATAGATTCATCATTCTCCTGTTCTGCCATCTTTCTTTACAATTTCATGAGTTCACTTTTTCAAACCACCTTCCCATAAGTCTTGCCTTCTTTTTCTTCCTTAGCTGTTCCAGGGCTATTTAGGGCTTTGAAGAGTTCTTTTCTGCCACCATGTCACCCTTCAGTACCTCTATGAGTCTTTCAGATTCCCTGGGGATCCTTAGCTCATATGGGCCACTGCCATCTTTGTGAAAGTCTTTCTTTAGGTTTTATTTTTTTAATCTGGTAAGTTAGTCTGCACCGGTCAATCAGTGGGTTAAGGCTATTTTCATTTGCAGTTGCCTTTGAGAGCAGTTTACTATTTCCTATAGTCTTGTTCTGTTTGGGTGGGTGACTGATCAATCAGTCCTTTTCCTCTCCTCTGTCAGTATTAGAGGTTTGCTGGTGTGCTGTGATGGGCATAACTGATTCTTCCCCAGTTCTCCTCTGCCTATAAGCTTCTCACATGAAGTGCATTCTTTCCCGTGTTCTCGGGGATGAAACTGCCCTCATTTTCTGTGTATAGTAGTCCTTTAAGAATTTTTGCACTGCTGGATTCATTGTCATAAAGTCCTTTAATGTATGCTTGTCAAAATATTCTATTTCTATATTCGTTTTGAGAGATAGCGCTACTGGGTGAAGAAAGTTGTTTGAAAGTTGAAAGTTATTGCCTTTTGGGGCTTTTAATTTAGGTGGTGGAAGACATGATATTATTCTGACATTCTTACTTTGGTATTTGAGTTAGTGTTTTTCCCTTACAACTTTAAGTATCATTTCTTTGCTTTGTATTATAAAAAATATTGTTGTTTTGTGTGTGTGTGTGTGTGTGTGTGTGTGTGTGTGTGTGTGTGTGTGTGTGTGTAGGTATGAACATGCCATGGCACACAAATGTAAACCAGAGGGACAACATCGGTGTTGGTCCTCACCTTCTGTCTTGTTTGGGACAGGGTCTCTTGTAGCTTTCAACTGTGTATTCCAGTCTGGCTATGAAATTCTGAGGATTCTCCTGTCTCCACCCACATCCCACCATAGGAGCTTATGTGGGCTCTGGGAGTCTTAATCCACATCCTCGAATTTGAATGGTAAGTATTTTACCCTCCAAGCCATCTCCACACTTCTGCTTTGTAGTTTGAATGATATTATTTTTAAGATTTTTATTTACACATTGAAGGTAATTCTGAGGTAGCAGAATAAACTCCATTTTGTTCTTAAGACTCCATTCTAAGTTAACTTGCCTAAACTTTCCCTAAACTTGGGTTCACTTTCCTTCCTGTTCCATCAGGAAGGTTCCTGGCCTAAGCTCAAGCTTGAATAAAGACCCTCATGTGCTTACATCGGAGTTGGGGTTCTTGGTGGTCTCTTTGTGTGTCTGAGGGTGGATGTGGAGGTATGTGAACCTCTGTGTGGATGCCCATGAAGGTCAGAAGCTGGAATCACTTGAGTCTCTCATAGTTGTTTGTGTGTCTTTAATTTTCTTGACTGATTATTTAGCTTTCAGAATTTTTGTTCAGTTATTTTTCAACACCTCAAGTCACCATGTTCTTCCAGAGAAAAGGAGATTTGTGGCTAAAGACCACTTTCTGCTGGGTATTTACTCTTTCTGATGTCTCCAGGCTACAAATTTCAACTACTTCTTAGGCCTCAAGGGTTATTTGACTAGTGCTGAGGGTCTGAGTGTGGGAGATCTGACAGCTTTGATTATCTTTATTTTATTTTTTGTCTGTTAGGACACTGCAGCAAGTACTGCCACAAACTTCCCGTGATTGCACTGTGGCTAGTCCTGGCTATAGCTGGGAGGGGTGTGCCTCGACATTAGATTCCTTTACAGTATTTTAACTTAGCTGCTGTCAAGGCTGTACTGTTTAGGATCTGCTGTCCCTTTCAGGATGCGATACTATACTCAGAGTCTTGGTACATTCTTCCCACAGTTCAGACTCCCTTTCATTTGGGGCAAAAGCGTAGGGGGTGTTGGGGCAGATGGTGTCTGTTAGAAACTTCTAAACTTAAAGCTCCCACACCCCTTTCTGGTGCTGTGTCCTCAGGGGTGTGTGTGTGTGTGTGTGTGTGTGTGTGTGTGTGTGTGTGTGTTGTTTATTTTTGTTTATTTATTTCTCTTTCCTCTTCATGCACACTGAATTCTACCTCTGACTTGGGTTTCCAGCAGTGTGAACTGTCTTATATGTTGAATGGAACACTGAGACCCTGAGCATACTTCCTTTGGTGGGACCCAGCCCCAACAGCACATACAACTTGCTGTGATGATGATGGCTGTGTGGAGTGGGGTTAGGGTAGGTAGTAGGGACTGCTTGCTTTTTTACAGAGAAAATCCCAACCACTGTTATTTCTAGTTTTTGTAGCTCTTTCTCTTCCTTTTCTATTTGGTGGCTATTTATCCAAATCTTTGATTATGCTATCTGATCTTGTGATCCACAGATGGGGCTACTAATTCAGCCTCTTGCTGCTGACCCCTGACTCAACTATTTTCTTGCATTGTTTTTGAAGGTGTGGTTTTACATGTGAAAATGTTTTGCACACGTGTGGGTTCACATTTGTGTGTGTATACATGCACATAGAGATCCAAAGTTAATGTCAGGACTCGTCCTTCATTACTGGGTGTCTCGGTCAAGTGCAGAGCTCATTGCTGATATCATAAGTCTTACTAGTCAGCCTGCTCCTGAGATCCTCTTTCTCTTCCTTCTGGGAATGGACTTAAAGACAAGCCTCCATGTTGAATTTATTATGTATGTTTCTGGGGATTCCAATGTGGCTCCTCTTACTTGCATGGGAAGTGCTGTAATTTTTTTCTTTCTTTCATTCCTTTTTTTTTTTTTTTTTTTTGGAGACAGTATCTCACAGCCTTGGCTGACCTGGAACTCACTATATAGACCATTTTGGCCTTGAACTCATAGAGATTCTCCTGCCTCTGCCTCTCAAGTGCTGGGATTAAAGGTGTTTGCCACCCTGCCCAGCTCCTAAAAATATTTTTAAATATATTTAATTGAGTTGGGTGCAATGACATCACCAGTAATTCTGGCACTTATGAAGCTGAGGTAAGAGGACCTTAGATTCAAGATTAACTGGACAATATAGCAGGCTAATGACTCAGAAAAGAAACTGTCTGTACTAAGCATGTGCAGAATTCATCTAATTTTTATCTGAATAATACTGTATAACAGCTCTGTAGGATTGGAAATGAAGCTCATTGGTAGAGTGTTGGTCTAGCAAGCACAAAGCTTCAGTCAGTTCTCAGCTCTGGGGTGGAGGAGACAAACTCACAAAAGATCAAATAACAAGAGCAAAACAAACAAAAAGACAAAACAAGGAGCTCACAGCTATCACACAGCATCTGCATATCTCAGGGGTTTTAAGTAATCTATAGAAGTGATCTATCGGCGATTTAAAGTCTACGAGAGGGTATGAACAGGTTCTGTGTGAATGTTGCACCATTTAATATGAAGGACCTGATTTTCATGAATTTTTTTTTTCTTTTTAAAAATTTTTAAAAATATTTTATTTATTTTATGTATATGAGTACACTGTAGTTATCTTCAGACACACCAGGAGAGGGCATCAGATCCCATTACAGATGGTTGTGAGCCACCATGTGCTTGCTGGGACTTGAACTCAGGACCTCTGGAAGAGCAATCAGTGCTCTTAACTGCTGAGCCATCTCTCCAGCTCGAACTTTTCTTTATCTATATCTATATCTATATCTATATCTATATCTATATCTATATCTATATCTATATCTATATCTGTCTCTATCTCTCTATCTATATTTTCTTTATATCTTAAAATTATTCTCCCAGAATGCTGAAGAACAACTTTATGTATAACACACACACACACACACACACACACACACACACACACACTTTAGTTTGATGAGTGCTTCCTACATGGCAGGCACTATGCTGAGACTAGGTGTATATTAGAGAGGAAAGGTCACAGGTTTCTTACAACTCAGTAGTAGAGACAAGAAAACATGCAAGCAAATGCCAAGTCACCCACAGCGAGAGGTGGTATGAGAGAGGAGGGGCGGAAACTAATTGAGTTTCTGCTGCTTCTGAGCAAAGATACCTTGATGAGGAGGAACTACTCCTTTGATTTTTTTTTTTTAAATTTTACACAGTTTTATTTTTAAAATCAGCAAAGCTGGACTCTTCCAAACGCTTCCTTTAGAATAGCCATATGTAATTAGATACAAATAATGTACCTGATATTCATATGAAATAGAAAAATAAAATGTTCAGTTTATGTAAAATATTGTCCCAAATATATATCCAAATAATTGTGTTAAAAGTCATGATGGTTATCTGCAGTCAGTTTCCAAATCAAACATTTCCTATAGCTTTACAAGTCATTATGAACCTTGAAAGATCAATTTTGTGCAATATAGTGCAAAATATGAAAATGAGAACATATTTTTGCTGCCAAGAGATAGTAAATAGCATTTCTTACTTTTGAATTTTAGTCTTTTTTTTTTTTTTTTGGTTCTAAGAACGAGGAAATTTAAATCTCTGTTAAATATTATCCATTACAAAAACTATCTTTATAATTAGATGTGATATATCCAGACTACAATATTAAGAACCATTTTGACAGAAAGTAGAAATTTATTTGGATACTTTCATTTTCAAAATTTGAATAGTTTTATGAGCTAAGGTCGAATATTTTTACAGGTATCTCAATTTGGATTTATCTGTATAATTTTCAAGATTACGTAGGGTTACAGTTTTGGCAGAATACCACAAATTAGAGTTGCTGTGCCTGACTGAAGGGAACATGGTCTCATGTAACTCAGGCTGGCCTCAAGTTTGATAAATAGCTGAGGAGGATCTTGAATTACTGGTCTTCTTGCCTTTACCTCTTAAATCCTGTGATTATAGGCATGTACCACCATGCCTGGCTAAAAGATACTTTTAAAGACTTATTTATTTTATGTACACTGTCACTGTCTTCAGACACACCAGAAGAAGGCATCAGATTCCATTACAGATGGTTGTGAGCTACCATGTGGTTGCTGGGAATTGAACTCAGAACCTCTGGAAAAGCAGTTAGTGCTCTTAACCTCTGAGCCATCTCTCTAGCCCTAAAAGATACTTTTAACATTATTCCAATGTGTCCAAAGTCTTGAACTCTACAGAAGCTTGGGGTGGAGCACGTCTATGGTCTCATATGAAACTGGGAGTGACTCCAGTTCATGTTAAATCATCTTTGTGACATGACTTACTTCTTCGAGGAGATCTTGTTTGTATAATTTGCTTGCAAAAATTGTCATATTCAGTGACAAGTTTCAACATTTTGATGACTAATATGCTTTAAAATGGCAATGAGGATAGCTATTATATATTTGCAGTTTGGCAGGGTTAGGGGGGACAGTAATGAAATGGCATCTAAGTAAAGAGTAGTCCTTAGTTTTAAACCCAAAGGCAGCCAGTGACGTAACCTATGTACTTTCTCATTATGATGACACATAGATATCAAATATTAATCAGGTAGAGCATTTAATTAATTTCAATCTGTTGTGGTATAATAAATTAACAAGAAGTCTGCCAAGAACTGCTTACCTTAAACATGACCCATTAACTATCCTTAATTTTTTTATGTACTCACAAAACTTGAAAACTGTCTATCAATCAGCAAAGCTATTTGGCAGGTGCCATGCAGAAGGAGCTACAGCGGGCAAGAGAGCTCCCCGGAGATGGTCTACTGTCCTGTCTATGGTGGGTGCACTCTGGAAAGGCATAGCCCCAGGCTTTGTCTCAGGATTGCTTCTTGCTACTGATGCTCTCTCATGATTGTCATTGTCATACTCCTCATTGATTTGGTTTGGTGTGAGCGGACACCCAGGGACCCTCACTGCCTACAACCTGGTGTGATTACTTCCTAGGCGATAGCCCACTCTGTTGGGCAAGTTTCCTGCAGATCAGCATGAAGATGAAAGTTCTTGAGATAAAGCTGTTTGGATGAATTCATGATTTTATGGAATTCCTGATTTGATTCAAGAAGTTTTAGGAAGTTAGCTTGATTTAAATAATTTTGGGAACTTAGGGTAGTTAATAAAATGTTTAAAGTGAGAATCAAGAATAGAATATACTCCCTCCTGATAGACTGGCAAGAGCTGCATGAGCTAGAGAGAGGAAAACAGTGAGCACCCATGCATTGCAAGCACGAAATTGTAGGAGTGAGAAAAATAGGCTTGGGACAAGGCAGTGATCAGAGAAAGCCTTCACTCCAGGTTGGGCCTGAGCTCCTTGGTCCTGTGCTCTAGGGATGGGGAATAGGTTTTCAGTGTGCACTGTGAAATAGGTTATGAATAAAGAATAAACAATTCTATTCTGAATATAAGAACAGAAAACAGATGATTAGCCAGTCTAACTGATCAAGACTTCAAAAATAAGACGCAAGACAGGTGACATGTTCCTTATAAATACAAATTGTCCTCAGCCAAGCATAGGAAGAAATTTGCTACTATAGACTTGGCGGGCTTAAACTTTGTTACTCTATGAGTTTGTGGAAAAAAAGATAGGTGTTTATTGTTTAGTTAGATAGGTTTCAAAAAAGAAAAATGAAATCAACAATCCTGTTGTCATTCCCTCTTGAGTAATGATTTTAATCTATTTTTGAAGACTGTTTTTGTGGTAATTGTTTGACTTGTGACTATGATGTAACTTTCTTCTTAAATAGAAAACCTTTTTTCTTAAGGGAGTATTAAAAAGGTTAAGAGAAAAAATAAAGGGCTGGAGCCTGTCTTTGCTTCAGCCACCCGTGTGTGTGTGTGTGTGTGTGTGTGTGTGTGTGTGTGTGTGTGTGTGTGTGTGTGTTTGAATTATTACCCCCTTTCTTTCCTCTAATTGCTGACTGCCAGCACAGCAACCTCTGTCGGTTGCTATCAACACCGACCCTATCACTCACCACACCCTGATGCCTGCCTCAGTTTACCTTGCAGTGTCAAAGCTGATTTTTGACAGCTACTCACATATTATTTCTGTCACCAACAAAAGAAACACCACTGTAACAGTTGGTGGGGTTTTTTTTATGCAAAACTCACACCCCAATCCTGCTCATTTGGCTGTTCCCTCATGCAACCACCCCCCCCCAATAAACACACACACACACACACACACACACACACACACACACACACACACAAAACAAAAAAACCAAAGAATTCATTTCATCTCCCAACTGCCACAGTGGGGAGGGTGTGGGGAGGGGGAGGGCATTACCCCTACCTCCATACCGCCTTACAGTAGACAAATGGTGGGGCCAACTCTTGGGCTCTTGCCTTCTGGGCTGGCTCACCTGCACCCCTGCCACCAGAGTCATCTCTGGTGTGCCTTCTAGGTGAGGTGCAGGGCCTGCTTTCCCAAATGCTGCAGCTGGAGAGGGGCAGGACTAGTTCTCCCAAGCTCATGACTCTGTAGGCAGCTCTCTTGACTGCTGAGGTGGTGAGTGGTGGAGGCATCCCCTCTGGACTCATACCACCCCATGGCAGACAAGTGTGGGGTTGGCTAACCCATACTTCTGCCACCAGGGCCAGTTCCACTCTGCTGCCTGGTTGAGGAGCAGGGTAGGCTCTCCCAGTGCTGCTGCCAATGAGAAGCAGGGCCAGCTCTCCAGAGTGCCAACAGCCAGTGAGGGATGGGGCCAGTTCTGCCCAGCCCCTAGACATCCACGTTTCCTGGCAGCTGTCTAGACCAGGGGTGTTTCCATGTTCTCTAGTGGCCATATGAACCATGGTCATTGACACGGACCCTACAACCCAGACATGGCCCTCAGTGGCAGCTCAGGCTAGGACTTTATGATGGCCCCAGGTGTCTTGGCTGACTACTCTCCACCCTCGAGTCTCCAGTTCCATTTCTTCAGAATGCTCAAGCTTCTCCACTTCTCTGTCTCTCTCATCTGTCCACCACATACTCACAAAGTGTGGTGGCTCCCACTGCAGGCTGGCCACCCACCTGGCAAGCCCTTGTGGCAAGGGATTGTCTGTGTACCGCCTATGTTGTATGCTGGAAGGCAAGTCTGTGGGTGATATGGGGGTTCATGGGTCTCTCTCTCTCTCTCTCTCTCTCTCTCTCTCTCTCTCTCTCTTTCTCTCTCTCTCTCCCCCTCCCCTTCCCCTCCCTTTCCCCCTACCCCTCCTCCTCCTCCTCCTCTTCCTCCTCCTCCTTCTTCTTTCCATGCTTCACTGGGTGGTGGTAGGCAGGGCTCTGTGTATCTATGGCCTGCCCGTACTGTGGGTTTTTGGAAGGCAGGTCTGTGGGCATCTTTCCCAGACTGCACCACATAACATGGCAGAACACAGTTTGTCTTCTTCTTCTCACTCTGTGCTGCCTGAATTTAATTTGATTTGATTTTCATGTGTCCTAGGCATGAAGCAGCCTTGGCCATTGTACTGGCTGGTTTTGTGTCAACTTGACACAAACTGTAGTTATCACAGAGAAAGGGAGTTTCAGTTGAGAAAATGCCTCCATGAGATCCAGCGGTAAGGCATTTTCTCAATTAGTGATCAAGGGGGGAGGGCCCCTTGTGGGTGGTACCATCTGTGGGCTGGTAGTCTTGGGCTCTATAAGAAAGCCAGCTGAGAAAGCCAGGAGAAGGAAGCAAGCCAGTAAACAGCATCCCTCCATAGCCTCTTCATCAGCTCCTGCTTCCTGACCTGCTTGAGTTCCAGTCCTGACTTCCTTTGATGATGAACAGCAGCATGAAAGTGTAAGCTGAATAAACCCTTTCCTCCCCAACTTGCATCTTGGTTGTGGTGTTTGTGCAGGAATAGAAACCCTGGCTAAGACAGCCACCAAGCCAGGCATCAAGCTAGGATGAACAAAGGACTACCATCTGCTCTGCCCCTGCCTGACGTAAGAACATTACACCACCAAGGTGTCCCTTTGCCCATTGCTGGGGGACAGTAAAGGATTTTCAAGCGTACAATTTGTCTCAATACACAAGTCCTTTTATTTAAAAAAATCCCAGGATTGAAGAATGAAGTTTCAAATGTTATTTATTTTTGTCTCCTAGCAGAGTTTCTGGTGGGAAATAATGAATAGAATTTCGTGATGAGCTGTTAAGTTTGAAATTATATTACTATTATACAAAGGAAATAAAATAAATGACCCATATTCCCTCCCTACTCCACACATACACAAATGTACCAAATATATAAAGAATGTAACCCTTCTTAGACTGGTTTTGATTGAGTTTTATAACATTTTGTAATAGGAGCAGATCTATCTCTCTCTCTGTCTCTCTGTCTCTCTGTCTCTCTGTCTCTCTGTCTCTCTGTCTCTCTCTCTCTCTGTCTCTCTCTCTGTGTGTGTGTGTGTGTGTGTGTGTGTGTGTGTGTGTGTGTGTGTGTTTGTGTGTGTATCTAACCAGCCACAGTACCGAGATGGAAAAGACATCACTGGAAGCTACACCTTTGAAGGTTATACCTAGTTCCTGGTGTCTTCTTTCCTCTCTCTATTTCTTGGCTGCCATAGTTGATGCTAACCTATTCCACCCAGCTCTCCCCAACATCATGGACTGAGGCTGTTATCTCTGTCTCTGTCTGCTACCCCGCCCCCCAACTTTGAAAGCAAACAGCAGATCTGTGGCTGGAAGACTCAAAGAACAACAGCTTGCACATAACCCAAAGGGGCTGTGGTTGTTGAAAAGAGAAGTAAGAAATAAAACAGAGATGGGTTTTTCTCTTTCCTTGATTCTCTTTCCAAAGGCAGAAACCACAGCCGCTCTCTACTTGGTGACAGTGAAAATGTGCCTGCCCTGGAGAAGGCTTCCTCAGTATCTTGAAGGAGGCAGGATCCAGGGGTACCTGGTCCTTATGGCTCTTGTGTATCACAGACACTTTCCCTTGTGCTGCTGTCAAACTGGCTAGTGCATTTGTTCAAATGTTATATTCACTATATACACACTTGTGCGTCGAATATGGAACGGCCCTTTGTGCACGTGCTGACTGGCTGGTCCCCAGCTGCTACTGCTAATTGGGAAGAAGTGGTGATGTTAAGGGTCAGGGACTAGCTGGAGGTGGGGGGGTGGGGAGAAGGGGCTTATGCATGCTCCCTGCTCTTCCTTTCTCTCTGCTTCCTGGCTGCCATGATGGAAGCTGATCTATTCCACCCAGGTGTCTTCATCACCGTGAACCTCTCCAGTCACAAGCTAAACTAAATTATTCTTTCATTATGTTTTTATCTTAGCTATTTTGTCACAGCAATGAAAGGTTTACTAACACATCGTTACCCATTTCTTCATCTGTGCAATGGGGCTAAAAAATAGTATTCGCCTCATAGAACTATGAACATTGTAAAACAATAGCTATACACAGTAAATGCAATTATGTGTTATTGCCTTTCACATAGAATTAACTGTGCCCAGATTAATGAGTGCTGGGATGTTCACATGAGTCTAAACCTGTGGGAACCTCTTGTGAATATTTTCGACAACTCATGAAGACCACAGAAAACTGCCTTTTAGAGACCATGTACTTTTCAGTTCACATATGGTGTCTAGCATCATTACAGAGACATTGTTGACATTCTCCAAAATGTCTTATCCTCTCCTCTACTCAGTTGAAGGTGTCTTCTTTAAAAATGAAATATGGGAGAGGGGCAACCACACGACGAAGAGTAACTTAAGTTGCTCCTAAGTTGGTTTGTTGTGTGTGTCTGTTTCCAAGGAAACATGTTTTGCATTTCAGATCAGAATGTGGGAAAGTCAGAGTGCTGCCACTGATTTAGGTCTCAACGTGGGATGCAGAGTAGCCTTTTACTCCATGTGGTACATGTACTACAGGCTATAGTCACTGGGTGTCAATGGCTTCATGTCTAAAAATGCAGGAAGGTACATTCAGCCTACATAGTCTCTGAAAAATGCTACTTCCTATGCTAAGAACAAATACTGTCTCATTCTGGTGACATCAGGTACCTAGAATAGACAGATACCTAGATAACAACAAAGTAGACTAGTGGATGGATGCCATGGGCTTGGAATGAATATAACATTTCTGTTTGAAGTAGATATTAGTCCTATCCATAAAATACAAATGCACTTAGTGTCAACGAATTGTATATTTTATCATGGAATATGAATTTACCTATATACATACAACTTCTTCCTAGACAAAACTTTGAAATCAAGTAAAATTTTTTCCAAACTTTTTAGTTCAACGTCATGAGTTAATCGGTATTCAAAAGAAACTTGTGATTTATGGATGTAATGGCTATTCCTGGTTGTCAACTTGACTATATCTGGAGTGAACTACAATCCAGAGTTAGAAGGCTCACCTGTGACCCAGATCTTGAGGCTGGAAGACACAAGTTTCTGACCTGGATCTTGGCATGGAGCTCTTGAGGCACAGTGGCCATGAAAAGCTTAGGCCCAGGCAAAGTAGTACATGCCCTTAATCCCAGGAGACTGAGACAAAGAGATCTCTGAGTTCAAGGTCAGCATGGGACTAAGCAAGTCCCAGAACCAGGCATGGTGATACACACCTTTAACCTGGGCCACACCTTCTGCTGGAGACCTACAAAAGGACATTGGAAGAAGGAAGATTTGCTCTTCTCCTGCATGCCTTGTGGGACTGAGCAACTGCTAGATCCTTGGACTTTCTTTTCTTTCTTTTTTTTTTTTTTATTATTTTTTGATACTTTATTTACATTTCCAATGTTTCCCCTTTCTAGGTCTCCTCTTTGGAAGCCAGCTATTCCCTCCCCCTCCCCCACCTCTAGGAGGGAATTCCACCTCCCACCCACCTGCCCATCCACTCCACTATTCCCACCTTGACATTCCCCTTTACTGGGGACTCTCCTCCCCCTGATGGCCAACAAGGCCCTCCTCTGCCACATATGTGGTCTGAACCATGGGTCCCTCCATGTGTATTCTTTGGTTGGTGGTCCAGCCTCCAGGAGGATGGGGGT
>CM052703.1:27179534-27282955 GCA_028551405.1 Uromys caudimaculatus
TACCATTTATTATCCTTTGTAGGGCAGGGTTTGTGGAAACATATTGTGTAAATTTGGTTTTGTCATAGAATATTTTGGTTTCACCATCTATGGTAATTGAGAGTTTTGCTGGGTATAGCAGCCTGGGTTGGCAGTTGTGTTCTCTTAGGGTCTGTATAAGTTCTTCCCAGGATCTTCTAGCTTTCATAGTCTCTGGTGAGAAGTCAGGTGTAATTCTGATAGGTCTGCCTTTATATGTTACTTGACCTTTTTCCCTTACTGCTCTTAATATTCTTTCCTTGTTTTATGTATTTGGTGTTTTCACTATAATGTGACAGGACAAATTTCTTTTCTGGTCCAATCTGCTTGGAGTTCTTTAAGTTTCTTGTATATTTATGTTCATCTCTTTCTTTAGGTTAGGGATGTTTTCTTCTATAATTTTTTTTGTTTTGTTTTGTTTTTGTTTTTGTTTTTCGAGACAGGATTTCTCTGTATAGTCCTGACTGTCCTGGAACTCACTTTGTAGACCAGGCTGGCCTTGAACTCAGAAATCTGGCTGTCTCTGCCTCCCAAGTGCTGGGATTAAAGGCATGTCCCACCACTGCCCAGCTTCTTCTATAATTTTGTTAAAGATATTTACTGGTCCTTTAAGTTGGGAATCTTCACTCTCTTCTATACCTATTATCCTTAGGTTCTGTCTTCACATTGTGTCCTGGATTTCATGGATGTTTTGGGTTAGAAGCTTTTTGCATTTTGCATTTTCTTTTACTGTTGTGTCGATGTTATCTATGTTATCTTCTCCTCCTGAGATTCTCTCTTCTATCTCTTGTATTCTGTTGGTGATGCTTACATCAATGACTCCTGCTCTCTTTCCTAGGTTTTCTAACTCCAGGGTTGTCTCCCTTTGTGATTTCTTTATTGTTTCTATTTCTATTTTTAGCTCCTGGATAGTTTTGTGCATTTTCTTTGTCTGTGCAATTGTTTTTCTTGTAATTCCGCCTGTTTGATAGAGTTTTCCTGTAATTCTTTAATGTTTTTTTGTGTTTCCTCTTTAAGGGCTTCTAGTTGTTTATCTCTGTTCTCTTGAATTTCTTTAAGGGTGTTAATTTCTTTCTTAAAGTCTTCTATCATCAACAGGAGAAATGATTTTAATTCTGAGTCTTGCTTTTCTGGTGTATTGGGGTATCCAGGACTTGCTGTGGTGGGTTCTGATGATGCCAAGTAGACTTGGTTTCTGTTCCTTATGTTCTTACCCTTGCCTTTTGCTATCTTGTTAACTCTTATGTTAGCTGGTCTTACTCTGTCTGGCTGTGGCTTGCCCCTCCTGCAGGCCTCTGTGTCAATACTCCTTGAAGACCAGCTCTCTATGAGAGGTACTTGGGCCTGGAGAGCTGTGCCACAGGGTCAGCTCTGGGGTGCAGACAGAAACCAGAAGGATCCTGTCTCCAGCTGTCCCTTGGTTCCTATGTCCTGATGACTCTGCAAGGGTCCCTCTTGATCCAGTGAGCTTGAACAGAAGTGGTGGCCCTGCCTTTGCTCAAAGGTGTGTCAGCACTCCTGGGATACCAGCTCTCCCCTGGAGCCCTGTGGCCCAGGCTGAGGTCCCCAGGCACAGATGTCCCTGACTTTACCTCAGTCCCTGTGACTTGAGGGTTCCAGGCGGGTCCTGGTGAGCAGTGGTGCTTGCCCTAACCCCACTCACAGCTTTTCCAAGCTCCTGGGAGGGTAGCCTTCTCCTGGTGCTCCTTGGCTATGGACCCCTGGTGGCCCAGGCAGAGGTCTCCACCCACAGATGGAAACTGGAAGGTTCAGAGGTTTCCTGTCTCCGAGTTTTCCTCAGGCCCCGTATCCTGCCCATTCCAGGCTGGTTTCAGTGAGCAGTGGTGCTCTCCCTAACCCACTCACGGCTTTTCCATGGTCCTGGGAGGATAGCCTTCTCCTGGCACTCCTTGGCTATGGACCCTTGGTGGCCCAGGCAGAGTTCTCCGATCCTTGGACTTTTATTCACAGCTGCTACTGACCATTGTTGGGGAATTGGACTACAGACTGTAAATCATCAAAAGTTCCCTTACTATATAGAGACTACCCATAAATTCTATGACTCTAGAGAACCATGACTAATACAATGAACAGTGGTCAAGATATCCCCTCCCCCTCCATCTTTTGGTTGATGTCACCTCTTCTTTCCTTACACTCTCAGTGGCACATCTCTACTCAAACCCTGACTTCTGAGGTCTCCCAGTGGAACCCAACAGGAGCCAGTTCCACAGTTCTAGTTTCTGTACAAGCATCTGAAATGACTACATCAGTGCGGGGCCCAAGAGCCTTATTAAGTTCCAGCAAACTTGCAAGGTATGAATTTTTATTATGTCCCGTTTCTCTTTATCTCTCTCCTTCTCCTTCCTCCCTCCATCTGATATGGTCTTCCTAAACGGGCCTGGAACTTCTAAGTCCTGCCTCAGCCTCCACGGGGTAGAGAGTGGAGGGATGGGTCACCATGCTTGGTTGAGAGGTCATAGTTTGACAGTCTTACTGATGCTGCCCCCGTTGGCAGGAAATCATTTCATTTTCTTTGATGCTGTGTGCCCTCTTGGCAGTTCTGAGACAGGAGTTTCTTGGTCTATAATTGTTGATGACTCGAGGGGACCAGATTTATAAAGGAAAAGAAAAATACTTTCAAAATAGTCCTATTGGTAACACACTTGTAAGCAGTTTGGCAACAACAACAACAAAAAGTCCAGAGCCCTTCAAGGAAAGAGAACTCTCCCCTTCCTATCCTTTTTCCGCTTTCGCTGTGCTCATTAGCCTCCCATCCCTGTGGCAGCATGTCTGACACAAGTGACAGAAGAAAGGTTTGCTTAGCTGATCTTCAGAGGTTTCAGTTTATTGTGGCAAAGTGGGTATGGGTGGAATAGCTTACATCATGGTAATCGGGAAGGAGAGGAAGGAGTGGGGAGTAAGAACATGAAGAGGAGGAAGACGGGGAGGAGGAGGGAAAGGAGGAGGAAGGGGAGGGGGAGGAGGAGGGAAAGGAGGAGGAGGAAGTAGGGGAGAAGGAGGAAGAGGAGGAGCTCTGCAAATGGGTCTTCTCCTTTTTCCCCCTTCATTCCAGCCAGCCCCTCCCCGCCCAACTCTGTGGGATGGCGCCGCGGCTTTTGCAGATGCCCTTTGTCTCTTTATCCTTTCCGGAACACCCTTCACATAGGTACTTATGGGTGTGCTTTGTTGATCCTCTAGGCACTTCTCAATCCAATCAAGTGTACAGCCAAGATTCATCAGCAGTCACTCACTCCTCGGCCTGGACAGTTCAGCCACAAGGTACTTAGCAAGAACATCCATTTATCTGAGCTCTCTCTGTAGACTACTGAGCTGACTTCTCTTGTTTCTCCCCAAATGATCTGTTATGACTGTTAATGTACGTGTAAGTTACTTCCTCAAAGGCCCATAGTTGGTATGGAAACTTAAAGCCAGTACCATCTGATTAGGGGCCACACATTAATTAACCATGACCCTCAGCTCCTAAAGTGAGGTGTTCAAATTCCTGACCCCATTGTTGCCATAGAAAGACATTTAGTAAAATACAACTTTGTCAGTTGAACCCATTGTTCTCAATCGTCCAAAGACAAAGAAGTAAACATGGTATTTAAAGTCTGGCCTAGTGTTGGCAAGCACCCCAAAAAGTGCTGCCGGTATTACTGAGGGAACCAGCCACCTGAGACAGTACCTTCCTAATCACTTCTTAAGGGAACTTAATGAATCTAATTGGAAACATCTACCTGATTCCCTATAGGATTATGTCACGGAAGATGGAGCAAGAAAGGCACAAAAATCAATAAACAAGAGAGCAGAGGCCAGAAAGAACACTAATGTTGGTGCTCTGGAGTAATGTCTGGGAGCAGTTGGGTAACTGATGTGTGCAAGAGATGATATCTAGTTTTCAGAACACATTTTTCTCCCTTTAGATAGTTGATAATCCAAATGACAGGATATTATGTGCGTGTCAATGAAAGACGTGTGGGGCCGGTCTGCTCAGAGGGCAGCACTGCAGGCAGATTTCAGGCCATGCTAAGGATTTAGAGTGTGTAGCCACAATCATTCATTTATCCCTCAAGGAGATGGGATACATCTGAAGAGTGAGAAGAGCCCTCTCCTCTCCCCCCTCCCCTCCCCCTCCCTCCTCCCAGCCTTGAACTCAAAATTCTTCTGCTTCAGCCTCCTGAATGGTGAGATTACAGGTCAATCTTTTTTCCTCTCATCTTTATTTGTATGATTTTGATGGCAGAGAGGATAGATTGTGCCTGGATATTAGAGCTGGAGTAATTTAGTGAGCAGAAACCTGCGATGGGAAAGGGTGGTACAGCACTGGAACACGGAAATTTACAAAAGGAAAGAGATGAAGGCCGAAGGGTGGAATAGGGCCATATTGTGTAAAACATCTCTGCTGGAAACAAGGATTGGTGCTCAGGGCGAACTGGGTGGGGGCTGGGGCAGATGCGGCACACAACAGGTACCCTCTCGTTGATTCTTCATTGATGACTGTAACGATACAGTGGTTCCCCTTTGTTTACAGTTTCAGTTACCTATGGCCAACCACAGTTTGACATTTTAAATGGAAAATTTCAGAAATAAATGATTCATAAGATTTTCAGTGGTGTTCTTTCCTGAGCTCAGTAAAGGAATCTCACACCTTGGCATCTTGTTTGTGAATCGCACTGTACTTGCCTGTCTAAGCTTCCTGCTTATCAGATACACTGTGTGTCTCCTGTTTATGCTCAAGAAATCCCTAGTCAAGGTGGCTCAGTGGGTGAAAGTGCTTGCTGACAAGACTGAAGACCTGGATTCAATCCTTAGAACTCACACTGTGGATGGAGAGAACCCAATACACACACACACACACACACACACACACACACACACACACACACACACACACACAAACACACACACACACACACACACACACACACACACACACACACACACACACACACACAGAATAAATATAATTAAAAAACAAAACAAAACAAACCAGAAATTCTTATCTTAGTAATAGCTCAAAAGCAGAAGTGTTAAGACCAAAAAAGACCACAGGTACACAACACAGAAGAGCATATTACTCTGAGGCACACAGGAAAAACCAGTATATCTAGGGCTGGCTACTTACTCCCTGAAGCATTGGGTGTCCACTGTGATTCTTGGAACCATATCCTGAGGCAAAGGGGATGATGGTATAGTCCATGAATCATCTTCTGTCATGTAGCTGTTCTCACCATGTGTGCCCCAAGGTTCCTCCTCTTGGTCAGCCTCCACCATTCTGCCTTTGTTTTCCTTGCCTCCCTCAGCCTCCTTTACTGATCAGATCTGTTCAGGTTTTTTTTTTTTTTTTTTTTTTTTTTGCTTCTGCTCTGGTCCTCAGTATTATCTTCAAGAGAGATATATTGCCAGGATTATGGCACTGAGGGTCACATACATTGCCCTTGACTTCCCTACATCCAGGGGATCCTATGCTCCCTGACCACCATAAATATTAAAAAGATGACATAACCTGGACTAGAAATTTGCCCATGTGTCAATGTTATGACAGATAGTAGAGAACAGCAGATTACAAACTCATTTTGCCAGAAGCAATGAGACTATACATACTTCAGAAGATCCACTGCTCTTCCTATGTGAGGGTCTGGAGAATGCAGGATTTGATATCAAGATTAGAGATGCCAACTCAAAGTCAGCTAAGATTGTCAACAACTATAAAGCTGGCCAGCTAAAAAAAACCCCAGTGACAGGTTCAGAAACACAGATCCCAGAGTCTACTTTACAGAGGTAAAACCAGAAAATTTAGATATAAATATTTGCTGATGTTTATGGGTATCTTTTCAGGTTGGGCTGAGGCTTTCCTCACCAAACATAAAACTACATCCACAGTGACACAGAAGCTCTTAGAGGACATACTGCCAAGGTATGGTTTCCTCAGATGATAGCATCAGACAATGGGCCAGATTTTGTGTTCCAGGTAAGTCAGGGACTAGCCAATATTCTGAGGATTAATTAGAAACTTTATTGTACATATAGACCCTAGAGTTCAGGACGGGTAGAGAGAATAAGCAAACCCTTTAAAGACACCGTAACTAAATTGACCTAAGAGACTAACAGTGACTGAGTAACTCTCCCTTCACTCTCTACCAGCTATGAAACTCCCCTTACCACCCCAATTGTTAAAATACAGGCAGAGGTCATTGCTGAGTTTGAGAATCACCAATTCCTAGGCCATCTCAAAGGTGTCCAAAGGGCACATAAAAACATGTTTGGCCTAAACTTTGTATTCTCTATGAAATAGTGCCGGAACCAACGGATTTGTAGCCCTTCTTGGTGACCTGAGTGAAACCATTTTGTATTAGAGTTAGGCATAAGAATAATTGTAGGCCTGAGTTTCGGTTTCCTGAGCCTGGGGCCCTGGCTTCTCAGAAATCAGGTGGCCAGCCTGCGGTTACACAGTCGAGCTAACAGCATCCTGCTCTGCAGGAACACTGTGTGCCCCCTTGGAATTTTCCCCACCCCTGTTGCTTTGTGTAAGCCTTGGTTACTTTGTTCAAGCTTCCTTCTTTTGCCACAATATATGCTGTGTGGGAATAAACCTCTTTGGGGCTTGATCAGAGGGATTCTGTCTTGCTCCCAGGTACCTCTGTCTCTTGTCTCTTTTTTCATCTGTTGGTCCCCTCCTTAGGTCCACGCTAAAGACTCTGCGGACTGGGGCAAAACAGGTCCTCCCCACTAATACACACATATGCGTGCGCGCGCGCGCGCGCGCACACACACACACACACACACACACACACACACACACACACACACACACACACACACTGCCCTAAAGGCTACTAGATGTTGCACTCTCTCACGCTAGAAGAAACGCAGGCATGGGCTAGGTCCCCTGGCTCTGGTGCTGGGCCCGCTTGCCCTAGGCTTCAAGGCTCACCGCAGCAGCCCTCCTACTTGTCGTGGCGTAGAGTCCGCAGGGGGCCCAATGCCATGGTGGTGAGACACCGGGGTCGAGCAGCCCCACCCCGATGTTGTCGCCGCCCCAGCCGCCGCCCAAGCGGCCCCCAGCTGCTTGGCCACGGTGCAGGGAGGGGGCACGGATAGAGACTAGCTGCAGGCGCTCTCCAGCTCCATTGTGCTCAGAGCACTCACCACCCTGCGCCAAGTCTTGACCACAGGGCACTTCCCGAGATACTCGCTGCCGTTAAGAGTGCTCCGCTGCCATAGAGTGGGTCTCCTCGAGAGCCCAAGTGTCACAGCCCCTTAGACAAAGTTCTCTGACACCAAAATAGTTTTCATCTTTATTCGTTCTGGATGGCAGGCAGTGCTCACGGGGCAGGCAGGTGGAGAAGGAGGGGAGAGAGAGAGAGCTACTCGGGTCAAGGTGTTCTATTTATATTGTTCTGGGAGGAGGTGACAGGGGTTTGGTAGCCGATACTTTCCATTGGCCCAGCTTGGGGACCTTTTTGGTGCCTCATTTGCTTTGCTCGGGACTCAAGGTTACTTTCTACGTGACAAGTCTCACACGCCAGGCCTCTCTATATACAGGGGTTATGAGAGCTATGGCAGTCTTCCGGGAACGTTGGCCAGAAGCATGAATTCTGGTCCCTCATGGAGGTTCCACTGTTTGTGGATTTTCCACCGGGTCTCCCAGGGCTTCCAGCCTGTGCTCAAGGGGGCGTTAGATTGCCTGTCACAGATCACTGCCCCACAACTAGATTGCAGCATGAAATCACAGACCCATTTGCAGTTGAAGATGGCTCTGACCAACAGAAGTCAACCTCAGGACTCTCCCCTGTCTCCCACTGTTGGGGCCCCTTCACAAGCCCCAAGGACACCGTAAGAACTGGACAATGACAACCCTGACTCCCTCTAAATACAACAGTAGCTTCAGGAAGCCTCATGATTTGGGCCTTCTAGTTACCAGAGAAGGGGGGAATGAAAGACCAAATCTTTTGGGTTCAGACTCCATCTTAGAGAAACTGACCCTAAGGTTGAACTGAAGTTAACTAATAGGCTAGTACCTACCAGGCTACCTCACAACAAGCCCTGTGTCTAATACCAGTTTCCAGGTTACCTCCCCCAACAAAACCTTCGTCTAGCACCGGTTTCCAGTTATTCCCCAACAAGTCTGCAACCCCCTTCCCCCCCCCCCCCCCCAGGTGCAACAAGCCTGCCCCTGACACTTTACTTCCTAGCAACCACCAGTCAGGAGGAAAACAGAAGTTAAGTTTATGGTTTGGTTCCCAGCACCAGCCAATCATGTTAAAGGTCATAATGGCCCCCCAATCAGATGTGTACCAGGCTAGATACCCCGTTCTTGCCTCTGTAAATCCTTGCCTGAAACTGGGCTCAGCCCCCTCCAGTTCTCCTGCATCAGAGACAGGGGTGTCCCAAACTCCAGCTTGAACAGAGCCCCTAATGCGATTGCATTGGATTGGGCTCCTTGGTAGCCTTTTTTGGGGTTCGCAAACATTTCCTGGAACAATTGCAGCATGTGTGGGGGTGTTCAGCTTATTGGCAGTGGCAGTCAGAGAGGAAGATGAGACTGGCTGTAAATCTGTAAGTAGATCACATTTATTTATTGTGTTTATTTTGTGTGTGTGTTGTGTGCCTGTGTGTGGGCATATGTATCACAAGTGTGGATGTCAGGGGACAGCTGGGAGGAGTCTGGTGTCACCTCCCATTCTACAGGGCCTGGGGATTCGAACTCAGATTGTGAGGCTTGGCCGCAAGTGCCTCTACCTGCTGAGCCATCTCAGCAGCCCTCAATCCTTTTACAAAGGTGTGGTTTGTGAGGATAGGAGCTCTGGAAAGAAGAAAAGTTAAAAGGGGCTTAAAACACTGGGTAAGTGGGACATATTGACCACATGGTTGTCTAGGTTACCCCCACATTTGTCATCCCTCCTCAAGGTGCACACTACAATGGTCTCTCTCTCTCTCTCTCTCTCTCTCTCTCTCTCTCTCTCTCTCTCTCTTGATAGGGTTTCTCTCTGTATCACTGGCTGCCCTGGAATTTGCTTTGTAGACTAGGCTGGACTCTAACTCAGAGATCTGCTTGCCTCTGCTTTCAAGAAAAATAATTTCAGTCAGGGTGGTGGCACATGCCTTTAATCCCAGCACTCGGGGAGGCAGAGGCAGGCAGAGTTATGGGCCAGCCTGGTCTACAAAGCAAGTTCCAGGGCAGCTGGGGACACATAGAGAAACTCTGTCTTGAAACAACAACAACAACAACAAAACGACAACAACGACAACAGCAACAACAATAAAGGAAACTAGATGGTAATTATAGTGCTATGTATAGCAAGCACTAGAGATAAGGAACAGTTAGCAATAACCTTGAAATTCCCGCCAAAGATGCAATTTAGGCCAGTACCAAGATGGGCATGCTTCTCTAGGGGGCCATGGAAGAGAACAGGGGCTCTGATGAAATGGCAGGCACACCTAAGCAACCAGGTGGTGAACTGAATCAAAGACTCTCAGTAGAAGCTCAAAGAACTTTTTTTTTTTTTTTTTTTTTTTTCTTCGAGACAGGGTTTCTCTGTGTAGCCCTGGCTGTCCTGGAACTCACTCTGTAGACCAGGCTGGCCCTGAACTCAGAAATCCGCCTGTCTCTGCCTCCCAAGCACTGGGATTAAAGGCGTGCGCCACCACTGCCCGGCTCAAAGAACTTCTTGAATTAGATAAATTTCCCTAAAAACCCAAAGGACAAACAGGAGCTATTCTGATCCTTGAGGCACTCTTAAAGTAGGGTTAGACACTTAAAGCCATACTTCTTAATTCTGGCTATGAAGATTCTAAACAGCTGCCCTCCCCTCTGCCTCACGCTTCTCACTAAGGTTTTGACTTATTGGTCTGGGCTGCAGCCTGGACCTTGGGATTTTACAAGTCCTAAAATGATGAAAAGCAGCAGCCAAGGCCATGGCCTTCAAACATGTGCAGCTTTATAGGTTTGGCAGCAACCCCTTGGCCTCGATAATGTCCCTTTAAGTACAGCCATTCCATGTTAGGTAGCCAGTGAATTAGGTAATAACTCTCTAGAAAGCATAGACCAAAACCTGGGCTTTTTCAGACAGTTAGAATTTTTGAGTGGACTTTTAGCATAAATACTTTTTATGTTTATTTTGGTCATTTTAATGTACAGCCAGAGTCACGAGCCCCACCTTTGTAGTTATTCAAACCCTGACACATGACTTTATTTTCATATTAGATGTACCAGTGCTATTGTCAGTAATATAATACCATAAGTCAGATGAGCTATACAAGGAAGAGATTTACCTTGGTTCACAGTTTTCTAAGACCTGGCCAAGGGGTCACATTTGATGATGGTGTTTAGCTACAGAATCCTGAAGTTCGTAGGACATTATATGGTAAGAGACAGTATGCTTATGTATGTATTCTCTGGTCTCTCTCCTTTGTATAAAGTCACCCATATTTGACCATGGTGGCTCCATGCTAATGATCTTACCTGATCCTAATTATTTCCTACTGCCCCACCCCTAAGCATCACTGACACCTGAGGTTTCTAATCTCTTAATTCCTATAGTAGTCATCTTTATGTTACTATAAGAATACCTCTGAGCTAATCAGTTTTAGAAGAAATGTTTATTTTTCTCAGTTTCGGAGGTTGGTTGGCCCCATGGCATTTGGGCCTGTGGACAGTTAGCTCACGGTGCCATCAATGCATGGTAGAGGAGGCTGCTCACCTCAGGGCAGCCAGAAAGCAAGGCTAGAGGGGAAAGACTGTGGTCTCATAGTCTCCTTTGAGGACACATCCCCAATGGCTTCCAGCCTCCTGCTAGGCCTCATCTCTTGAGGACATTGACTTCCCATTAGGAACAACTTGGGTGTCCTGCCATTTATAAATGGGGCCTTGGGAGTGATTCAGGATATAACTTACCAGTACCTGACTGCTAGGAATAGCCTTGAAATTGCAGGAGGCACACTCAAACCCTAGCTAAACCACAGTGGTCAGTAACTGAAGAAGCAATTTAAACTGTCATTAAAGTTCTACTCAAGTTAAAACATGAGCTAGGTCTTGCTTAATGTTGCTTATACCTGGGAGTGAAAAATACTGGAGAAAGTCGAAGAGCAAGATATTGGTGAGGTGCTTCCAGGAGTGAATTTCTTTTCCTCTGGGGCTGGAGAGATGGCTCAGTGGTTAAGGGCACTGGCTGCTCTTCTAGAGGACTCGGGTTCAATTCCCAGCACCCACGTGGTGGCTCACAGCTGTCACAGGTGTGTCCCACCAGGCCCAGCTTGCAAAAGTTTTTCCCAAACCTTTCCGTTCCCTTATTTCTTTGGAATGTCTTTAAAACAATCATTTATTTTATGTGCTATGTGTTCCTGAGTATATGCGTGTATAGCACGTGTGTGTGTGAGCCTGAGCACATCAGGAGAGAGCATTGGATACTCTGGAACTGGAGGTACAGATGGTTGTGAGACACCAAGAGCTACTCACATGCATGTGAGTGTTAGGAGCTGAACCCTGGTCTTCTGCAAGAGTGGTAAGCACCCTTAACTGCTAAGCCATCTCTCTAGTTCCCAGAATGCCTTTTAAAACCTCTAATGTGACTTTTACTTTTAGGAAACTGTAGAAGTAGACTTTCTCCTGATGTTGCTGTTAAGCACAACTAACCCCCCCAGACATTATGAATATTTTATATATATATATATAAACAAAACAGAAAACAAATAAACAAAAAAAACACTTGAAGATCATGAAAGGTGAAAGGAAGGCAGGGACCTTCCAGGAAGCTTGGAACCCAAGGTTCATCAAGGCAGTAGGTTCCTGGATTTGTCTTTCTGTCCTGCACACCTAAAACCTGGATGTGAAGAAGCCTCCAACTCAAGAATCATGATAGATCTGGATAAATGAGGCTGCAGCAAAAGCCAAAGACCAGAAAGGAAGCAAAGCAGAAGCTGGCAACAGCCATAGCAAATATTACAATGTCGCTGCTCCTCAGTGACTTGTCACTCTTGCTGTAAGATAAAATCACAATACTCTATAGTGCCCTACTAAAGTTCCTGAGGTCACAATTGTGTGGCCTAGCTCAGTGATCCCCAGTGGCTACAAATCCCTGTCACCCCCAGAGGCCCTCCTGTAAATATAGTTAGATTAAATTCCACTGTCTTAATATCTCACAGTGTGTATTAATTTTCAACACATGAACCCAGCTCAGACTGTCTGCCTAAACTATCTATGGAACTTACAAAAAACTATTCATGTCTCTGTCCTGCTCCAGATCATGTAAACCAGGATCTCCAGGGTGGGTAGATATTCACTGAAATGCTTTTTTGATTAAAGTCTGTGTCATCACCAGACAGAAGGCTCTAGAAGGGACTGGAATCAGGCAAATTAGCCAGGTATAGTGATAGAAAAGGCCTGTAATCTTGGCACAAGTAGGTGAGGGTGGAGTATCAGGATTCAAGGTCATCTCTGACTACATCTCAATATGGAGGTTAGTCTGGGCTAAATGAGATCATGTCACAAACAACCAAACCAAACCAAAAAAGAAAAAAAAAAACCAAAAGCAAAACAAACAAACCCCAACAACAAAAACCCCTAAGATCAATACCACAGAAATGAGGCAAGGAGATATAAATCCCTTCTCCCTGTTTTGCTGGATCCAGATCCTGTGAAAGGCTAGGGTGTCTCCCTTCGTCCTTCCTGTCACTCCGGAGCCTCATTCCCTAGCTGCGGGAGAGATCAGCACAGCGCCATTCCAGGAGGCACTGTCACAGTTTCCCGATCTGATGCTTAGGGCGCCGCTTTCTTCACACTTCATCAACAAATTCCAGCGCAATGGAAGCTGGCAAGGAGGCAGGAGCGACGCTCACTCATGCAGAAAGCATAGAACTTGTTTTAAAAAGCAGCTTTAAAAAAATTAGTGGCACTGACAAGTGAAAAAATGATTTTATGGAAGGGAAAGGCTGAGCCTCCCAGCTTTTGACCTAATAAAATTGCTCCCTGACCCCGCTCTCTAAAGGCTTTTGTGAGTCCGGATCCCTGAATGTTGATGAGGAAGATGACAGGAGACACTGGAGTCAATAAACTTCAAGTATTCTTAAGGCTTATCCTGAATCTGCCCCTGCCCCCCTCCGTGCCTTGGTATCCTTCCACCTGTAGGAGCTACTATTTTAAACAATCACTCAAGACATTTTATGTTCTGATACTTCGTAAGAATATTAGCCCCCAGACCCTACTGTCTGTGAAATACAACTACTGTTAGTAACCCTGCTTAATTTGCACTTCAACAGTACGGACACAATCCGCTCTAGTAATTTTGTGGGAAACATCCTAATTTCCTTTAAGACTTTTACCTGTGTGTTTGCCTGCCTGCATGTACATGCAGCACATGTGTGCCTGTTGCCTGTGGAGGGCAGAAGAGGGTGTAGAATCCCTTGCAGCTGGAGCTACCATGTCGATGCTGGGAATTGAACCCAGGTCTTCAGCAAGAGCTCTTAACCTCAGAGCTATCTCACCCGTCTCAGAAACATCTTTTAAAGAAATTATGTTATCTTTCTCATTTTTGGTATGAGGGATATTTTTCCTCAAGTTTCTGTCAAAGTTTCTACAGGTGAAGCTATGTGGAAGAGAGGCAGGCAGAGGGTGTATGAAAGTCTACTCGCACGATACTGATTCTTCATTATTCAGCACGTCATGACAGGCTTGGTGGACTGCAGATGTAGTTCAGTAGGCGACTGCTCTTCTAGGCCTCTGAGTTCACCTCCTAGCACTGGACGGCTTTATGTTATGAGTTTGCCTAGCTATGTGGTAGTGTAAGTGTTCTCAACACAAGGTATACTAGGTAAGCCAAAACAGTCAGACTTTGACTGGATTGCTTTCTATAACTTTCATAAGGAGTATAAATATTTTCTAAAGGAAATTTACCATCTTTGAAATGTGTTATTCTACCTACATTTTTAAAAAAATATGATTGCATTATGTGTATGGATATTTGGCCTGCATGTATGTCAGTGCAACGGAAGCATGCCTGGTACTCACAGGTACTACAAGAGGGTATCATCTACTCTGGAGTGGGAATTATAAATGGCGGTGAGTTGCCACTGGATGCTGGGATGGAACCTGGGTCTTCTAGAAGAGCGGCCAGAGCTTGCTTGCTGAGCCATCTCTCCAGCACTCCTTACCCCCATTTCTTTAAAAAACTGCAGTATCCTTTGGGAGGAGTGATCTTTTTATGGATCCAAGACTACCCCACACCCCCAGATGCTGAGATTACAGATAAGTGCTACAGTACTCAGTTCAACCTCTGCATTAACGTTTTAATGAGGTCAAGCTATGAGTTCATGGGGCTGCAATTTAGGATAGTGATAAAACTTTATGTCTGTAGGGCTTCCAGATCAAGCAGTTAAAAAATACAAGAGACTGGATTTTATTTGACTTTCAAATAAGCAATAAAATGTTAGTGTAAGTAGGAAGCATGTGGTATCTAAGAACTTTGATGGAGGGTAGCTATTGGGATGAGGAAGACATATGGGCCTTCAGTGGAGAACTGGAGCATTCTGCTTCCCGAACACACACAATACTTGGTCTTGTGCTTTATCTGGTAAAACTTGACGATCACTGGATGAATGGATGCAGTGCGGACAGCAAATAGGTGCTAGGTGATTCCAAACAAGGGTGATGACCAAGTTCAGATTCCAGCTTCTTTTGATTCACTTCTTCCATTTTTGCCCGCTGTCAAAATAGTTCTCAGTGCGGGCTAAATCCTCCCACCTTCTCAAAGGACAGGTAGCAATATCTGGACATATTTCTGCCTGTATTACCTTGAGCAGGGCTATTATCAGCATCTAGTTGGTTGAGGCCATGGATGAGGCTAAAGGTCCTGGGATGGACAGCTCCTTACAACAGCATGTCATCTGGTCCAAAGGTTCACAAGGCTGAGAAGCCCCAGTCTAGACTGGAGTGCACAGGATTTAGCCACAATTCTATCAAATTTCACCAGGACTGTTGTTACCTATTATTCACAGCATCTAATGAAGGGTGTGTGTGTCCTACCCCTTTACACTGTATAAGACCTGGTGGAAGGAATTTGATTATGCTCCTTCAATCTCTTCTAAGGGAAGCATAGAAAAAGTGCCAGCCCTCAACTGCTTCAGCGCTCACTGCAGCATGGCCTAGATCTGAAGAGTTTGCTTTGGAACTATAAAATTCAGGTGATCACACCATGTAACCTTCCCTTCCTATACCCCTGGAGTGCCAGGAACCAAAGGATTTGTAGCCCTTCTTGGTGACTTGGGTGACTCCATTTTGTATTTGAGCTAGGCATAAGAATAATTACAGGCCTAAGTTTCGGTTTCCTGAGCCTGGGGCCCTGGCTTCTCAGAAATCAGGTGACCAGCCTGCGGTTACACAGTCGAGCTAACAGCATCCTGCTCCGCAGGAACACTGTGTGTCCCCTTGGAATTTTCCCCACCCCTGTTGCTTTGTGTAAGCCTTGGTTACTTTTTGTTCAAGCTTCCTTCTTTTGCCACAATATATGCTGTGTGGGAATAAACCTCTTTGGGGCTTGATCAGAGGGATTCTGTCTTGCTCCCAGGTACCTCTGTCTCTTGTCTCTTTTTTCATCTGTCGGTCCCCTCCTTAGGTCCACGCTGAAGACCCTGCGGGCCGGGGCACTGGAGCTTTCTGGGACTTGCTTGTAAATGCTGGTTGGGGATAGCATGTGCCCCTCACTTTGTTTACTTCCAGGACTGCTCTAGTGTGTGACCTAGAAGAAAACAGATCGCTAAATAAGATATTCACAATAAGTTGAACAGCATTCCATGCTTTTTATTATCCTCACTTCTAATTGTCCATAAAAAGTTATAGACATATATTTATATTAAGGATCTAATTAATTTTCATGGTAGCCATGGGAAACAAAGAGGGGGTGGATTACAGCATTCTCATTTTAAGAGGCAAGAATTAAACCTGCCTGGAGTTTCATACTGATTACTTGAAAAGCCAGGACTTAAGTGGTGGTTTTGTTAGGGATACCATACGTACTGTTCCGGGCAGCCCTCTATAGATACCATCCATTCATCGGACTCTTGTTAGTGAAATGCCTTAGTTTTCTGTTTGCCATGACATGAAGTTTTCTGTTGCCATGGCCAAGACAGCTTATAAAAGAAAGCATTTAATTGGAGGCTTAAAACTTAAGGGCTGGAGTCCATGAACATAATGGGAAGAACATGGTAGCAGTCAGTCAGTCATGGTGCTGGGGCAGTAGCTGAAACTTACTGATTCACAAATAGGAAGCAGAGAGGGATGGTTGTGGGAAAGGGGGGGCATTGCTAACTGGAAATAGTATGAGCTTACCCAGTGACACACTTCCTACAAAAAAGGTCACAGCTTCTAATCCTTTCCAAACAGTTCCACTGAGGACCAATTAATTCAAACTTATAAGCCTGTGGGGGCTGTCAGTAGTAAATGCCTAATTCGAGAATCTCCTTAAAATCTACACGAGATTGAAAAGTTGCTAATTAGAAAAGGATAACAAAGACATTTTCATTGTTTGTATTTATCTTTCTTATACCTAACTGCAGCACAGAGAAAACCAGAAAGTAATAAGTCATGATTCAGCAACTATTTCCTAAGGGCTGTTTGGTGCCAACTCATGTGTGAGGTGTCCCAAAGATCAGAGATAATACATATCCATCACGCAGCATTGAAAAATGTAGGGAAAGATGTTTTGAGTACAAGGAGAAATTGGGCTGCATCCTTCATCTACTCAAGTACGGTCAAACAATTCCAGTCTTTGTTGACCAATAGAAACCAAACAATTAGTGAAGTTAGGAGTCTCAGGCAGAGGAAGAGGAATGGACCCAGTGCAGATTATTCACAGATCGATTCCTTAGAGCAAATATTTGGAAGGAGCCTTGTCATGAGCAGCTGGGTCCCCACCCACAGCATTGGCTTTAAGCCCTCAGGTTGTAGTAGTCAGATGTATTTAAAAAGCTGAAGCCTTGCCCCTGCTGCTCAGGCTGTGTGGCTCTGGATTCTTCCACAGAGACACATTTCCCTGGCTACCCACTGAAGTGCCCATGATCTTAAGAGGATGGTGTGAGCTTTGACTACCGTCTGGTAAGTGGTGGTTGCCACTTACAGGTTAACAGGATAAAACTGCACTCTTTACTCTTTAGAAATGACAACTTCAAAGTAGTCACATTGGTGAGTACAGTATATGTCTCAGTACTTGCTCTTGGTATTATTTTAGCAGGGCACACTCAGACTTGGTGGTGATTCATTTTTATTTAAACTGTTCCAACAACATTACCCATGCTAGTCTATCTACTTGAGAAACCTACACATTTTTATTGAATATGTTTCTTATGATTTGGTAAGAAATAGTGTTAGGATTCTTTTATTTCTTAAAGACATTTATTACTTATGTGTATGATTCTATGCCTGCCTGCATGCATGTGTAGCTTTTGCATGCTTGGTGCTCTCTGCAGCCAGAAAAAGCATCAGATCCCTTAGAGACAGAATTCCAGATGGCTGTCAGTGGCAAAGTGGGGTGCTGGGAATTGAACTAGCGTCCTCTTCAAGAACAGCAAGTACTCGTAACTGCTGAGCTGCCTCTCCAGCCTCCTGCTAAGTTCTTCACTATTCAGTGGACTAGAAAAGGGACATTTTATCTTGACTACATTTTTTTTTTTTTTTTTTTTTGTACAAAGAGTGACTGACTTAAAGACTATGACTAAACTTAATTTAAAAATATGCCAACTCTGCAGCGTCTCTTATGACCACACTATTCACACCATTCAAATTACTTTTAAGGCTGGGATTTCTCTTTTGATTTCCATCCCTATATTTACTTACAGCTATGTTACGTATAGTTACGTGTGCTTTTTCTAAGAATTACTTTTTGAAATTGGAGTGAAATTTGGAGTATGCTTTTATACCCTGCCCTTTTCATGTATTATGAAGACTCCTAAAACTTGCATAGAAAAATCTTTTTTTTTTTTTTTTCTTTCTACAAAACATTTCAAAGATTCAGGGGCAAAAAAAAAAAAAAAAAAAAAAAAGAAAAGAAAAAAAAGAAAAACTAAACTATATTGACTGGGACACACTTTTAACAAGTGTGGGGTAGGGGGAGGGAGAATTTTAAAGTCTAGATTCCTTGACCTGCTTGTCCTTGGTTACAGTAAACGCAGAGTAACCCTGCAAACAGCCAGCGGCTGTCCAGTACTTACTCCACAATACAAGCCTTTTTACCTCTGAGGTGCAAACTCATGAAAATACCCAGCGGGGTTACTATAATCTTTGACACTCCCTTGCTCATGGTTGACACTCCAACTACAGCCGGTTTGTCAGCTGTCACTTAAAAAAAGCAGGTGAGGGCTGGAGAGATGGTTCAGCAGTTAAGAGCACTGACTGTTTTTCCAGAGGTTCTGAGTTCAGTTCCCAGCAATCACATGGTGGCTCACAACCATCTGTAATGGGATCTGGCACACTCTTCTGGTGTGTCTGAAGACAGCTACAGTGTACTCATATGCATAAAATAAATAAATCTTTAAAAAATGATTTAAAAAAAAAAAGGTTGAGTCAAGCTACCCTTATCTCCCAGATAAGTGCGATAGCATGGTGTCCTAAGGTGAAGAGGCCAGAGGTGCAGGAGAGGACAAGACCTTCAGAGCTCACACAGGAGCAGATGCATTTTAAATCCGATTTTTCACTGTGTTTTGGGGCAGAGGACACAAAGTTTTCAGGGTCATACACGAAAAGGGGTCTCTACAGCTTAGGGAAAGCGGCCATTAGATTCACCTTAGGAGCTTGTTAACCTGATTTCAGGAAGGACCCCACTGGTGGCGTTTCTGATTCTGTAGGTTTAAGTGTGATCATGAATGTGCCGTTCTAATGAATTCTCGGGTAATGAGGATGCGGGTCCGGAGATTCCAGGACCCCAGGTGACTAACACCATCACCATCAAAGCTAACCAGCAGCAGGAGAAAAGCATGGAGGAGAGCAATGGCTGTCCAAACATCTTTTGAAACCTTCATCCTCCATCGCCGGGAATGGGTCAGAACAGGGAAGGGGCAGGAGGAGCGATGCCGGCACCTTAGGAACGGGAACTCCTCTCCCCAACTTCCGCCCCTGGGGAAAAGCAGAAGCCATTCCTCCAGGAGAGCGGCTCTCCAATTCTCAGCCTTTAGGGTCTGGCTCCGGAGACAGCTTGTCCTCCCGGTATCGCACCCTTGCTGTAGACGAGCAGACTGCAGGTGAGGGCGGGGGCCGGGGCCTGGTGGGGAGGCAACTGGATTAGTCTACCCCATCCCGGACCCTTCGTCGCCTGCGGCCCGGGAGAGCTGAAGATGGCTGCCCCGGAGCTCGGCGGACAGTCACGTGTCACGCAGGCACGGCCGTTCCTGCCCACCCCCCCTTCGCCCCCAGACCAGACCCTGCGGGTAGCGCGTCCAGGGTGACCCATGCTACGGCGGTACAAGCGGCCAGCCCAGAAGGCCGGAGCCACGGAAGGCTGCTGTCTCTGCCGCGCGGTCACTGTCCGGGTACCGGGTTCCACTGCCCGAGCTGGAGGAAATCTGCTGGCGACCCCGCACCCCGTGGGGCCATTGGGCATGCGCAGTGGTCCGGCCCTGGTGCGGCGCTCTCCAGGTTTTCGCCGCAGCTCCGAGCGGCGGCGGGAGGTGGGGCCCGGACGGATTAGGGGGCTCCGGTTCTTCCCAAGAACTCTGGGCCTTCGTGCTGCCTGGCGCTGCGCGATTTAGGAAGCCGGCAGACCCCTGATTTTTCGGGGAAGATGGTAGTCTAAGGATTAGAGCTTCGGAAAATGTCCCGAAGAGTTTGAGGTCCATCCATTTTAAATGATCCATCGTGAGGGAGTCACAAGTGTCACAGCTCTTGGGCTTGGTGGGGGAAGAAAATGCCAGTGTAGTTGGCCAACAGCTGTCCCCGATGGTAGTTTCTCGAAGGCTGAGTTTGTGTCCCAAGCTTTCTGGCCGGCTTTCGCCGCACAACTCTCGGGCTGGCTCCTAATTGGGCTTCTGATCCCGGAGGATGAAACCCACCATCTGGGTCCTTCCTCTCCTCGTTGTTGGGGGGAGGGGGGGGAAGGGCCCGCATCTCCAGTTCCCGTTTCTAGAAACGAAAAGGACCCCCCAATCCCCAGCCCCCCAGCACATCCCACAGCAAGCTGTCCTACAGGACTCAGCTGGGTCCCCGGTCGAGCGTCCGCGGTCCCCGCCCCTCGGCCGCCGGGAACACCCGGAGGAACGGACCGGCGTCGCGCGGGAAGCCGACCCGGCTCCGCCGCGGACTGGGCATGCTCGGCAGCCCGAGGCTCCAAGTCAGAAGCCTTCTCGCCAGCTCGGCGGCGGCCCGAGCAGCGGCAGCGGGCAGCCGGCTGGACAGGAGCAGGGAGGGCCGGTTCGGGCGGGCTGCTCGTCCCGGGAGCCTGGCACGCGGACGGGAGCACGGGATCGGGTGCAGAGCCCTCACGCCGCCCTGCGCCGATTTCGTTCCGCGGCGGGGGGGCTCGGCGCGTGGAAAGAATTCCGGCTGCTGCCACGACTCGCGTGCAAGTGAGTCGCGGGGCGGGGGTGGAGGGCCGGCCTCCCGGTCGCGAGCGGCTGGATCTGACTGGAGTCTCGCGGGCCGGGCCTGACCTCGGTTGACTGCGGGCGGGCCGGGGCGAGGGGGCGTGAGCTCATACTGCGCGGTGTCGCGCGTACCTGGCGCGCGGTTCCCCGCGGCCGCTCGTGGGAGTGGGCGCGGGGGAGCGCTCTGGCGGCCGCGATCCCGGCTCCGAGGGGGCGGGCCGCCGGCGGGGCTCCCCCGCCAACTTGGGCGGGGAGGACGGCGGAGGCGTCAGTGGACACCTTTCCGAGGTGCTGCGTGCGGTCTGGAAGGCTGCCTGGTGTCACTTGGGGCGAGCGGACTGTAGCGGGGCCGGAGAGACCGGGGCTGAGGACCTTCTAGGCAGAAGCCAGCCAGAGGTCCCGTAGTGCTTAGGGGTGGACCCCCCCAAATCGCAGCCCCACCCCCACAACCCTGCGCTGCAGAGTGACAGTTGGTACCTCCTGGCCTGATCGCAGCGGGCCAAGAGTCTGCGGCTTTGGGATTCCCTTCAGCACGGCCCCTCGATGACCCCCAACGGCATAACAGGTGGGACCCCCTTCCCGGAGGAGCGAGCCCCTTCCTCCCCAGGCGGCGTAACAGCCCTTGACTCGCGACTGTTCCGAGACTCCGCGTGCCCTCGCCGCGTGGGGGTGTTAAAGGGTAAGGCCTGCAGGGACATCTGCGTAGCTCTGGAAGCGGTTCGTCCGGAGAATTAGGGGTCTGAGTGATCATAGGCGACTTGTCAAGGGCACATCAGTGGTAGCAGCGCTGCCTTTGCCTGGATCTTAACCCACACTCTGTCTTCCTCCGGTTGACCCGGTGCCCTGGTCCATCTAACGGATTCTGGTTAACGCTTGATCCCTTTTGACTGTCGCGGTCTGGGTAAAGGATGCTGTGGACCTGGGGAGCTGAGAGAGTCCGGGCAGGTGCTTCTCAGATGTTTCATTTCACCTTCAGACAGGACCTAGTTCAGCGCTACACGCATAAAAAAGACAGAAGGCTGGTTTCTGACGGGAAGTTTATTTTCAGTGTTCTGAGGTTTGCCTTCTGTCATAGTTCTCCCGAAATTTACCTTTTTCAGATTGTTTTTTTTTTTTTTTTTTTTTTTTCTAGTTGGCTACCTGGTTGTGGAAGTCGTGAACGCCTGTCTTGGTGTGTTGTCTGCCAACTCCTTACACCTTCTGGGACTAGGAGATGAACATTAGCAGGGGTGGGGGCTCAGGGAGCAGAGAGGAGTGAGATTGATGAATTCGGATCCTGGTGGAAGTTGCCTTCGGTTTGGGAGGCAGTTTGAGTGTTAGGTGTCCAAGGAAGAAGCCAGCTGGGGTTGGGTGCCGATGTGGTCAGTTTTTTGTTTTGTTTTGTTTTTGTTTTTTTTAAAGGGAAGCCCAGGGATGTTTGGTGATTCAGCAGGTGGCAGGTTTCCAGCTCTGAAGCCTTGCCTTGGCCAAGCAAGCAAGCTGCAGAGCCTGTGCCCGCAGCTGGCGGTGCCTAGCTTTAGGGAAACCTCTGGGATCGGCCTTCTTACGTGCACCAAGTCTTCCTTCCTTGTCTCGCTTCCTGTTTCCTTCTGGATGCCCTGGGCCTTTGGGTTTCTGTAATGCTCCTCTTAAACTATAGAGCACATTTTAACGTCTTCATCACAGACCTGCTGAGTAGCAGGAGGCGGCCACCGCTGCCGTTCAATTCAATTCCGGTAGTTACTGTACAGAGAGTCAGTCCCCTCTGTTTCTGCTTCAGAGACCAGACATTTTTATTGTTAGTAAAATAAATACTTTTCTGCCACTCGTCACTGACATTGAAATACCAGGGAACTTAAAAAACACCCTACTAATTCAACATAATAAGTTATCAAAGGCATACATTGTTTAAAATATCTTACTCGGAGAACTCTAGTGTCTTGTATAATGTCTGACCTGTATGTAGCTCAGTAAATGCTTATTCATATTTAAAAACATTTTTCATAACAGAAGAGCATTAGAGTTTACCACATTTCTCATTTTTTTAATGTCTGTAAGTGGGATTCTTTCCTGTACAATTTTAGAATAAAGAATGCACAACAATGTCTGTGTATATTATGTATGTTGGGCACTTAAAGACCTTTGTGTGTTTTCCTAAGATGCAATTGTCCCTTGTTGACCATAAACGTCAGTTCTACACCAAAAGCTCCATACTTGTCTTGTTCACGTTTTCATTTTCAACTTGGGGCAGGTACTTCTCTTGAACTGGAATCAAGGGCACTCTTGGGGCTAAGTCATAAAAACCTAAAGGAGGACTTGATGCTGGGCTCAGCTGTTTTTAACTAACATGTGCTCCAGACACACATCATATGTTCTTTGATAAAACCTCCTTCCCTGCAGAGTGTTTCAGTGAACCTGTAGGTTTCCGACTTTGCCATCCAGTGATAAACACTGCTGTAGGAAAGGTAAAATCTGCTCAAGAGCTGAGAAAGCGTGGTGGCCAACATCCCTCTTCGGAGACAGGACAGATCGCAGGTGGCTACGTCTTTGCCTGTTCTGGATACTAACAGTCTTTTTTTTTTTTGGAACTTTCTTGATATGCATGGGTGTTAAAGATTTGGGTTTGTTGGTTCAAACAAGAATGTAAATGCCAGGGGAAAGAAGGAGAGAATACAAAGGCTTCCTTACTACTTCCTACAACACTACGTTCCACTTGCCCTGCTGGAGTTTGCCACCTTAGTTAGGATACCCAATCAGAAAAAAAAAATTAACTTGTGTTTGTTTGGATCGATTCGGTTTGGTGTGAGGGATAGGGAAGGAATGAAGGGGAAGAGGGCAGGCCCTGTGGCCAGGAAGATGGCTTGGTTCTGTAGCTGTGGCAATAACTTCTGGTTTCAGTAAAACCGAATTGAACTGGTGAACAGGTGTGGCTTCGTGTTTGCTAGAATGCTTTGTCCCCATTCAGAGTTATAGACACACCACACACAGATGTAGACATGCAAATATTCTCTCTCTCTCACACACACACACACACACACACACACACACACACACACACATAGAGACACACAGGCAAAGAAGGGAGACACATAACACGTAGACACATGCCTCCTTTGCCAAAAGCCAAGAACCCCAGCTTCTTTCTAATCTGTGAAGGGAAAAACTAGACCTCAATGGAATGTTGCTTTTTGGGGTTTGAGTTACCCCATGCTGGATTTGAGAAAGTATCCCCCTGCCTCAGTGGCCAGCTAGAAGAAGCAGCTATTTTAGGTCAATGTACATGAATGAGAACTTAGAATTTAGGTGTCTTTTCCCTCTTAGACATGGTCAGTTCTTGGCATCAGATCCTCTCACTGTACAAAGCCCCCTTGCCTGTAGTTGGCCATTTCCTTCCATTCTCTCTGCTGCAAGAGGAGCCTTCACTCATGTAGTGGATGAGATTTTGTGGGGGCGGTGTGTATGAATATTTGTTAAAGATGTTGTGTTACTTGATGCGTTGTCTTCAATGTGCATAAATGGTGCTGAGGCTGTGGGTCAGGGGTAGAGTGCTTGCTCAGCATGCACAGGGTCCTGGGTTCCATTTGCAGTATTGCAAAAGGAAAGCACTTCAACCCTCCAAGAAACTTGGAAGCATTCCAACATTTCCTGAGAGTTGACAGAATTTTTTTCAAAATTTTTTTTATTAGGTAGTTTTGTGTAAGTATGTGCTTGTTCTGTATACTGAGGTGTCTGGTACTCTGTAGGGTCTGAATATATATATATATATATATATCTCACTGTGTGGCATGTATGCAGTCATATATGCACACATTCATATATGTTTATATGCAGGTCTATGTGCATGCTAGTGATGGCAAAACTGAGTGAAATGCTGGCTTCATTCTCTTACTGATCCCCATGAAAGGGTCCTGGGGTAGTAGATTTGGAGGCGTGCTCCCTACTAGCAACTCAGAGTCCAGGCCTCCTGAATCAGAAAGCCTCAACTCAGAAGCTGTTGATGTGTGTTCTGACATGCCTAGTCTGGAGATTCTGATACAAGGGAATGCTGGAGAACTGATGTTCTAGGGGCCTACATCCAGGACCCTGCTTGGGGTGGCTGAGAAGTAAAGTGCCAGCACGTGTTGAATGACTTATTCTCAGAGCTGCTGACCTGCGCTCCGAGCTGGTTTCCAGGACGACCCCACACCTTTGTAGTGTTGGGCATTAACCGTATCTATAGTTTACCAGTGTTTTGTGGCTAGCTAATGAGCTCTCATTGTTTTAATGTGGATTTATGCGATTCTTAGTGAATTGGGGTGTTGCTGATGTTATTTGTTAGTTTGTTTTCTTGGACCAGCTGTCCATTTTATCTTGGGTTCCTCCCCTCCTATTCTTTATTCCCTCCCCCGCATTAGAGTTCCACCCCCCTTTATTTTGTGAGACAGTATTTCTAAACCATTGATTAAACAATGCATTCTTTCATAGTTTTGGTGAGGCCGTTTTGATTGTATATCGTGTTTCCACACACACATGAGACTTTGTCAATTTATCAAGAGTTGTAATTTATGTAAAGAAATCAATTTAAAATGCGTACTTTACTTTTGACAATGTAGCTCTCTTGAAAGTGCCACAGTGAAGATACCAAACATTTCCATAAACCCCAAACTTTCCCTGGGTCCATTTTGTAGTCAGAACCTTCCTATTAGACCCAGTCTTGTGTAACCACTATAGCTTGCGTTTCCTTAATTTTATATAAGTGGTCCATACTATATACTTTTTTTGTGTTTGTTTCATTTCACTAAACATACTGAATTAAAAATTCGATACAGGATTTAAAATATCTTCTTTTGAACTGCGACACAAGACATAACACATGGCCGGTCCAGGCGGTGTTCTTTGTGTAATTTAGTAGCATGATTGTCCAGGTTGGGCAAGCATCAGCATGATCCCTCCACCGAGTGTTGTAATCACCCCAAACCAAGCCCTGACCCCTTAAGCTCCGCCTTCTAATTTGGAGATGCCTCACGGGGACTGGTATTCTGTTTCGTTCTTTCTCAGTGTTCTTCAGTTTCTGTGCCAAACCCTTATTTCTTCATTCGAGATTTGCACCATGTTTGATACAGTGGCATGGGGCCCTCTTGTTATTAGACATTGGTTTAATTATGTTTGGATGTTTGCTCTTCCATATCCATTTTGGAATGCTTCTGAAGTTCTCTCTAAAGTCTAGGAAACGTGATTGGCATGGCTTGGGTATAGTCTCACGGAGAGAATTGACATTGTGTCTCTTTTGATACTGTGTGGTCATTGTCATCTCACTTAAAAAATAACCTTAAATAAAGTTTACAATTTTCTTTGTTATGGTAACACTTTTTCCTCATTATTGGCTTTGGAACTTGAATTCAGGGCCTTGTACATGCTAAACACATGCTAAATACATGCTAAACACAGTCTGTACTACTGAGCTACCCTCCCAGCTTATGGGAACTTTTTTTTTTTTTTTTTAAATAAAGGCCATATGGGCAGAGTTTGAGTTTAGATGCTGTATTTTTAACAGTTGCTTTGCTGTTGTGACCAAACACCGGAGAGAAACAACCTAAGAACAGAGACATAATTGCGGCCAGGGTCCCTGAGAGTTCTGTCTGTGGTTGCCTGGCCTTATGGGGCAGCACGTGGAGAAGACCCCGTCATGGCATACAGGAAGCAGAGAGCTACCAGGAAGGGTTCAGGGACAGCGTACCCCAAGGACTGCCTGGTGGCCTACTTCTTTCAGCTGTGGCCCACCACCCAAAGCTTTTTAAAGCTTCCACAATACCTCCACCCACTGGGGATCAAGCCTTCCACACACATGCCTGTGCTGGACATTACATATTAAGCCCTGGTAAGAACCTGGTTCTCACCTTATGGCATAGACAGAGGAAGGGTTTTGTGGACAGGTCTTTTAACAGTCTCTTCTCTTGCCAGGCTTGGGTGACACTGGCAAGTTGTTCCTCCTTGCTCTTTAAGGGTCCCAAGCTCCTCCTCCCTCAGGCCTAGGCCTGTGCATCTGCTCTGTGGGGCTGTGGAGCTCCAGAGTACAGATCTGGAAACAGAGCTGTTGTTCAGGGGGTGCCAGTGTCATATAGCCCACCCAGCCTGGGCTTTAAATAATCACAGAAATGTCGGGAAGGCCAAGTGAAGGAGACAGCCAGTTAAGTATGCAGCACTCTGCACGTGGGAGCCTGGGCCTCTGCCTGCTTCCTGGAAAGTCTGGGTACTTCCAAGGAGTTTTACAGTTGAGTGTGGAGGGATATACAGCTAATATACAAGAGGCAATTAGAGAAGTCTCTGTGACAGAAGGTTTATAATTAGGGTTAAGTGCTACAGTGCCAGGGGAATTATGGGAAGAGAGAACCCCCCTCTTGAGCTTTTGTTTGGCTTGAATGGCATTCGAGTTAGGGAAGAGAGAAGAGAAAGGTGAAAGCCAGTATAATATTTTTATTAGGGGCCATGAGGACCTGGTGCTGAACCACATGGTAATGGGTGTTGCATCTGGATTTAAAAAAAAATGTTATTTTAACAAATAATTATTTAGTGTGTGTGTGTTTGCTTGCACGCATGTGCATCTCAGTGCATGTGTGTAGGTCAAACGACAACTTGCAGAAGTCGGTTCTCTTGATCCACCTTGTAGTTCCCAGAAAAGGAGCGCAGACCGTGAGGCTTAGTGGCTAGTGCTGTGGCCTTGCTGAACCTTTTCCCCAACCCCTGTGTCTGGATTCCAGTGTCTTAATCAGTATTCTGAGAAGCAGTGATAGGTGGCTTGTCTATGTGTAGATAACTAGTAGCTCCGAGTTCTACTATGGTGGCTGAGAGCATTGAGCATGGAGCCAGAGTGCTTGGGTTTGGCTTCCCGCCTCACCATGTCAGGGCTGTACACTGTGGTGGGTTATATGGACCCTCTGTGCCTCAGGGCCCAAGTTCTTTGGTGGACCTAAGGACAAGTAGCTACGATTCAGAGTTGCTGAGTAGTTGTGAGAACGATGTAAGCTAACATTTGTAAGGCCCTGAGTGTCTACTACACAGTGGGTCAGTCAGCTCTCCCATCACCCACCGTGACAGAGTACCCGAGACTAGGATATCTCTGTCTTCTTTTTTTGTTTTCTCCTCCTTCTGAGATAGGACTTTTCCAGATTACTCCGCCTCAAACGAAGATCCTCTGGCGCAGTCTTACAAGGCGGTGAGGGGGGGGGGGGTGCTGTGACAGTTACCTTTGAAGGATTCATTTGGGCCCGTGGGCTCGTGGGCTCGTGGCTTCAGTTCATGGCCATCTGAGTTGAGGAGAGGTTGTGTATCATGGTGGTGTCACTGGGAGTTTGCTGCCACCTCCCTTCAGTTCCCTGGTCTTTGTGGTCTCTGAAGAATCTGAAGGATTAAGATGAGACACTCAGACCTTAATGTTGAAGGTAGGCAGAGCTTATTACTAATTTTTAGGACTATTTATTACATAATATAGGAGGTAGGCAGAGTACAGCAGACTTACTCCTAAGGTGGGAGTGCACACTGACCTAAAGCACTATTGTGCTGCTTTACATGATTTAACTTTCTTACTAAAGTATCTAGAACAGATGGACTTCTTTAGGGGTGTTCTCCTGCCTGTGTGATTGACAGGCCCGTTTGTATTGAGTCTTAGGGGAGGGAGCAGTGGTATGTCCTTGTTCTTTATCAGAAAGATGCTGGGCTAGATAGTCATCTTGTAAGGTTTAGAACCCCTGGGACTAGGTTTAGATAGTTGTCAGTTCATGACTTCTGAGAAGTTCTGGATGTGACCTCTCCTTCCAAGGTCAGAGATATAGCTCAGGTTCTCTTTCTTTCTTAGCCTTTGAGCAAGAGGCTTTAGTGATAGGCCTTGTGGTCCCTGCTATTGATCACGAGGGCAGTGTCCGGCTCCTATCTATATCCATCAAGTCTTCCTGACAGTGGGAACTCAGAGGAAGCCGCTCACCTCACAGCAGCCAGGAAGGAAGAGAGAGAGAAAAGGTGCTCAGAGCCCCATTGCAGGGGATGCCTCCGTGACCTAACATCCTCTACTAAGCCGCAGCTCTTAAAGAGCTCACCACTTCCCAGTAGCGTCATAGATAGTGTGGGAGCAGGCCTTCAAACATGGGGTCTGGGAGACAGCGGAGATCCAAACTTTAGTACCAATTAAGACCCATGTACATAACTAGCCACTGTTCTTTGCAAGTCTGTTGATAGTCCCACAGTCTTTCTCTATTTCTTTTGAGGTGTGTGAGGTTTCATGCACCAGCTTTGGATGGCTTTTGTCCAGAGGTTCTGGTGGAGGGCTGTGTAGTCACTCGAGTGGTGTGGGCTTTCTCCATGTTGGTTGTTGGCCAACAAGGCAGGGCCAGATTGTAGACTGAACAGATAAGTGCCTGAGACATCACTGAGCCAGATATAGTGTCTGTTGTTCTGAATGTCTTTCCTCAGCACTCTGGAATGGAGTGGGTAGAAAAAACCCAAGATGATGAGCATACAAGAAGCAAGTCTCATTTTGCTATTTTTCTAGCTCTGATTAGACCTTTGGGCAGACCTACAGTAAGAATAGGGATTCCCTGAGGGCTAATCCCAAACCAGCAACCCTGGGTGTGGATGTTGCCGGTTCTCTTTTGGAGACAGGAAAGTATGGTGCAAGTCATTTCCCTGAGAAAACAGGAGGGGGAATGTCCTGAAGAAGTTCACGTTTGGGGGTCCTGACAGTTGGCAAAAAACCCAACCCAACACAACCAACCAACTCAAACCCAAACTCAAACCCAAAAACTCAAACATAAAAACCCAAAATCAAACCCCAAACCAGTGGGTGCTCTAGGTGAAGAGCCAGCGAAGTTAAATGTCAGCTTGTGATGCACAGGTTGTCGCAAGCTGCTTGTTCCCATGACCTTAGGTGTTTATCTGTCTGAGCTCGTGGACCTCAAGTTTCAGCTTGTGCCAGCTTGTGCCAGCTTCGCCACAGAGCTTGCTTGTAACTCTTGCTGGGCCAGCCCAGAGTTTCTGAAGTAGGTAGCTTGGGGGTAGGTGGCAGCCAGTAATGTGTTTGGATGCTCCCCAGTTCCCAGGTGCTGCTACCCCCCCAGATCTGGGGACATGCTTTGGGAATCTCTACCCAAAGCCATGTGGTAGCAGCCATGGACCAACTGCTTCTACATCACTAGAAAGTGTCCTCATGGGGTCCTGTCCATTTGGGGTGGCAGATCAGCCTCTGAGCCATAGCATTGTGCCCTGCTCATCAGAGCTTGTGATATGTCCAAGAGCAGTGGTAAACTGTGGCGTCAACAATGCCTGATAACGTAAGTATCCTCAGAACATGAGGTGCCACTGGCAGCCTGTCCCAGGAAGCTAGCATCATTTGTTTTCCATCCTTCCCTTCCAGATGCCCAGATTAGGGGGTGCTTTCTGTTCACCGTTTAGACCCATGGGAAAATGAAGCACAGATAATTAAAGATGCCTAGCCTGGCTGTGGGGAGGTAGAAGACATTTTGGGTACTGGTTTAACTGTGATGGCAGAGTGTTGGTAGCAAGAAAGAGTTTGGCACCTCACAGAGAGAGGAGGTAAGAGGGCTACCATGTGGGCACACTGCTACTATTGAGTCCTCAGGAAACACAAACAGCTGCAGTTATCATAGCAGGTTTGCTGCTTTGCAGCTGACTCTGCTCTTCCCAGGGTTGGCAGGGTCCACAGCTAAAACTGGAAGGAGAGCTTCTAGCCTGCAAAAGGGTTTTCCAAAGAGACATGTCTTCAGGTACCGTCATCACTACGTCGCGAGGCCAGGTCACAGCTGTGTGCCCGGCCCCCCGGGACAGTGCTCTCTTGCTGCAGCTTCCCTGCATTTGGCACAGTGTGCAGAAGGGAGCTGATGACACAGGGTGGCAGCTTGCTGTGGGTGGAGCATATCCTGGTGGGGGCGGGGGAGTGCCTAGGAGGGTGGGCTGTACCAGTGGTCATTGGCAAGAAGGATTGGTGGCCAGGACTGTTCTCCTCCATCCCCTGGAGAGTCCTAGGAACATTGCCAGGTGGCTCCTTTGTTTTTACAGATGCAGCCAGACCAGTTCCTAAGAGTGTAAACCTAGGAACGATCCCGGACTTGCATTTCAGTTTTGGTGTTAGTGGTGAATTCAACTTTGAGTGGCTGTGCTTTCTTCCTTTCTTACTGCTGCCGCCTCCTCCTTCTCCAGTGTTCTTACAAATGAGGGCAGGCTGAGCCTGTGTGCTGGCCAAGTGGCTGGGGAGCCTTGGGCCTCTGCTCGTGTGTTTGGAAGGGAAAATTTGGAACAGCTGAGTGCTGGCCATCTAGTCCCCAGATATAGCTCCCTCCCTGTGACTGGGGCAGGCCTGACCAGTGCAGCCCATGGATTTACATGGGCAGTTGTTGATAGTGAAGCTGTTTATTTGAGGACTGTTGTCCATGGCCCTGTTTTGCTTTGTTTGTTTGTTCATGCCCAAGCCACTTGATAGAAACAGCAGTTAGAGGTTGATTTTTTCAGCTGCTACAGGCTTACATTTTGTAAGTGAGTTATAAAAGGCCTCTGCAGGGAACACTGATGGCTGACAGCCAAAGCCAGGCTGCCCCAGTCACCTGAGACGAGGGAGAGCAGGTGAGGGCAGCGATGGCAGATGTGCCTGACTGCTGGGTCACACTTAAGAACTTTGCCATCAGTGAGGGAGGTGGGACCACAAGACACCTCTGGGTAACGGGAAGTCAGATAGCAAGGACACAGCAGTCTGGGTCTGAAAGCTGGCAGGGAGTAACATAAAGAGCAATGGACGTGGACTTGTACCCTTTTGGGCTATCCTCACATGAAATGGAATATTAGCCACTTTGTACGAGAGTCGTGTGAAGACCCTTAGCCACGCCCATGGAGTGTAACCAGGCATCCCCATTGTAAAGGTGGCTGGGGGAAGTGGCAACAGAGAGGTGTGCTGTGCCTTCCCTCTCTCGGTGGTGTCCTGACTATTCAGTTGTTCAGAGACACATGGAATGAGACTTGGACTAGATGGCTCCTGTTTCTTTGTACTCTGCTGTTCTCGGCCCATACTACTCTTGCCTGTGACTTTGCTTGTCTCTGGTCACTTTTCACCTTGCAGTCTCTACTGCATACAAAGCAAGCCGCCCAGTGAATGTCCTGGCTCTCTTGAGAAGTCGTGGTGGATGGCCGAAGTCTCTGACACTTTAGCTTTAGCTAGTAAGGGATGCATAGGTGTGGAGAAAACAAAGCCCAGGACACATGGAGTTTTCTACGTCATGGACAAGTGGTAATAATCGGGGAAGCAAACGGGAGGCACATTAAGAGGTCAAGAAATGACTCTTCATGCAGGGAGCAGCTTGGGAACACTTTGCCACCTATTCACGAGGTCTGAAATTTGACATTTGCTTCAGTGGACAGAGACACCTGAGTTACTTTGGAAGGCCCTGCAAAGTTACTGGTTGGGGGATGGGCAGTAGTCCAAGTTTTCTTGGGCCCTCAACCTGACTGATTCCCCCTTCGAGTGTTAGAATGGAAACCATCAGAACTATCAGACCATCAGAACAGTCAGGACTTTTGCAAGCTGTCAACGTGTACGCACTGTCTGTTAGATGGACCTGGCAGCTCCCAGGTCTGTGGCTGAATTCCTAGAAGACTCCACTATGAGATGTGCCATTTTGGGGTTATTTAAGTATATGTTTTTAGGGGCATGGTTGTTAAAGCACTCATTGACTTCTCTGTGAAGGTGTCTGAGGGCCAGTTGGGTAAAAAGTTAAAAATCACACCCCTGAGTACTTGACCTTGGGGCTCTTCCTGTTTCTTTTAAGAGGGACTATTAGGAAGTGACTAGCCAGGAGGAAGGAGGTGGATATGCCAAGAACCTCATAGGTGACGCAGGGCTTGTTTCTGTCTTGTGGATGGCCCAGGCTCAGGTTTCCCCAGAGGAAGTTAGAGCCAAGTGGTACAGTGACCAATGGGGAAAGCGGCCACGCTACACTTTTGTCACATTCTCCTAGGCAAAAAGAGGGGCTGAGCTGCCAGGAAGAGGGGTAGATGGTGCTCAGAGCTGCTGCGGATGTTCAGCTTGCTGTGTCCCTTGGGCCCTGGACTCCAGCCTGGAGAGGGCGGTCTGTGACTTTGGTGATCAGTACCATAACTTTCCAACCCCGAGAAAGTTCCTGATTGTTGCCTTCAGATGAAGCAGTGTGGGGCAGCCTTTAAGAGTAATGGCGTAGACACGTACTCTCTGGCCCAGCCATTCTGTCTGTAGGGGTTTAAGTTAAAAAACAGTCAAGATCAGTCTTGATCAGTAATGCACAGTTGGAAGCCTAACATCCACCTGTAGGGTTGGTCAAGCACGTTGTGTCTATCCACATAACAGGCTAGCAGCAAACCTTAAAACCATACCTATGAGAACAAGGTATTTTGAAAGCATCATTGGATGCAGAATGTACATACTTCTTTTGTTAAGAAACTATTGGTACGACATTGGGTGGCTGTCTATGTAGGCCAGTGATGAAGCAAGCTTTTCCCTTAGCTTTAGTCTAACAGGGAGTCAGGCCTTTGACTTGGCCTCCTAATCTCCTGAGATTCTTGCTGCAGAACAGCAAGAACGATTCCCTCGCATGTTTCTATGGTCTGTGCCACCATTTCAGGGGTGTCTCTGCTTACATGGCTGGTTGTCTGTCCTGTCGACTTTGAAGTAGCCGAGGTGTTACTTGTATTATAGATGAGTGCTCTCCTGTTGCCCTCTGTTCCTTCCAGCCCACACCAGGCTCTGAGCGCAGGGCATCTCGGTGTTAGCACAGGATGGACATCTAAGGCTTTGTGAATATTGACCCTAGAGCCACAGGGCTTGTATGTACCAAGATCCTCAGGGCAGCTCCTTAGTGACTGACTTCTTAGCTCACTTGTTAATGTTTTTTTGACCCTTTCATTTTCCATGTCTGTTTACAGAACATAGTAAACACTGTAGTGGCACCCTTGGCACCTGTAATGAATGGCTCCTGCTGCGTTCTGGTGTACACATATCCCTCCTTTTTCCCCTATAAATATTGAATGTGCACAAAGTGAACATATTACCTATGGACAGTGGAGTGCCCAGACGATCAACATGGGCAAAGCCGAGTCCTGCCACGCTGGAGCACACTGTCTATAAACCCCTAAAACTTCATATGCGCTTTCACAGTTTTAGGGCTCATATCCTGGTTGGGTTTGTTGGTGTAGTGTAGTATCTTAATTTCCTAGCAGATATAATTGGTGTAGGGAACATGTAACACTGGGAAGAGGCTGAATTTGAGCTGGGGGTTGCGGGAGATCAAAGCTTTTGTTTGTTTGATTTTGAGCTACTGTTTTGGGTAGCTTTGCCAATATACTAAACCGTCAGTTTGTCTCAAAGCCTCTAAAGTTTTGTTATGTAAGTGCCTTTGCACCCACTTAGAAATGGTTTGTTTCAGTAACCCTTCACCCCTCCTTATACTTGGCTGGAGGAGAACACATCTGGATAATTTCAGACACAGAAGTGAGATTGCGGTCTTGAACTTGTGTTGTTCGTTTGTTTTGTCTTTCCCCTGACGTTTTTTGTGAGCACTTGCTACTTCCCACAACCAGTCAGGAGGGAACAGTGTCTGCCCTTCAGCCTTGGCTCTGAACCATGACTGTGCATTGGAATAATGGAACTGTTTCCTGACTCTCTCTCTCCATCTGTATCTCTGCTTTCATAGCCTGCAGCTAGTTCCAGCATCTTCCCTAAGGATGACAGACTCCTTGCAGGGGTAACACACAGGGAATGTTGCTCTCTTGTGTCTCCAGTAGGCCGAATTTCCTGCATGCAGGTGTTGCTTATGAGCAAGCTCTTTGGGATTGTCAGAGAACATGCTGCACAGTGCTAGAATTTTCTTATACTGAACCAGACTCAAGACACCCAATAAGCAGCTACCACATCTTTGAACATCACATACAAATATGTACAGTCTCTCTGCCTGAAGTTGTGTTTGTTGTTGGCTGGAGGAGTTTTTGTTTTTGTTTTTCTAGGATATGTCTGGAATGCCTATCGATACGGGAAAGTGTCTTTAGATGTCACCATACATGCCACTGTGCTGTCTTGATCACAGTGCCCAAGTCTGCTGATGCTGTAGCCTTTGTCACTGCAATCACTGATAAGATTTGGAGAGAATTTTCTGCTCTTTGCTTCCCAGACTAAGACTGAAGATTAAATTTGGCCACATAGGAGATGGAAGACAAGTTTGAGGCCAGTCTGGGCTACACTGCCAGACCCTGCCTCAAAATCAAAGCATAATAAGAAATGAAATGAAACTACATGTTTGTGTAGTTTCAAAATATAATAATCCTGTGATGTGACTGAAATTACTCTCAATAGTTTTTCTTTGAAAAATACAATTTTTTTTTTTTTTTTTTTTTTAGTTTCAAAAGCTGAAGTAAAATATACAGGCATAAAAATACCATTTTAGTTATTTTAAGTATATAATTTAGGGGATTAAGTACATTATATGGTTATACAGTGATCACCATTGTCTGTCTACAGAGCGTTCGATCATCTGAAGTCCACACGCAGTAAACAGTTCCCGTTCTCCCCTCTGCACAGCCCGTGGCCCCTATCTATGGCTTTACATCGTGTGTCATGAATGTGACTGTCCTATGTACTCGTATATATTATACAGTATTTTCCCTTTTACATCTAACTTGTTTTTCTTAGCAAACTGTTTTCAGGGTTAATCTATATTGTAGCATATATTCAGATTTCCCCCTTTAAAAGCTAAATAGTATTTCATAACATCTGTATACCACACTTAAATGAGCATGGATGGGTGTGCTAGGAGCCTGTGAACATGACTCTATATACATATTGGTTTGAATCAGTCTCTCAGTAAACCTTTAAAAAGAGTTTTCTAAGAGAGATGTTTCTTCTTTTCTTTTTAAGATTGATTTATTTTTATGTGCATTGGTGTTCTGCCTGTATGCCTGGGCAAGGGTTGGCAGATCCTCTGAAACTGGAGTTACAGACAGTTGTGAGCTGCCATGTGTTGGGAATTGAACTCAGGCCCTCTGGAAGAGCAGCCAGTGCTCTCAACTGCTGTGCCATCTCTCCAGCCGATAGATGCTTCATAGTGATCGGTCACTTTACCCAGTTTGGTTCCAGGCATCAGAACACCCAGACACTTTGAACAGTGCTGAGTTGATGGCATTCCTGTTGCCCGAGGTGGAAAGCAGCTCTGTAGTCTGTGGACGACTTTTCCCAGCACACTTGGCAGCAGCTTTGAGCCAGGCCAATCAGCCTTGTTGGAAATCAGCCTGATGTTTTCTTATCTTTTGCTTTGACAGCTCTTGCCTGTCAGTGCCTCAAGAGGAGAAATCTGGCGCTAGTGTTTTTCCCTCTGTACGGTCTTAGATGATTAAGCTCTCAGCAGAGCTGTGTGGGGCTGCAGATAGGAGTTGCAGCAACTTGTGCTTCTGAGAACTTGGGTTGGAGCAGAGCATCAGGCTTTCTGCTGAGGATGATAATGGATACTGGCGGGGCTGAGGTGTTGGCCTACATGGTGTGTCTGCACAACAAGCATCTTGATTTGGACTTGTATTTTTCTCCAAATCTGTGTAGTAAGGGAGGCTGGCTGGAGACCCGAGAGCGCCAGATGCCCCTCCTCCCCATCCACGGGAGGTCTAGTGGTTTGGCTATAGTTCACCTTTCTGGGTTTGTAGATAATTTTTGTGGACTTACAGGAAATTGAGATTAAGTTTCTATTTTGTGGGGAAAGAAAGTGTGGTGCTTTGTACTTTTATAGGCCTGATAATCATCAAATGTGGCTGTCACCCTGAAAAATATGCCAGTCAGTCAAGTGTATTTATTTATGCTGCCTACATTTTCTTTTTGTTTACATGTTCTAAATGCATGTGGGTGTCCTCAAAGGGGAGAGGCCCTTACTGTTTCCTGAAAGCATTGTGGATAGTGTTTTTATATTAAAGGCATGTTTTCATGCTGTATGATATATACGTGTGTGTGTGTATTTATTTTCAGTGTTTGTGTGGGCACATACGCATGTAGAGGTAGTAGGGCAGCTTGTGTGGGTGGGGAGTTGGTTTTCTTCTGCCACGTAGGTTCTGGGGATCCAGCCCAGGTTGCGAGACCCGTGAAGCACTTTTACTGGCTGAACCATCTCATCGGCTCTAACTAATTAATGAATTGAAAATGAATTAGAGTTAACTGATTTTGGTGCTGGGAAGGGAATTCGGGGCCGCGTGCTTCTGTGCTGTACGCCCATCCTTGACACTACTTCTGGTCCTCCATGCCGAGTGGCCCATCCTCTCCCTCCTTGACGGCCGTGAGTGTGTCCTTACGTTGCCTTCTCCTCTTTGGGTTTTTGAGGCTCAGCATCTCTGGCTGTGGTAGCCTCTTTCTTATAACCCTTGTTTTAGGCCCTGCTTCTGGAGCTTCTGTCTGTGTTGTACCTCTGTTTCCTACCATCCAGTCCTGAGCGGGCTGCAGACTGGAATGTAGTGTGACATGGGGCGCACGTCGGCACATACACACTCGTGTGGGCAGACCGCTTCCCTTTCTTTTGGGTGGGGGTTTCAGGAGAGTGAAAGGCTAAGCCAGGGGTTCTCACTTTCCTAACGCTGCAGCCCTTAAACACAGTTCCTCATGTTGTGGCGACTCCCAACCATAAAATTATTTTAATTGCTACTTCATAACTGTAACTTTGCTACTCTTATGAACCGTAATGTAAATATCTGTTTTCCGATGGTCTTAGGCAACCCCTGTGAAGGGGTCGTTTGGCTCCCAAAAGGGTCGCAACCCACAGATTGAGAACCATTGGCCTTACTGGTAAAGAGAGGGCTTTGGTAATGTGTTTTGTGTATGTATGCGCACATGCATGTGTGGAAGTCAGAAGACAACTTTGGATAGTGTTTCGTCAGAGCAGTCCATGTTGTTCTTTGAGACAGGGCTCTGATTGTCCTGGGGCTCTCCATGTAGGTTGGCCTGGCCCCTGGCCTGATAATGTGGCCCTGAGTAAAACTGTCCTTACTGTTCAGGACCTGGAGCTAGAGCGGCTCAGCTTCTAAGCTTGAGACTCGGTGGGAGGGAAGCATGAAAAAGCACGGAGCTTTTTGTTTTGTGCCACAGCCTCTATTTTGGGAACAAACTCTGCAGGTCAGAGTATTGATGTGAACATTAAATCCAATTCTTACCATTTTCTTGTTCTATATTTTACTTCCAGAATAGTTAATGCAACTCCTACTGGGATAAGCAGCAGCATATATTTCAAGCTTTATGCTATTCCTAATTTTAAAAAATTTGGTAAATAATAACATTTCAATATGCTCACCTATGTCTTGCTTGTCTTCATATAGAAGACAGATTTTTGCACACTTTCACAGTAACAAATGTTGAAAAATAAACAGCACTGTAGAGTTACTTACTTTCTTTTTTTTCCCCCTCTTTGATGGAACAGATAATTCAGTGGTAGAGCCTAGCATACACAGGACGGTCAGTTTGATTGCCAACACCACACAAAGCAAAGCAAAATAAAACGAACATGCTTCAACTGGATATGATTGCACACACTTGTAATTCCAGAATTTGGAAGGCTGAGACAGGAAGATCACACAAATTTGAGGTCATCCAGCTCTACCCAGTAAGACTGTATGTAGTTCACAAAAACAGACAAAATTAAAGAGAGCTCTTATTTTTAATTCTCTCACATTTTGTTGCTAATCATACCTTTAATGTCCCTTCAAGTGTTTTGGGTGTCAAATTTAAAAAAAAAAAAAAAAGAATAATTTTGGAGCCCTTGTGTAGCATGTGCTAGGCCCCAGGTGCAATCTCTAACATTGCTAAAGAAAAAAAAACCAGGCAAACGCAGAAACCAGCACGTCTTTCACAACTACAGTGCTTCTAGCTTCTTCAGTTCTTTAGCCTCTACATGGCGCCACCCCTTCCTTCTCTGTCCGTGGTGTGGGGATCGAACCCAGGACTTTGTGTATGCCAGGCATTCCTTCCACCACTTAACCGCAATCTCAGCATCCCACAATTTTGTTTCTATTGTCCTGAGTTAACATTTGGAAATACCATCCTTTACTTTGTTTATCTCAGGACTAATTTCTTGGATTTTTATTCCAATTTATACAGCTGCCTGCTAAAGATGTCTTTCTTGATGAGGTTCAGTCATTTGTAGAGCTCAGAAGTAGGTGAGAACCGAGAGAAAGAGAGAGAGAGAGAGAGAGAGAGAGAGAGATGTCAGACAGTGGGAGGGATGTGTTATGGTGTAAGGAAAGCAAACCGAGGTGTTGGCACTTAGAGATGAGATTGGGTGGCAGCCCTGTCAGTCACCAGCAGTGGATGCTTAGCAACTTCTGTAGATGATGAGCAAATGGTTTGAGGCCTTGCACACTAATCTTATCTGTGAAGGGGCTAATGCCGACCTACAGGTTTATTATGGACTCATATCTGTAGACCAGGGAACTGTGCACTTTGAGGTCTTTTGAGGCAGAAAGTATACAGGAATGTAGTTACACTTCTGTTATCTTTTTCCGTTACTGTTCAAGAGGATGTGGAGATAGAGATGGAGACTGTTAACTTCATTGAGAATACCTTCTTCTTTTACAAAGCATTTTATATTATGTACGCATATGTGTGTGTGGGTATATACATGTAAAGGCTGGCGCACTTGGGGCAGAGGTGACTGATCCCCTGGAGCCAGAGTTGCAGGCAGTCGGGAGCTGCCTGGTATGGTTGCAGGGAGATGAGATCACGTCCTTAGCAAGAGCAGCACACGATCCTAACCCTTGAACATCTCTCCAGCCCTCGAGAACCTCTTCTTGTCCTTCAGTTGAATTCTGTTGGCTGGACTTGTTCGTTTCCATCCCCTCAAACCCCCTCTTCTGATTGCTTTTTCTGCTGTGAAGCATTATGTTAAAAAGTAGATTACAGTAAAAATTTCTCTATCCAGAATTCTTGGAAATGAGTTAGCTTGGCAAGAACCTCTCCCCAGAGAGCAGATGCTTTACATTTCATTTTTTTCTCACTAAAGACTATTTTTCATCTTTAAAATATATTAGATATTTTAAAGAAATATATTTTCTTTAATAGAGAAAAATAGGGCCTAAAATGCCTTGAACAAACATCTGAACCCAGTTTCATCAATATGAATATTTGGATGTGTTTATGTACTTTCACACACACATAAAGTATAGTGTATTATATATAATTTTCACATGAATATTATATATTCATTTTCACAAGAAGATAAGCTGGGAGACTGTAGTGGTTTGAGTGAGAATCACATCCATAGGCTCATATGTTTGAATATTTGGTCCTTGGTGGTGGAACAGTTTCAGAAGGATTAGGAGGTGTGGCCTTGTTGGAGGAGGTGTGTCACTGGGGGTGGGCTTTGAGATTTCAAAAGACACCATTTTCAGTGAGCTCTCTCTTCCTTCAGCCTGAGGTTTGAGATAATGACCTCTCAGCTATTATTGCCATGTTGCCATTACTCTGTGTCATGGACTCTAACCCTCTAGAACCGTGAGTCCAATTAAACACTCCTTTGTAAATTGCTTTTGTCATGTTGTTTCGTCACAACAACAGAAAAGTAACAGATACAGAGAACTTGCTGTCTGGTCACTGTTCTCCAATACTTAAGACAGTGCCCAGTGAGCGTCAGGCTCCAAGTACACAGTGTTTACAGTTCTGCTGCCTTTCCTTTCTTTCCTGAGATGTAATCCCAACTCTGAAGCGTTGAACAGCAGCATGATAGGTTCCGACAGTGACACTAATGGCCCCTAATAAGAACTATCCTCAAGGAATGCAATTCAGTGCCATGATCCAAGACAGGAAAGATGAGTTCAGAGGTAGCCATTAAGGCTACTGTGGGGCTCACACTTGTAATCCAGCGTCTGGAGGTGAATACAGGAGGATCAGGAATTCAAGGTCATCCTCAGTACATAGTGAGTTTGAGGCTGGCCTGGGCTACACATGGCCCTGCCTTGAGAAAGAGAAGAAAACAAAAACAAAGGAACCATATAGAAACCAGAACATTCTCTGTGTATTTGCAGAGCCATAGGATATCTGGCAGACTGGTTGTTTGAAGTCACCATTGGGATGAGATTTGAGAAAAAGAGATGGGGTAGGTTCCAGGGCAGACAGGACAGCTGATCCAGAGCTGAGCAGTTGGAAGAGAATTTGTAGAGATCAAAACTTGGTGAATGAGAGCTGCCTGCACTGTTTGCCCAGAGGAGAACCAAGAGGAGAACCTGGCCAGAGAACAGAACTGTTGGGCCTTTCTCACATATGCCAGGTAGCACGGGGTCCTCACTAATGGCTGATTGGCACATTAACTGACTACTGATATTCAGGAGTCTGACTGTCATGTTGTGACGCAATGAGAAGTATGTGGGTTCTGCCCATAGTTTCTGCCTTGTGGCTGCCTGCAAGGCTTAGAATCTGCAGTGAAAGGAGTGGCTGGTGGCTGGGGTCCCTAGGCCACGAGGATGCATGCTGGTTTCCAGAGTAGGCAAAGTAAAACTAGAGGGTGTCTTACTTTTCTGTTGTGATGAAGCACTACAAACAAGGCAATGTATAGAAGGAAGGGTTTCTCTGAGTTTACTATTCCAGAGGGATAAGAGTCCATTGCCATGATGGCCGGGAAATGAGGCAGGAAGCAGGCAGGCTTGACTGACAGCTAGGGAAGCAGCTGAGGGCTCACATTCTCAAGAATTAAAGTATGAACCTGGGCTAGTGCATGGCCTTGGGACCTCAGGGCCTAACCCTAGTGACATCCTTCCTCTAGCAAGGCCATATCTCCTAAACCTACCCACGCAGTGCCACCAACTGGGGACCAAGTGTTCAATCAGCTGAGCTAATGGACATTCAAACCAAAGGGGGGGGGCAAAGCTCGGGTTGATTACGAGTACCAAATGCTTTAACCGGCCATGCCTATATATTGAAGCTTCCACAAACCGCCAGGCAAGTGGTTCTCAGCCTTCCTAATGCCTTGACCTTTAATGCAGTACTTCATGTTATGGTGAGCCCCCCCCCCCCACCATAAAAACATTTTTAAACCCAAAGGGTTCACGTCTCACAGGTTGAGAACCACTGCCCTAGGCTATATTCAATCACCTGAAAGCTCTCCAACCCTGTGCTTCTAGGGGAGGTTGAAAAGTCTACCTTAAGTTACACAGCCAGAGAAGAGATCTGTACTTTAATCCAGATGTTTTGTAAATAGACTCTTTTTTTTTTTTTTTTTTTTTTTGGTGGTGGTGGGGTTCAAAACAGGGTTTCTCTGTGAAGCCTTGGCTGTCCTGGAACTCACCCTATAGATCTGACTGGTCCTGAACTCAGATATCCTCCCTCCTTGGCCAGGTTCCCAAGTGCTGGGATTAAAGGCCTGCACTTCACCGCCTGGCCTTTTTCCCCACCTACACACACTTTCTCTTCTGTACCACTCCATATGTGTCTTCTGGCACCAGATGTGTGGCGGGCAGTAGTCCAGCATTACACAGCTATGGAAGATGGTACAGCTTCCACAGCTTAAGGGCTCAGCCCCACAAGACTGGCCCCCATTTCAGGTTGTTTTACCTGTGTTTCTAACCGACTAGCTCTGCGTCAGGAGTTGCTAGCCCCCCACCCATCTCAGTGTCACTTATTTGTGCATTACCTCAGGGAAAACACTTATGTTTGCTGGTTTATCATAAGGGACATCACAAAAGATACAGACGCTCACCTTAATGAAAGTTGTTGAGCGCAAAGGCCGGGCTATTGCTGTGATAAACCTCATCTTGTGGTCAGGTCTTTGGGACTGGTGTGAAGAAGGAACTAGAGGATTGTGGCTGTGGGATTGACAAGCCCACAAGTTCTGTGAGCAGAGCTTCCTGGGTCACTGTACTCAAGACTTTTCTAATCGAAGCAAGGACTCTTACTACGAACTGCCTTCTAGAGGCCATTGATGTTTGATTTGACAAAGAATCTGGCTGCATTTTTGCTTGTGTCCTGAAAACTTGAGTGAAATTGAAGTAAAAACCAATGGACTATTTGTTTGGCAGAGGACATTTCAAGAGAGCATGATAGATTGCAGTGTAGTTATTGCACACTGCATTTAGTGGATTTAAAGTATTTGAGAGAGCAGAAGACAGAATAGAAACAGGAAACATGTAGCCTGGGAGGGAGAGGGACATGAGCCTGGCTGAAGGTGAAGAGAGGATGTGGTGCAGACAACGTGGCTGTCATTGTTTAAGAAATTAGTGCCCTTAAGGAGGGACCTGGGCTTTGCGTTGTGACCATAGAAAAGGTCACTTGAGAGTAAAACCTCTCTTATCCAGAGTTCCAGGATACTGCAGTGCAGCTTCGGCTGGAAAGCTCTGCCTTTAAAGACAAAGTCTCCAGAGGATCCTGCTGGAAGATGGCTGTCCCAAGGCCTCACAAACGAGGAATTATCTTAAGTCTCAGAACAGACTTTGGACTTTGAACTATGTGGAGGCTGATAAGCCTGGAGGGATGGGCTGGAGAGTTGGCTCAGCAGTTAGAAGCACCAGCTGCTCTTGCAGGGGACCCAGATTTGAACCTTGGCATCCACATGGCAGCTCAGAACACTTTGTAATTCCAGTTCCATGGGCTCTGACACCTTCTTCTGGCCTCTTGGGCACCAGGCATGCACATGGGAGGACAGACAAACCTGCAAGCAAACCATGTGTACATGTTCAATTACTTCGTTAATTAGAAGAAGAAGATGGGGACCTTTGAAGTTGGACTTAAATGCTTGTTAAAAGCATTATGCCATGGCTCTGAGTCTATGGGGGCCAGAAGCAGAATATTATGGTGCAGATATAAAGTGTACTCACACAGGTTCTTGTGGCTGACCATTTGGTCCCCAGCTGATGGGCGGTACAGTTGTAGAAGTGGGGTCCAGGCTTGGGGCATGGGGAGGGGCTGAGCTTTGCAGCCTAGTCCTGATCACTGTCTTATCTCTGCTTCCTGGTCCATCTCGATGTGAGCAAGTAGCCTGTTCCTTCTCCCATCATGCCTTCCTCACGATGGACTGTGTATACCCTCAAAGTGTGAGCCCACATAAGCCCTTCCTCCCTTACAGTTGATGCTTGCTTACCAGCTTTTTGGTTATAGTAATAAGAAGAGTAGCAGCCCTTCGAATTGCTGTGTATCATTGTGTGTATGTGATTGGTACATCATTGTGATTTTGATTTGCATTTCTCTAATACTTAGTGGTAGTGGACATTTGTTGCTTATATATCTTCTGCTCATATTTTCTGTTGTCACTGTCATTATTGTAGTCCTCATCCAGGTGGTTATTATACCATACTATTTATGGTAACATTGTTGCCCACCTGTCACAGCATATTCAAAAGATCAAGGAATGAGGAAAGGAAGGGATGAGGGGCGACTAGACACACAGACATATGAGTATATGTTTGTGTGTTTATATGTGTGCATGTAACCTCATTTCATTTTTTACAAAACCCTTAGGGTATTAGTAGAGCCGAGGAGGCCCTGCTTAGGAGCCATCTCAGTACCTAGATTGTGGTCTGAGCCAGTTACGTTACCTAAATATCAGTTTGTGACTTTGGACAAGTCATTTTTAACCTATGAGAGTCAATTTCCTTATCTGTGAAGTAGGGATCTGTGGTATAGATATCTCAGAAGAGTCAAATACAAACATATTCTTTAATGGGCCAGTACAGACATATGCGGAGCAAAATGACTTGTCTGTAGGTCACATTGAGAAAGCATGAGTAGTGGCTACCTCTGCTCTCTTCACACAGCGTACACTGTTCTGAGGTGGTTTCTATTCTTTCTCGTTATCTGCTTTGAAAGATGGCCCCTTGGTAGGCGTTTACTCCCTCTGTGTCACAAAGCAGAGCAAACACCGGGCCCAGGCTTCCTCAGACCAGCGTCAGTGGCTCAGGAATGATTGGAACAGTCCAGTTTTGCAATGCAGAACTACAATCCCTATCTTGTAGCTGCTACTGCTGCTCTGTTCTTCCTCAATGTGCAGACAGGATCAGTTACCATGGTGACACTTAGGCATTAACATGGACACTCTGTTCCAAAGTTCATATTTCATATGTAAAATACCTCTTACATCCAGCACAGGGGTGCTGTTAGGAGCTGAGCTCACCTCCTTCAGTAGTGGTTGATACAGTGTTGCCAGAGTTCATTTTGCCATTTACTGTAATGGTTGTTTAATCAAGAATGGTTCTTCATTGGTCAGATAGTTTAGGATGCTTTTCAGGAAACAAAATATAGTTAGATAAATAAATAAATAAATAAACAAATAAATAAATAAAGGACTGCTATTTTAAATGAGTGATTAAGACTTCTCTGATCTAGAAAAGTTAAAATGAGCCAAATGTTTTACTTTGAGTCCTTTTAATTCCAATGTTTGCATAAAAATGTGTAGTGCTTACTAATGTTCTAAAAGGTTGATGTAGTTGGCAAGGTTATTCTGTTAGGGTAGTACCGAATGAGGATGCCAATTTTCTTTATTTGTGTGTCTCTGTGTCTGTGTGTCTGTGTGTGTCTGTGTGTATAGGCATGTGTGTGCAGGTGCCTACAGAGGCCAGGCCGTTGGGAGGCTCCCATGAGAATCTGGGAACCTAATTCTTCTTTGAATCAAGAGCAGCAAGAACTCTTTATTGCTGAGACATCTCTCCAGCCCCAGAACTAGGAAGTCTTGGTTTTAGTAAAAGATCATCAGATACATATATGACTGTCAAAATGTTATCAGGTCCTTCATTGTGAAGAATGAGACTTTGTCTAAAACCACCTCTCTAATTTTTTCCTGCTAAGTAGTAGGAGAATCTTTTCTCTTCACCTTTCACTGTTAAACGTATCTGTACGATGCCCTACTATGTGTCAAGTGCAGTTTCATGTTGATCTTGTTGATCCTTATAATAGCCCTTTGAAATAAAATATCTTCATTTTGTAGATGGAGATCTCGTGTACTAGAGGACATTTGCCTGTCGGGGTAAACCCGTGTGGTACTGGAGCTGGGCAGGAAGACCAGGGCATCTTCACATGACTGTGTTTTTCCTTTATGGAGCCCATTCTCAGGCAAGGTCCACACTTGCCTGCCAGGGATAGATCGTCAGCTAGAATAGTATTTCTCAACCTGTGGGTCTCAGCTCCTTTCGGGGTGGGTGTTGACCCTTTTACCAGGGTTGCATATCAGATATCTTGCATATCCATTATTCGTAGTACTATTCATAACACTAGTAAAATTACAGTTATGAAGTATCAACAAAAATAATTTTATGGTTGGGGGTCATCCAACATGAGGAACTGTATTAAAGGGTCGCAGCATTAGGAAGGGTGGGAACCGATGGTCTAGAGAGTCCACTCTAGAAAGAAGATGGACTTTGAACTTCTAGGTGAGTTTCAAGTGTTGCCCCTGACATTTTCTTTGACAGCTTATGTTATTCTGGCCAACTTTCTTAGGATCTCACCTAGGACAAAATGGCTTTGTTGCTCTTAGCCATGTGGGAAGAACTAGAAACAATGTAGATGGAGTTACAGTCCGTTGTAAACCTCCATGTGGCTGCTGGGAATTGAAACTGGGTTATCTGGAAGAGCAGCCAGTGCTCTGAGCTGCCATCTCTCTAGCTCCAAGATAAATGATTTTAAAGAGACAAATACAAATTATTGAGAGATTGAATTTAAATGATCCCATTAGATAATATTTTAGTTCTGTCTTTCTGAGACTCCATGGCTTGTATAAAAATGCTTTCCTGACCAAATTGAAGGAACTTTTTTGGGGGGTGTAGAGAGGGGGTGCTGAGACAGGGTTTCTCTTTGTAGCCCTAGCTGTCCTGGAACTAGCTCTGTAAACCAGACTGGATTTCAACTCAGAGATCCACTGGCCTCTGCTTCCCTCCCGAGTGCTGGGATTAAAGAAATTTGCCATCATTATCTGGGGAAAGAATTTCTCATTACTTGTATTTAATGCCAAAAGAGTTTGTGATCTTATTTTCACTAGAAATTCAGATTATTATAAAGTTGCCATTTCCACCTAAGAAATGGGATTAACTAACTCTGCAAAGGACATCTTTTTTTTATAGAAAATATTTCATTTTTAATAGAAGCACTAAAAGGAGAACTTAGCCATAGTATATAAATAGTTCCATCTTACAGGTGACAATATAAAAACCAAAGGCTGTTCTCTGGGAGAAGAATTGTTTTGTAGAGACTGTCGGTCCCTTGGCTTTAGTTTTGAATTTGGCTGTCGTGAGCAAGTTCAACCCCACCCCTTTATTATAACAGGATGGCACTGTGCATCCATCCGGAAGAAAATGGGCTCTGCGTTTACCCCGTGTATAGAAGTGGCCTTACCCATGGTTAGTGCACGGTACTGGCTCGTCTCCACCATCCTTCTCAGGTCTGCGCTGTGTCCTGTGACTGACGCTCCATCTGTCTGGGTCACTGCAGTGGAGTGCTGTCTATCTGCAGCAGTGTTGTGGCCACAAGGAAAGCCTTCCCTGCAGTTAGCCAAACAAGCATGCCTCTTACTTAGCATGAGCCTGGAAAGGCGGCCAGAGTCCGCCGTACACAAACACTTTGGAAAACAATTTGGCTTTACTTAGAGGAGTGAACTTGTGCAGGCGCCGTAGCCTTGCCATCTTTCCCTAGGTAGAGCCTGCAGAAACTTGCCGCATGGACCAGGGGACAAGTGCCAGAATATTAGGGCAGCATTGTTCCCAACAGCTGAGAATGGAAAACTCCCAGGATCCTCAGCAGTAAAGCAGAACTGGGAATTGTGAGCCTCTTCACACAGTGAAAAATGTGGAATGGTGGGGGAAAAAAGGAATGAGCCACAGCCACGTGAGTCAACAGGGAGGAATCTCAGCATCAAATCTGAAGGAAGAGGAAGTCTCAGAAGAATAGACACAATATGTTTCTTTTACATTGCGCTTAGCTTAGGCACAACACAGTGGCATATTGAGAATATGTATATGGTGAGACCATAAAGAGAAACACAGGAATGACTGGTTCAAAACTCAGTCTAGTGGTGTATCTCTGTGTTGGGGAGGTGCTGAAGAAAGAGTAGAGAAAATGCAGTCAGCAAGTGCACACTCGGCCTCCCAAACAGAAGCCCAAGTCTGTCTGTCTGTCTGTCTGTCTCTCTCTCTCTCTCTCTCTCTCACACACACACACACACACACACACACACAAACACACACACACACACACACACACACACGCACGCACGCGCGTGTGCGCGCGCATGCTCATTCTGTTACAGTGTTCATCATCGTATGACGGTAGCTTCAGAACTTTCACTAAACCCGAAGCATGATCTCACAGCTTCCATGTGGGGGTCAGGAATGTGGGAGTGGGTTAGTTGGATGGTTTTGGGGTCTCTCGGACATGCAGTGCAGGCTGCCTGGTGCTGAGGGAGCTGTTTCTACGATGGTGGTTGTTTCTCACTGGTTTTCTCTTAGTTTCTTACTGGTTTGAGGACTATATTTGTTGTTTTCTCGTCCACTGCTGTGCGTTCCAGGCTAGTCACTGGTTTGTGACCTTGCAGAGGTTCTCCTTTCGTATCACCCATCTTACCTCGGATCACTGGGATGGCAATCATGCCTGCTGCTTCTGGCTTTATCACATGAAATCTGGGGATTTGAACTCAGGTCTTCATGCTTGTAAGGCGAATGTTTTACCTGTTGAGCTGTCTGCCCTGCTCTTGTCCTGCCTCTTGAGTGTCTTCATGTCCTGGCAGCCAGCTCCCCTCCCAAGACGGAATAAGACATGAGCTGCAGAGTCTTCATGTAGCATTTGAAGCATCTCTCTGGCACTCCCCCAGTATTGTAGCATTTCTGCACAGTAGTGTTTGTTATTCAGCATGGGAGGGGATGAGCTACACTGGGAGGCAGGGACCACTGGCCACCATTTTGGAGGCTGGCTTCCACAATTACTCTTTTTAAAATGTATTTCAGAAAAATAAATTTTTTAGAGACAAAACTAAATTGATGTTTATTTATTTATTTTGGATTTTTTGAGACAGGCTTTCTCTATGTAGCTTTTGACTGTTCTGGAACTCATTCTGTAGACCAGGCTGGCCTCAAAACTCAGAGATCTGCCTGCCTCTGCCTCCCTAGTCCTGGGATGAAAGGCATGTATCACCACCACCTGGAGATGTTTACTTTTATATAGTAATCATACAATTATCACTTCAAATGAAAATGTCTTACCAGTCAGTATAGGGTAGGAAATGTCGCCGGCGTGAAATGCAGCTCCTGCGTGGCTTGAGCCTGCCTGATGAGCTTGTACCTGAAGTGGGTCAGTGGGTCAGTGGGTCAGTGGGTCAGTGGATGGGAAGGAGGAGGAGGAGGAGGAGGATTAGGTCTCATTGACACCTGGCAGGCTAGGTGATGTAGAGATGGTATTACAGGTCTCTAGATTTCATTTTGTCTGCCTCTATAGCTGGTAAAAGTCTGGGACTTGTGATTTTGAAGAGATGTGTTCAGAACACAGGTCAGCTATGAAGCTGCATTCCATGGTGTACCCATGCCTCCTCTGTTGCTGCCTGTGAGAGAATGGAGAAGCAGTTCACACTTCTCATCCTCCACACATGAGAGTGAAGCTGGAAATGGATCCCAGGGAAGTCAGAATGGATTTTTTTGCTTAAGAATTCAAGTACCAGCAGAATTCTCTTTCTTGTTTTAACATTAACAACTTTCAATTTATTAATTTATTTGCTCAACCTTCTACCACCAAAATCTTTTGAGTTAAGATCGATGTTTCTAGGAAGTACCTTATGTATTTCCCCCTTAGTTTTGGATGGCTGCAGAAGCGGCTGCTTAGAGAGAGTATTCCTGAGGGTCCATGTGCCCCAGTTTGTGAGTCTCCTTTGTGAACTCCAACATTTCTGGAAGGCAGTCTGAGCTCCAGGTGAGGAGGGAGCTGGGAGAGCTCTCTCACTTCTTAAGCTAACGCGAAGAGGACAGGACTGCACACCCACGAGCTCCCTCCCTGGGCCTGTGCTCACCAATTAAGCATCACACCCGCAGCTTCTGTGTGTGCAGACATCTTAGCAGAGAGCCCCTTCCTGGATGGAGAGGCCTTTGCCACCAGCGTATGTCGAGTTTGTGTTCTCCCCTCTGCTTCTGGGCTTTATTTGTGGGGCTGGCCTGTACTGCTGTATTGTACCATCTTTTTCATTGTGTGAAAAGGAGAGTCCTCACCAGCAAGGGCTTCCTTTGATTGTGGCAAAGACAAAAGTGACCAGCATTCCACTGCGATGCTTGTTATTTACTTTAGTTAGGCAACTGTGTATTCTTGAGAAAAGGGAGGAAAATGAATTATATGTATAAAATGCCAAAAATACACGAAGGTTATTGTGTCTACAAGGAAGTATAATTATTAGTAGTGATTATAGTAATTGTAATGATTACAGGATTAATGGTACTATTAAGCGTGATTGCGGATGTCTTCTCTTAGGAAACACGTTATAGCGCACACCCACACGCTCCCTCAGGTGAGAGTGTTGTTTGACCTTTTGGCTCTGGGCTGCTTTTCGGAAGAGCATCATCTCTGGGGCAGAGCAAACCATGTGTAGTGAGACAAACTCTGATTCGGAAGTTGTAAGACTTAAGTAGGGATTTGATTTCTGTTATTCTCTACTTGAGTATTTTTGTTAGACACCTTCTTTGGCTCTTAGCTGCCTTCTCTAGAGAAAGGTTGGTAAACTCACTTGGAACTGTAGGGAAGATTGGATGGGTTCGGTACCTCCAAAACAGAAGTCCCGTGGTAGCAATATGAGTGTGACTTAGGTCTTACCCAGCTGCCTGGCTGGGTAGCAAATAGTTGGACTTAGGATGGGCTGGCTCTGACTATCATTGCCTCAGAGTTTCACTGTGGTTGCTGATTGTAAGTAAATAAATAAATAAATAAATAAATAAATAAATAAATAAATAAATAAAATTTTAAAATGCCTGATATGTATGGTCTCAGAAATTAAGGATCAAAAGGAGGCCCAGGCCCTTACAGCTCGGTCTTTTCTAAGCTTGGGCTGCGTTCAGCATGTTTGGGCCATGACACTGTCTAGAAATGGTTTCACACAAAGGGAAACTCACCATGGCACTGATATTTGGGAAGCCTGGAGGATGGGCATAATAATAATATATTGAGATGGAATTTTGTCGAGAGTCTCACCACAAGTAAGAAAGTAATGGCTGAGCATGAGTGGCCGATACTCGCAACCCTGGCACTCTGAATACAGGCTGGGAGGGTCCAGAGGAACCAGCCAGCCTCGGCTACAAAGCCAGAGATGGCTCAAAACAGACAATAAGAGAAGGTAATAAAGGATGAGAAGTAACGGATATGCTAATTAGCCGATTGTAGTAATAGTTACTGGATGTATACATAGGGCAGGGTGTTGCTCTGTATCCTAATCAAATCCCTACTTAAGTCCTACGGCTTCCGAGTCAGAGTTTGTCTCACTACACATGGTTTGCACTGCCCCAGTTTTTGTCAAGAATACCTTAAAATGAAGCCAGAGAGAGGAGGAAAAAGAACCTCATGGTGAGGTTGCTTTGATTCCAGGCTAGAGTAAGGGAGGCTAGAGACTTGTCATATATTAAGTACAGCTACTGACTGAAAGAACATTACTTTCATATAGTTCCTTGAGACTAACACGTTGCTTGCTGTTGCTTGCAGGGTGAAGGCAGGGTGAGCGGTGCCCGAGGACAGACCTCGCCACTCGAAGGTGAGCAGAGACTTGTCTACAGCTTTATACTGTGAAATATTCTCAAGCCTGCTGAAGAGTGGGCAGAACGCATGGCGTGCCCAGCACCCATATTTGAATGCTGTTAGCGTTTTGTTAATTTATTTTCCTGTTTGGGTAGGTTTGTCCCCTTAAAAAATATTTTGATTATTTTTGTTTTCGTTGAAACACATGGGAATATGTTGCAAATATCATGGCATTTTCTCCTAAATGTTTAGGACTTCTAAAAATAATAACAGCCTCCCATGAGTGGCATTTCAGAACACTCATAAATTATGTGACATCACATAAGTAAACACAACAGTGTAACAGACTTTGTCTCCCTTCATAATTTACAGATATAAAAATATTTTAACTATATGTAGTTAGTGGACAGCTAAGCAGTCTGAATTGGGTTGACAAGAACCATGTGTATATAGCGTATGGTGCTGGCCCTGCGTAAGAGAGACATCCTGGGCTTAATTCTTCTCCTGGAAGCTGCTGGTCCACTTTGGTTGGTTGGGTGAGTGGATCAGATAGTAACAACCCTCCTCCTGATGAGCCTTCACGAGTAAACCAGACTCTGTGATCTAGCTGATCAAATGTTAATTTAGGAAAACAAATCTGTATCTGTAGGAGAGCATGGAAAGGTCATGGGTGGTCATCTAAAATTGACATTAATAATGTTAAAGTCAACACCAGAGAGGCTAAAATGATTCCAAGCTAGAAATTTTGCATGAAAGAGTTGTTGGACTTTATAATTTATAGTGATTGTAGTTACAAGTCACTAAACATCAGAGCTGATTACAGGAGTCATTATCTCTTGCAGGGTAGCTATTGGCTGTTCTGAATTCCAGGCTTTTAATAACTACATGTATTATAAATACATAGCTCATGGTAACTTTGCAAACCAGACGTGCATGTGTAACTAGCACGCAGATAAGAAAAATATCACCCTTCTAGACACTCCACTGCTCCCTTGACTTGTAGCAGCCTAAATTTGTTTTTCCTTTGTTTATTGTGTATTTTCGTGTGTGTGTATATGTGTGTGTGTGTGTAATGTATAACTCAGATTATATTTTTGTATGTTTTTGCCACTTAGCCATGTCTTCCTCCTGTTGTTGCATATAGTTATAGAATGCCCGTTCTCATTACTATTGAGCATTCCACTGTGTGGAAACACCAAGGCTTATTTATTCTTCAGATGTGGATCATTTTAAGGGGTTTGCTCATCCAGGTCACCCTCTGTCTTAGTCAGGGTTGCTCTTCCTGCACAAACATCATGACCAAGATGCAAGTTGGGGAGGAAAGGGTTTATTCAGCTTACACTTCCATGCTGCTGTTTATCACCAAAGGAAGTCAGGACTGGAACTCAAGCAGCTCAAGGAGCAGGAGCTGATACAGAGGCCATGGAGGGATGTTCCTTACTGGCTTGCTTCCCCTGCCTTGCTCAGCTGGCTTTCTTATAGAGCCCAAGACTACCAGCCCACAGATGGCACCACCCACAAGGGGCCCTCTCCCCTTGATCACTAATTGAGAAGATGCCTTACTGCTGGATCTCATGGAGGCATTTTCTCAACTGAAGCTCCTTTCTCTGTGATAACTCCAGCTTGTGTCACGTTGACATAAAACCAGCCAGTATACCCTCCATAGAAATGGAGATTGAGTGAAGTTTTTTCTTTACCATGGCTCTAGTGGAGTAGCAGTGGGGTATTCAGCCTTGGCCCAGCTGCTGCTGTTTGGGAAGAAGTCCTGACTTGATGGACAATGCAGGCATACATAGCTTTGTGCACTTTCTCCAATCCTGCAGTAACTCCTGCTTCTGTGACTCTCTGCTCTTCTCTGCTGGCACTGTTCTCTGTGTCCTCCTCTGCCTCTGTTACTCTGCAGTGTCCCCAGGCGGGCTGCAGACTCTCTCAAACAGGCCATCAGTGAATAAACACTTAAAAGCTTAGTAGGTGCTGCTATGAGGTAATAGGTAAGGGGAAGAGAACATCGGCTGTGCCTTGTACCTGAGAGTCTATATTGTGCTTATGGAGTCACAGTTGAGGACACAGAGTAGTTGAAAGTAAATTAAAAGAGATTCCTAGACCAAGCTGGTAACAGGGTTGCAATTAACAGGCCATAATTGGCACCTTGGAGATTTGAATATATACCCCTAACCAAGTATATCTGGCTCAGTTTAGAAGCTGTTTAAGGCTGGAAGAATATCTTATAAGAAAGTATTCTCTATGGGAAAATGTGTTTTTATTGCCTGATTGTTTTTTTTAAATAAAGTTTTATTCAGATACAGGCATGCTGATTTGCTTACAAATTGTGTTATGTCACAGTAGAGCCAGGGTAAGTAGTTGCAACAAATGCTCATGTGGCTCACAGAGCTGAACACATTTGTGACCTGCTTTTTTCAAAATGATTGCCAGCTCCGGCATGGTTGTTAAAGCAAAGCTGTAGTAACGATAATCTACGTGGTCTTAAGAATCTAAGTTCATCGGCTCGTTCATTCATTCATCTCACGGTATTTAAAGCGACACCATATTTTATGCAAAAGTGATGATAATCAGATAAAGTTTTAAAAGGTGCTTGAGAATGTAAAAATTTCATTCTAGGTTTGTGTTTTTTTTTCTAGGAGGTCTAACAAAATACAGTATGGAAATAAATCTTCCAGTTTCTCAATTTAAGATGAATTTATCAACTGTCACTTAGTTTTGTAAATTTGATATGTAGTTGCTTTACACAATCCAGTGACTTCCGTAGTAGGAAGACTGTAGTGTGATATAAACCAAGTCTTTCAGCTTTAAGATGCAGACTATTGGGCAGATTCTAGGCTGTGTGAAGGCTGCCTGGTCTGAGAGAGGGAGGGGAGCTTTTGGCATGCTTACCACAGCAAGCCTAGCAGGCCTCTGTAATCATAACAAACCAAGATAATCCCGTGTGGAATGCAGAGTAACAAATCTGTCTGTGTTGGAATGCTTATCCTTCCTGGCTCAAGGTCAGACATGATTATGTTTATTAGGAGTCAGTAGACATCACTGAAAGGAACACAAAGTAACAGCTTTTATATTTCTCTAAGGAATATCATTGTAACCTAGCTCAAAGTTTTTATAAATGCTTGCGTGTGTTTTTTGGGTGGACACTTGGACTTTCATTGGCTGCCCTCTTGACCCCTATGACTGTCCTCAGACCAGCTCTGATTATGTCAGTGAGCCACCACAGACCACACAGGCTACACTTTCTTCTTTCAGCCCAAGAGGTCTTTTAGGAAGCGAGCCTGGGTGTTTCCTCAGATGTTGTTGTAATTATTTAGTGGCGTGCTAAATTCAAGGGACCAATAAAGCATAAAGTTCTCAGTGATGCTATCTGTCACCTCTGGAGCCACCCGATCACAAGGAAAATGTGGAGGCAGGGTGGGTAACATGCTTTCCTCAAGACTTCTGAAGGACCCACGGAGAAGGACAGTTTGTGAAAAGTCAAGTGGGTGTGTGAGGTAAAATGAATACTGGTTTGTTCTGTTGTCAAACTTGAGTGCAGTTGATTGTCTTTAGGAGTTACAGTTTTTCGCAGAGGTTCATATCCTGGATATTTGTGAAACGCTGCTGCTGAGAGGAGGTAGGTCTTACTAGATAGAGAGGAGGCCTGTTGGGTGTGGCCCTCAGGAGTAAGTACAGTTCATGAGACTGTTTAGCTTATTACGGAGGAGTGTCCCTTTCTCCTCTGTACTGTTGCTCACCACTTGGCTTTTGCTCTGCCATTGTCGATATTGTTCTGCACAAGGACCCACCATAACTGAGCAGAAATTGGTGTCATGCTTCTGGCCCTGAAGAACTGTAAACTAGATAGCCCTGTAGCTGAAATGCTCTCCCCTAGCCCCCATAGCCTCAGCTGGCTTTGAATTTTCAGTTCTTTGTCTCAGTATCCTAAGTAACTGGGATTACAGGCTTGCACCACTGGTCCAGCCTAAAGTATCATTTCCTGAAGAAAAATAAAAGCTGATAGGTAAAATCATTTGTTCTGTGGCACAAGAAAAATTGACCTGTTCTATACTGCATAGAGTTATCTTGCCAAGAATTCGATCCTTAGGATGGTTGATTTCTCAAGCTCATTTAGGTAAAAATGTACTTTGTCCCTCTCCCAAGATTTATTTTCAAAAAAGAGAAAGTTCTGAAGTTCATGTCATGTGGCTCAATAGAATAAAATGTGCTTCAGAAAGTATCAAGATGATTCTCTTGGCTGAAAGTGACAGAAAACCCAATTCAAACTACCCACTTGGTGTGTAGATAATTGAGCCCAGGGATGGATCTCCCAGAAAGAGAAGCCTGGCTGGGGATGTAAGGGATTATGAGGATCCGTCCTGACTGTGTGCTTGTGTGAGTGGAGACCTGCAAGCAGCTTCAAGTTCCTGTCAGGAAATGGTCTTTGGGGCTATGGCGCCGTGTGTGCCTGGAATGAGGCTGGGGGGGGGGGGGGAGCCTCCCTATGAGTGGTTGGGGCCATCATTCTGTTTTGATTGAATTGTCCTGGTCATGTGCTTCAGTTCTAGAGCCTGAGGGTAACATTTCCTTAGGTGGAATGGAAGTGCAGATGGATAGACAGTATGTTGCCTTTACTGACACATAAAGCTAGTTACGAGCAAGGTGATTTGGTACTGGAAGGTTCACTAATTATGATAATGATAATTAACGTGCATTTTTAGGGTTTGCAAAGCATTTTGAGGTGTATTCTTTTGTTTGAACTGAGAGATGACATATTAGGGCAGCAGAATGAACACGTGATAAAGACCATGAATGAATTGTATGTAGGCCTGGCTCATGAGCTTGACATGTTGCGCAACCTCTTTGTGCTCCTTTCTCTAATTGTTCAATGGAGACAAAGGGTTTTACCCCTCAAGGTTCTGGGGAAGCTCAAATGAATGGGTATTTATGGGGCATTTCTAATAGTACCTTGTGATGGGGATGCTCCCTGTTCCCCGATATTGTGTTGACATCTGTCCTGTGGCCTGTAATGGTCAATATTGTCAAGTCTCGCCTTTGTGTTGATCCGCGGGGCATTTGAATTAATAATTAATCAAGGAATCCATCCAAAGTAGACCTGCTTATAGAAGTCCTCTGTGCCCAGAGGCCAGTGTTGTTATTTACTGAACCGAGTTGAGCTTTCTTCTGTATTCTGCTGATGCTGTTCCACCCTAGTGGGAACGTACTTGAGTGGGGATGGCCAGGCACTTCTAGGGCTGGCATTCACTCAGAAATGTTGGTCGCTTGTTTAGTCAAATCCTATATTCAGAGCAGTGGATGACAAACACCCTTTGGGGGTGGGATGGATTCAGATGTATCAGTAGGATGTGAGATATGCTAACTGTCTTAGGTTTGGACTGTCTTATTGTTTCTCGGGCTTTTAGCCAGCTCTGTCTAGAGGGAGTCACTGTTTCCCTATTAAGAATATTTTTCCATAATTGCTGAGAATTTTTCCTTTGTAATGGAGGAGGCTTGCTCTTGGGTTTCAGACATTGAGGGAGGGTCATTTGGGTTTCGAGGACAACAATGATTTCTTTATATTTACTGCAGACTCAAGACTCTGGACGTCAAAGCATGACTGTTGGTAATTTACAAGGCAGCTTCCACATCTGTAGCTATCAAAACAAAGAAAAACTTGGTAGAGAACAGTTTTGGCTGTCCATGCTATGCTTTTAAGGAAAAAGTGGTCTTAATCAGTATTTACAGAGCTGAATTCATGGCTAGATTCCCAGTTCCCTTCATGATGCTGCCCTACAGTACAGTTTCCACTGATGGCAGCTGCCTGGTATGTGGGAGGAGCTCATATGTGCCTTGAATGAGCTGTGCTTTTGCCTTTGTGTTTTATTATTTTTTTAAGCCTTCCTTTTGACAAGAGATCCTTTACAATGAGAAACTGTCAGGAATTTCAGATGAGCCTCACACTAATGCCTAGTGTCCAAACACTCCTTTGTTGTTGTCTCTTTAACAGGAGGAGGTGGTAATGTTTGAGCACTGATTTAAACACCTGCTTTTATGATCATAATTACATTCAAATGTACACGTACTTAGAGGGTAAATGGATTACCTTCTAATTCTGTGGACAGATCCTGAACTTAGCAAATGCCTGTGGGAACCATAATAGGTTCTTCGATTTAACTTCCCTGACTTTATTCTTAACTCCTCCAGAGCCTCTTGCCTTGCTGAGTAACCTGGGATTGTATATTAACAATTACGTCATTGCTTTTGACCTAGGTGCATCCTAGAGCTGGGAAGGCAGGGTCACCCTCATTTTCTGTAATGTCAGTAACAAAAATAACATCATTAGCCTCTATGGGCTGGCTAACACTGTTAGCTCTTTGGTTGATTACCTTGTTTAGTATTTTTCTTTTAAAACCATAAAACATGTTTTTAGTTGAAACAGAATTACATCCTTCCCCTCTTTCCTTCCTCCCAAGCTGCAGTCCTCGTCCATTGATTGTCCTCCCCACCCCCAAGTTGATAGCTTCTTTTTGTTTGATTTTGTGAAACACTAATCGTACCACACAACTCCTGGTTTTGCCTGCTCCCTAAGCTCTGGTTTCAACCATTTTGCTGTTTCCATGAATTTGACTATTTGAAAATATATCATGTGTACTGGCTGGTTTTGTGTCAACTTGACACAAGCTGAAGTTATCACAGAGAAAGGAGTTTCAGTTGAGAAAATGCCTCCATGAGATCCAACGTAAGGCATTTTCTCACTTAGTGATCAAGGGGGGAGGGCCCCTTGTGAGTGGTACCATCTGTGGGCTGGTAGTCTTGGTTCTATAAGAAAGCAGGCTGAGCAAGGCAGGGGAAGCAAGCCAGTAAGGAACATCCCTCCATGGCCTCTGCATCAGCTTGACTCCCAGTCCTGACTTCCTTTCGTGAATGAACAGCAATTGGAAGTGTAAGCCGAATGAACCCTTTCCTCCCCAGTGTGCTTCTTGGTCATGATGTTTGTGCAGGAATAGAAACCCTAAGACATCATGTAATGTAACACAGAGTTATGTGTGACAAGTGATCCAAGTGAGAGAGGAACCCAGGTTCAATTTCCATCAGGCTCTGTTCCTCTATACTCCCCAGCCTTCTGTCATGAGCAGTCTGTAAGTCTGGAACTTACCTGGAGCATGCCATGTTCCCTGTAGTACAGTGTCTGCAGATCTGATGGTGGCAGGTGCTATCAACTTGCTTGACACAATTCTAAAGGGGCTCTTGTCTCTGGCACAATTGTGCTAAGTTTAAATGGTGAGGCACAAATGAAAGTATGTCCTTTGTAAGTTGTCAAGCTTGATGTAAGATACAACATTGTCTTCTTTTAAAAGTTTAGGCTTTTGTTGTTGGTTGGTTTGTTTGTTTTAAAGGGTCCAGTCCCTTTATGCTATCCCTTACCTGGCAGTTTATCTTGTTTTGTGTAAATGGGATCCGCTAATGCCTTAACAGCTTGGTTACATTTTTTTAAAAAAATCATTCACTTTTTAAAGACATGTATGAGTAACTACAGCTTTCTACAGGGGAGTTCTGGCAGTATTTTAACACGTATTACTTTCATCTTGAAGGATTCACACCTGGAGCCATCCCTTGTTTTGCTGTGGGCGGTGCTGTGGGCGGTGCTGTGGGCGGTGCTGTGGGCGGTGCTGTGGGCGGTGCTGTGGGCGGTGCTGTGGGCGGTGCTGTGGGCGGTGCTGTGGGCGGTGCTGTGGGCGGCGCTGTGGGCGGTGCTGTGGGCGGCGCTGTGGGCGGCGCTGTGGGCTTACTGATTCTTACTTTGTATGTCCATTCTGAGTAGTCCTTGTAGCCTGCCTCTGATTGGCTTTCCTTCTTCCCCTAGCCCATATTCTGATTTTTCTTCTTTTACCTTCTAATTTTGCAAGCTTTCTAACAATTTGCAAGTGGCAGGTAAGACTTCTGAGGTGCTCTATACCTTAGAGTGTGACACTCATGAATAATTGATTGCCTGGCTTAGTGTAGAATTCCTGGCTGGAAATCACTGAGTTGCTGACAGGGAGGGCCTTGCTCACCTTCTCCCAGCATCCAGGCTCCTAGTGATTCTCAGTTCTTTATAGGGTCTTGTATTGTGTCTTTTGACTTCATTTGTGAAGGCATTCAGCAGTGTCAGTGATCACCTGCTGTGGTTCGGAACATGCTTTTCGGTATTTATTTATTTATTTATTTATTTATTTATTTATTTATTTATTTATTTTTGCTGAGGTCCAAAGAGCACTGTGATGATGTGTTTCTTCTTTCTGCTGTTGCTTGTCAAGTGGCTGTTTATCTTGAGTCCTCAGGCAGACTCACCTGCAGGGATAGGCTGTATGTAGTGGGGAGTTGTGAGCCAAATAAGCCCCTGCTCCTGTCTGTGCCTGGGCTAGAGCCAAGGAAGGCACAGCGTTGTGCACAGCGCCAGGAAGGAGCCGCTCCTTCCTTTGTTTCATGTTCTGTGCTACAGTATCGGCTTCGCCCATTGTTTTCTCAGTTTCCTTCTGAACCTGCTGCAAGACTTGTCCCTGAACGCCTCTTCCCAAGGATAACTTACATTTTTCTTGGAACCCTTCTAAAGTTGTAATTTATCAGGCTTATTTTATTTTCTGTTGCTGATAGCTGCCGGGTGTTTTCATAAACTAAGTAGGTATTCTGAGAGTAACTTTTTTTACCTTTTGAAATTTGATTTTTCTGCACCATTTTTTTGCTTCAAGTTGCACTTTTTGCCCCTTCTCCTGTCTTCCACGTTAGATATTTTATGTGCCTGTTGGTTTTGGACTGTTTCTGAGGCAGATTGGGGCTTCACATATTTGAAGGTGTGTCTTGTTTTTTCGCCTTCATTTTTTACCTTTACAAACAAAGTGAAGATTTTATTATTTGGTTCTCACTGTCTTTGTCCTAGGAGATTTATGGTTTTTTTTTTTTTTTTTTTTTTTTAAAGAAATAATGGTTTTTGTGTTGAGAATTTTGAAGAGAGGCACTAAATGTATTTGCTCATTTAAATTAAAGTCCATTTGGAAGTCTTAAAAACTCAAACCAAAGCCAACAACAAAAGGAGGTCAGAATTTGCAGCATCAGCCTCTAGTCAAACACACCTGCAGGGCGAGCATTCACTCTGACTCTTATTTCAAGGTGTGGTATAGGTTTAGATGGTCCCAGGAGAATACTGGCTTTCTCGTTAAGTCTGCAGCAGCTGCCTCGCCTTTTTGGGGCAAAGGCTTTTTATGTCAAGGCCTTAAATACCAATAAATGTGTGAATTGGGCTTCCTGATTTAAAAAAAAAAATGCTTAGATCCTTATTGATGTTTCTAAAAGGAATTTTCCAGGGACTAAGCTAATCCTTAGATTAAAATGTAGCAGACACATTAAGTTGTTTCCCATAAAAAGCAGAATAATAGACTCCAAGTCTGTTTGCTACTGGCCACCCACAAAGGACATTCCTGGGCCAAAGAGATTAGACATAAATACGGCCTAGGGAGCTGGGTTAAATTTGTGAATTTTATTCATAGTGAATGCTCCCACAAAGCACTCAGGCTCAGACTGCCAGTGGGTAGGTAAAGAAGTTTTGGCTTTAATTCTGAGAGCGGATCTCTCGATATGAAGCAGCTTTAGGAGGGCAGAATGGTCTTTTTAGTACAGGCTAACTGGCCGTGGATAATTTCTTAATTCTCTGGTGGTCAATTCAATTGCTTCCTCTCTCTCTGAATGTGGGATGTACCCACCGTCTAGATCCACGCACAGCTGTTTGGAGTAATGCTTTGGTCATTTTGCAGTATGATGTGTTTCTGGCCTTGGTGGTCACTAGATAACAGGCCTCTTTTTCAGAAGCCACTCCTCAACGCCTATCACCTCTGTACCCAGACAGACAAGGAAACCCTGTTTCCATGCTGATTGCTAGGAGACCTTGCCCATACTCCTTCCTTTTGGATGTGTAGGGCTGAGTGCTAAACAGTCCACTTTCCATCTGAACTGGCCTGGACACACTCTAGGAGCCTTTGTAGAACCCAGACTCATGGGTTTCCTGTGCTTAGAAAGTCACTCTTGTCTCTTAAACTCCTACAGTCTAGTAATATTTTTAGCCAAATTAAATATAAATAAAGCACAAGTTCTTGCTAAGAACGGGACCTCATTGTTTAATTAGCAACTCCTTGCTTGCTCTGGACTTCTGTCTTCATCACACCCTTCAAGACAGCCTCCTTGTTTCTTCTTTATATGGTATTAATGTGAGCCATGGAAGCTGTGCCTGCCAGGACCTTTGGTGCTAAGAGGGGGCCCTATGCTTACCTATGCTGAGCCATGCTTACCGTGGGCTTCCTGCATATTTTCATTGCCCTGGATGATGGAAGTTGCTGCCTTTGCTGTATATACCCACTTTTAAAGGCCTGGCCCCAGTATCTCCTTGTCTTTCTTCAGCTTATCTGAAGAAGCTTGGATTTTCAAAAGACTTTTGAGGGCCAGCAAAGGGAAAACAATCTCCTTGCCCCTTCTCCTTCTCTCTCTGTCTCAGGGAAAAGGAGAACTATTACAGTTGTGTGCAAAAACCACCACTTTCTGAACTTGCTAGAATTAGTTCATGCTCAGTGCTTAGAGCCTAGCTCAGCACTATTTATAGATTCCTGGATAAAGAGCCAGAGAACCACTAAAGACAGTTTCCAAGCACATTTTGATTCTGTTTTTGAGGGACAACAGTTATTAAAATTTCATCCTGTAGCCAACATGATGTTGGCACTCAATGTTTGGTAACTGTTATTTGTATTTCTTAACGAGTTTCTGTTGGCTGAAGGGGTGTGTGTGTGTGTGTGTATGTGTGTGTGAGAAAGAGAGAGAGAGAGAGAGAGAGAGAGAGAGAGAGAGAGAGAGAGAGAGAGGTTTTTTGCATAATGGGTGACCTCAAAAATGCTACCAGAGAATAAAGGGGTTAAATTTTCGACACAGATTCTGATTCAAAAAAAAAAAAAAAGTATGTGAAGTATTATGAGACAGAGAACAGCTTTGTCATTTGTCACTTTAGATTGTCATGAATAGACCCCTCATCTGGTTGAGAATTATCTACCCAGTTTCTCTATGGGAAAAATTGTTCTCCAGCAGAGAGTGAATGAAATATTCTGTCCATTGTGGGACGCGTCCAGTGTGTGGAGGGGCCAAGAGAAAGGGTAACATTTATGGAATTTAACTGTTCTGCCAAAAGGGGTGTGCTTTCCAGCTGCAGCTGTGGTGGTTGCTGGAGGCGAGCTGGGACAAGGGACGGTGAATCTACAGAGGCTCTAAGATCAGTGCCATTGTTGGGTGTCTTAGAGATTGCTGGCATTTCATGAGATCTCTGTGTGGATGCCCCAGTTAGAACATTGTTTGGGTGATGACTGTTCTCCATAGTAAGATAGATAAAAGTTGGGACGGGGGAAGAAGGTAGGTGTTACTGAGTAGTCGAGGTGTGTCGGCCCATCTCTACCTAAGCTCACGTCCTGTAAGAATTTCTGGGAGAGATTCTTAGTCTAACAATCGCTCTTGAGCCAAGGGCTCCACTCCGGTTCCTTGGAGACGATCCTTTCCCACATGCAGGCTCTGTATAGCAGATAATTGTTCTCATATTGTGGTCTGTACTGAAGGAATCCAAAGTGAGGCCAGGGGATGACTTCTTGGCACTTTTCCACTGCATGTACTGTGGACTGTGTTGGATCGTCAGTTGTGGCCAGCATGTGCTTTGGCTCAATGAGCTGAGCCATCTACTAACCCCTTTTAGGGTGGGTCTTCGCTTCTTTACAGACATGCCCAGAGGCTAAGCTAAATATTCCCTCATAGGAATGCTTCCCAGCTTGCCTCCTAGGTGATTCCAGACCCTGTCAAGTTGATAGCAACCATCACAGAAGGGACACATGGTGATAACTGAAGTATGTAAGCGAAAGAGCTGGATGGTTGAAGCTGAAGGTAGAAACACCACTGTGAAGCAGAATTTAGAGACAGAACCAGAAGACATGCAATTAAATACATTCTTTGGGAGCTATCTTTCCTGTGAAATAGCTCTGCGAATAGGGGCTACAGAGAAGTTCTAGTGGGAGGAATTACATGTTAGCTCACCATGTGTGAGAGCCTCTTCCCTACTGTCATGGCTTCAGTTACTGTTGGAAGGACTGACACAAATGACTCCATTTTTACTGTTTACATTGGGACTCCTGATGTAGTGCAGGCTATCCTTGAGCTTGAGATATTCCTTCTCTCACCTCTCAAGTACGGGATCGTAGGTATGTGCCATCATGCCCAGCGAGTTCATTTCAGTCCTGATGGACTGCTCTCACTGCCTCTGTGTAGTTCCCTCCAGTGACATTCCTGAAAACCCATCTTGTTTGGTCTTGGTGGACCCGTCACTAGGATGAGATCCATTCCCTTTGGCTTGATCAGATCCCATATTTGTGTGTGTGTGTGTGTGTGTGTGTGTGTGTGTGTGTGTGTGTGTGTGTGTAGACCCCCAAGGTTTCAGTTCTGTCTATTCTGTGGCAATTCTTAATATTGTAGCAGTGCCGCTCAGAGAATTTTGTCGATGTTGCACTACTTCAGAATGTCAGCTGTACAGCAGATTCAAAGCTCTACAAGATTTCTATCTTGTAAGATGGAAAACTTACAAGAGCAAATGTCTAAAGAATGAATAGTTTGAAAAACAGGTACCTGTTAGAGCCATTTTCAGTGGACTTGACAGTAAGTGCTTTTGCAAAGGATGGACATTATGGATAACAAGACTAGACCAGCTCTGGATAGAACATTGAAGGAAGTTACTGATAGAACTGTTCACTTTCATTTCATATAGGACTTTAGGATGAAAATTATTATTTGTCTGTAATACACCAGGACTGTAAACGTTACCCTAAAATTTTATTTTTATGAATAAGCTTAAATTTTCTATTTAAGGAATGATATAGTGTGTTAATATTAGGTTGCTTTTGTGTGTTGTGTGTGTGTGTGTGTGTGTGTGTGTGTAACTCCCATTTCATCTTGCCTGGTTTTTTGAAGGGACGTTTGTCAAGGGCCTTTCTACATCTGTCTAGATGATTATATGCTTTCTAACTGAAAGTGTGTTTACATATTGTTTCAGTTTAGTATTGTCTCAGTTGCATGACCAAAGCAACTTTTAAAGGCAACCAGTTAATTGGGGCTGGTTACAGTCAGAAGTTTAGTCCATTATCATGGTGGGGAGCATGGTCACATGCAGACAGGCATGGTGCTGGAGGAGCCAAGAGTTCTACTCGTTGACCTGAAGGCAGCCAAGGAGGAGACTATCATCCAACTGGGTGGAGCCTGAGCATAGGCAGTCTTAAAGCCCACCTACACAGTGACACACTTCCTCCAACAAGGCCACACCTCCTGATAGTGGTACTCCCTATGGCCAAGCATTACAAACATGTGACTTTGTCGGGACCACCACACATATATATTATGTATTCTGAATCCTGTATTTTGAATTATACTTGCTTGGATCCTGGAATGAAACCAATTAGGTGATATTTCTGGATTTAGCTTGCAAAAAATTATTAAGAAATTTTGCATCACTGCGCGGTGGTGGAGCATGCCTTTAATCCCATGTGGAAGCCAGAGGCAGTTTGCTCGGCTCCCTGAGTTCAAGCTTAGCCTGGTCTACGGAATGAGTTCTAGGACAGCCAGGGCTACACAGAGAAGAAACCCTGTCTTGGAAAAACAAAAACAAACAAATAAAACATTGTATCAGTATTCATGGAGAAAATTGGTGTCAAGTTTTCTTTGTTGTTGTGTCTTTACCAGGTTTTTGTGTCAGAGCAATGCTGGGCTTTGGATATGTCTGACAGGGTTCCTTTGCATTTTATTCTGTGGAGAGGTGTGAGCCGGTGTTACCTCTTCTTGAACTTTGGTAGAATTTGCTGGTACAGGGGTCTTGTCTTGGGCTTCTGGTTGGGACACCCTGTTTTACAGCTTCCATCTTGTTCTGTTGTGTGGATCTGTTTAAGTTGTGTAGCTGCTCATGATAGCTTATGTGTGTCCAGGAACTGATCCATTTCTTGTGGATTTTCATGGTTTTGGCAATCTTAAGTTTTCAAAATATTATCCAATGAGCCTTTGGATTTCATTGTAATCTGTTGAAACTACCTCTTTTTAGTTTTATTTATTTATTTATTTATTTATTTATTTATTTATTTATTTATTTATTTATTTGGTGACTCCCCACCCAGTAGTGGCAAGCTTGGGTAGGGGTTTGTCACTGTTTATTTTTTCAAAGAACCAAGCCTTTCAGTCTCTGCCTTACTGTTTTCATCTCCGTTGCATTAATCTTTTCTCTCATCTTTATTATGTCTTGCTGTCTGCTGGTTTGGGGTTTGGATTATTCTTGTTTTTATAAGACTTTAGGGTGCAACAGTGGCTTATTTATTTGAGACCTTCCTCATTTCTTTTGTGTATGCACAAGCTTTTTTGTATACGCATAAACTTTCTATTGTGTGTGTCTAATATAAACTTTTCTTTGCCCTGGCCATCTCTCGAAGTGTCTGGTGGAGTGTGTTTTAGTTTTCTTTGCATTCTAGGGATTTTTAAGTGTCCTTGTTTCTTTAATGACTCGCTGGCTGTTCACGAGCCATGTATTTAGTCTCCCTGTATTTGTGCAGTCTCTGCCGTTTTACCGGTTGTTGATTTCTGGATTTATTGCACTGTAACCTGAGGAGATGGAAGGAATGATGTCATTTCTTTTATGTTTTGTCAAACTCGGTTTGTGGACTAGAGTGTGGTTTGCTTTAGACGGGGTTCTGTGAGCTGCCGAGAGGACCATGCCTTCAGAATCTGCCAGATGCAGTAGTTTGTGTGTGTCTGGTGAGTCCCTTGGATCTAGGGTGTGATTTAGCTCTAGAGTTTGTTGATTGTTAGCCGGGTGACTTTTCAAAAGCTGTGGATGTGGCAGTAAGGTCAGCCACAGTTATTGTCCTGGGAACTTTGAGACTTTTTATGTCCGATAGTGTTTCATTTTGGAGTTTACCCATCCTTTTCTCTGCACTTTCTAGGATCCTTTCATTTCCTTTGTGGGTTTCGGAAGCTCTTCTTCTTGTTGTCTCTTTAGAATCTGTTTTTTCTTTATTCTGATGCTTCCTTTTCTGGCTCACATGGAGGCAGCTTTTATCTCCATCTTAGCCGGAAACAGTTTTTATTTAGAATAAATATGCCCTTTTCACCGGAAACGTGTTTTTTTTTTTTTCCGAGACAGGGTTTCTCTGTGTAGCCCTGGCTGTCCTGGAACTCACTCTGTAGACCAGGCTGGCCTTGAACTCAGAAATTCGCCTGCCTCTGCCTCCCAAGTGCTGGGATTAAAGGTGTGCGCCACCACTGCCCAGCTCGGAAACGGTTTTTATTTAGAACAAATATGCTCCTTTTCACCAAAACCAAACTTTACTTCTTCGTATTTTTTTGTATGTAGAAGTTCACATGATAGTTCTAGCTTTGAAACTTTAATAATAATTCTCTTAGCAAAGACACAAGAATAGACATCTTAAACTTTCTATACATTCGGAATTTATGAAAACTCATTTGTAAATTGTATTTATGAGGAACTGATACAGAAATCAATTATGATCACCTGTCCACATGACCAAACTTTTCTGTGTTTATATTATGGTGAGCATGTGCGTGCGTGCGTGCATGTGTGTGTGTGTGTGTGTGTGTGTGTGTGTGTGTGTGCATGTGTACATGTATGCACATGCATGTGGGGGCTGAAAGACAGCCTTGGAAACCATTCTTTAGAGCCGACCACCTTGCTTTTTGAGATAGGGTCTGTCACTGGCTTGGTGCCCACAAGGTTTGGTAGGTAGCCAGCCAGTGAGCCCTTGCTAACTGCCTTTCTCCTCCCGTACCGTGTTAGGCTTCCAAATGCATGCTGGCATGCTTGTCTTTTGTCTTTTGGATTTTTGAACATGGTTTCTGAAGCCCAAACTCAAGCTCTCCTGCTTGCACAGCGAGCACCTTGCCTCTCCAATTCTGACATGGATACATTTTAAGGTAACTTTCACAAACATCTATGGAAGAAACAGCTTTGCTTTGAAATGACCAGGTCTTTTTCTATTTACTTGCTTCTTTTTTTTTTTTTTTTTTAAATTTTTATTTTTTGATACTTTACATTTCCAATGTTTCCCCCTTTCCAGGTCTCCACTTTGGAAACCCCCTATCCCCTCTCCCCTCCTCCTGCTTCTATGAGGGTATTCTCCCCACACACCCTCCCACCCACCCACTCACTCCTGTCTTTCCACCTTGGCATTCTCCTATACTGGGGCCTCTAACACCCTCAGTCCCAAGGGTCTCTCCTCCCCTTGATGGCCAACAAGGCCCTCCTCTGCCACATGTGTGGTCCGAACCATGGGTCCCTCCATGTGTATTCTTTGGTTGGTGATCCAGTCTCCGGGAGCTCCGGGTTTGGCAAGTTGACACTGTTGCTCCCTCCATGGGGCTGCAAACTCCCTCAGCTCCTTCAGTCCCTTTATTTGCTTCTTATTCTCAACTTTACAGTGAACTCTTAAATGTTGGATCTTTTGCTAGGTCTGCCGTAAGATAAGGACCTTAAGTTTTGTTTTAAAGCCATCAGGTGAGGGAAAAAGAGAATGAGCAGACCCCAGCTCCTACTTTAATGCTATAACTCCAAGTTCAATCGTCATTCAAAGTGCACCCACTCTCAGCTCATGCCCTGTATGTAAGTAGTGATTTTAGTAGCAGCACTCATTTGGTTCTTGGAATACCCCAACAGTAAGTGTTGTGGGGTAGCTGATGATGCAGGCTGACCAACCCTCATGGTTGATCAGCAGAGGGCCGGTTGGAGCTCCCCTCATTCTGGAGTAGAATATGCTCTTAGGATGGGGTCTGTTTTCGAAAGGGTCCCATGGACTGCTGAGAAGCTGTGCCTTCTGAAGCTGTTGGATAGAGTATTTTGTGTGAATCTGATGCGACTGTTTCTGTATCCAACAAATTACCCATCCCTCACCAGGACAGTTACTACACATACAGACGAATATGAAAAAATGATATCTCAAGGCAATTATATTAATTGCTCTAAATTTTGTGGTTTACAGAAGACTAGGCAGCTAGAATTCTCCCTAAGGCACAAAAAAATCATGTAGACTTAGTATTTCCTATGGTTACAAAAGGTTACCAAAGTTACGATAGAGATTTCCTAGCGCTTCCTCTTGGGTTACTGTACTTTGTATCTTTTTCCACACCAGTAAATGTCCAAATACTTCAAGTGAACTCTGATTTTCTCAAAAGAGTCCCCAGAATAAGGCCTATCAGATAAATGACAAATGCCCAAAGCATCAAGGGCAAGGCAAGACCCTTGCTGCACTGGCTCAGTGCCTACCGAGGGCCAGTGTTTCCATCTTGTGGACTTCAAACACCAATTTCTCTGTCACTGAACAGTGGTAGAAAGTGGCTGATGCTGGCAGAAATTGGGAGACAAGAAAAAGTCCCTGGTCTAAAAGGACTTCAGAAGCTTATGGGACCATTTCTTCTTTCCTCTGGGTCCAGGGTCAACTTACTATCAGTGTCTGATGCTGAAAAGACATCTTTTATCCTGGCTCCGTCTGCCTAGGTTGTAAGTTGAGTTTTTTAGGCAGAAGTCAAAAACTGCTGTGGTGGTTTGAATGACAATGACCCCCCATAAGCTCATAGGGAGTGGCATTATTTGAAAGGATTAGGAGGTGTGGCCTTGTTGGAGTCTGTGTGTTACTCAGGGTGGGCTTTGAGGTTTCAGGAGCTCAAGCCAGGCCCAGTGTCTCACTCTCTCTTCCCACTGCCTGCTGATGCAGACGTAGAACCCTCAGCTCCTCCTGCACCGCGTCTGCCTGACCCTGCCCTGCCTCCCGCCTTGATAATGGACTAAATCTCTGAAAATGTAAGGTAGCCCCAATTAAAGGTTTTCTTTTGTAAGAGTTGACATAGTCATGGTGTCTCTTCACAGCAATAGAAACCCTACCTTAGACAACTGCTCCTGGAAGCCGTGATGGTCCACCCTAATATGCCCATTGAAGAGATGGATAAGAGCCTGGAGGTGACTCAGTTGCTAAAGTACTTTTTGTGCACATATGAGGACCTGAGACTAGATTCTTAGCAACCATGTAAAAAAACCTTAGAGTGGTGTCAAGTATCTGTGAGCTTAGTTTTGGGGAGGCAGAGACAGGAGGATCCCTGGAGCTTGCTGGCCAGTCAGTCTTATGAAATCGGCGAGCTCCAGGCTCAAGGAGAGACTGTGGGTCAAATCTCCGACCCCCACCCCCACCCCAAATGCAGAGAGCAGTAAAGACCCCCACCGTTGATCTCTGCTCTCTGTATATGAGCACACAGAGTCAGGAACAGTGGCAGAAAGCAGAGAAGGAGAAGTCTGTCCACATACTGTGACGAGGAATGCTCAGAGAGGCCCTGTGCCCCAGTTTCCTTTCTTCTTTGTGAGTCTGGGGATTGAATCTGAAGTCCAGATTTATTTGTTCAGTCATATGCTTTGCTGTGTGGTGTTACCTCTCAGCAAGTTTGTCTTTTTTGTGGCTGTTTTAGCAGGTGTGGGGGATTATCTTGTCATGATTTTGATTCCATTTCCCTGATAATTTGTAATGTTAATGGCCATTTGAATGGCGTCATTGGAATAGACATTCAACTTGTTTTTAGGTATTCTTTATATAGTCTGGCTATTAACTCTTCCTCACACATGTGGTTCACATGCTCTCCTCCCATTCCGTATGTTCTGTTTTCACTTTTGTGAGTGTTACACATGTCATATAAAAGCCTTTTAATTAGATGTCATCTTATTTACCTACTTATTTTTTGTGCATTTGATTTCTTTGAAGAGTTATCATTTGAAATCTCATGCTCAAATCTTGAATCCTTTTTTGAAGCAAAGTTAAAATTTATGAAGAGAATGTTTTAATATAGTTTTAAGTGGGTAGAAAGAAAGAAGAGAGGAGGTAGGGGGGAGGGGCAGGGTCAAGAAAAGGACAATAGTATACACGGAAGGAGTTCAGAGCAAAGATGTGGTGGCTTTTTGGTGTGTGTGTGTGCGTGTGCGTGTGCGTGTGTGTGCGTGCGCCTGTGTGTATACATGCTTGCTTGCTTGCTAAGCCTACTACATGCTAGGCAATTATTCTATGACTGAGCCACATCCACAGCCTGTGTCTATTCTGAATAATTTTTGAATATGATATAAGATAGGCTCTACTTGGATTCTTTTAATATCAGAGCCAGGGATTAAAGAGACTTTTGTTTTGCTTTTCCTCCATTGTACATTCTTGGCACCCTTTCTGAAAATGAATTGACTGTGTGTGTGTGGCTTTATTCTCTGGCCTTTGGATTCTGTGCCAGCGATCCACCCTATATCAGCACGATCCTGTTTTGATTACAGCAACTCTGTGCGATGTGTTTGAAATCAAGTGTGATGCTTCCAACTGCCTTTGTTTGTCTTTATGAAAGCTGCTTTATCTATGTGGGGTCTTCTGTAATTCCACATGTATTGTTAGATTTCTTTTTCTATTTTTGTAAAGATGTGTTTGAGATTTTAATAGGAATTGCATCATATCTGTGAGTGTATTAGTAGTGTGACCATCCAACGGGGTCAATTCTTGTATTCCATGAACATAGCGTGTCTTTCTTCCAGTAGTGTTTTATAGATTTCTGTGATGAGTGTGTCACCTGCTTGGCTAGACTTACTTTTAAATGACTTCCCACCTTGTTAGGACTAGAGAGATGGGTTAGTAGGTCAGAGCACACACTGTTCTTCTGCAGGTCCTCGGTTTGGTTCTTAGTACCCAATTTAGGTGACTCATAACAGCCTCTAAGCCCGACTGCTGGGTATCCAGTGGCATTTGCTGGCCCCTTAGGGCACTAGCACACAGGTATGACATATACTCCACCATACATACACATAAACCCTTAGGGCACCAGCACACGGGTATGACATATACTCCACCACACATACACATAAAAAGAAACAAATAAATCTTGAAATGTTACCTTTTAGTTTTTTGTTTCAATGTTAGATTTTTTTGTCTTAATTTTTCTTTCCAAAGCATTCATTATACAACTTGATTTTGTGTATTTATTTTTATAGCCTGTCGCTTTACTCATTACTTTGTTTTTTGGTGGAATATTCATGGTTTTCTACAAACTAGACCATGTTGCTTTGAAACAGAGATGATTTTAATTCTTCCTTTCCAAATTACATGCATTAGATTTCTTTTTCTTGCCTAATTCTACTGGTTTGGTCTTCCAAGATCACACCAAATGGGAGCAGTAGGAGTGGTTTGTTCTCTTGGGTTAGGTATACAGAGGGTTTCAGTTTTCTCCATGTGGTATGATGTTAGGCTCTGGGCTTTTTATTGACCGGTATCATTGTGTTGAGGTAGGTTCTTCTGTGCCTAATTTTTTCTTTTCTACACTGTTTATCCAGTAAGAAGGCCTTTCTGAATCTGTTGATATGGTAATGTGATTCAGACCTCTACTTTCAAGGTACATTATCAATCCCGTGCACCTAACATGGTGCTGTCAGCATTGGTGAAAACTCAGGCCGAGGTCTCGGGAAAGCTGGCTTGGTGCCAGGTCTTATGAAGGGTTAAATAATGGAGGGGGTTCTGACTGTGTACCTCACTGTTTTATATAGTAGTAGGAAGGGTGAATGAGGAGCCTGCAGGACAAGAGAGGAGAGGACAGAGAAAGCGGAAGAAATAGAAGGCAACTTTCTGATTAGCGGGCTGTGATGTCATCTCAGTTGTCAACTTGATGGCATCTAGAATTGCCTTGGGAGTGGGCCTCTGGTGTACCTGGGGGGGGGGGTTGCTTGATTAGGTTAATAGATGTGAGAAGACCTGGCTTTCCTTCCCTGAGCAGTGGCAAACTCTGGAATCAGATTCCAGGTAGTATTTAAAAAAAAAAAAAAATGAGCTGAGCTCAAGCATTCAACTCTGCTTGCTGACTATGCACACAGTGTGACTAGCTGCCTCAGTCAAGCTCCTCGGTGGAGGACTTCCCCACCATGGTGGAGTGGTCCCTTGAACTGTGAGCCGAAAGAAAACTTCTCTTTTTTTAACTTGTCTTGTCAGAATATTTTATCGTAGCAACAAGATTAGAAAGATGCTGGCATTTACATTTTACATTTGGTTTCAGAATCAACAAATTGCTCCTCAACCTTTTGTCTAAGAATGAGTGCAGAAAACTAACAAATAACTGTGCAGTACTGTTGGCTGTTAACCTTATCAAGGCCATGGAGTCAGACTGGTGGCAGTGGAAACTTCCTCAGATACACCGTTGAACAAAACCTTAGCTTTCAGGGCTGCAGAGATGGCTCAGTGGTTAAGGGCGCTGACTGCTCTTCTGGAGGACCTGGATTTGATTTCCAGCACCCACATGCCCACATGGATCCTCACAACTGTCTGCAATCCCAAGATCCCCCACACAGGCATACATGCAGGCAAAACATCAATGCACATAAAATAAAACTAAATGCATTATTAAAACAAACAGCCCTTAGCTTCCAACACAGGTGATGGTGAAGTTGATGTGGGAGAGGAGGTCATTGTCTGTGGAGGTCGTCATCTCTCTGGCTCAGAACCTCTGGGGACTTAGAAGCTGCAGAGAAACTTAAAGCAGGTAGATTTCCTCATCTTTCCCCCTCCACACACACAGAGTCTTCAGTTATCGGGGAACCTCTGGTAGGTGGGTTAACTTATGTACTGCAGTGGTCTATAACCCTTGGTTACGACTCTGACTTACAGTGATATTCTCAGGAGTTGCTGTATTTACCTAAAGAAGGGCTGTGAGCCTTGAAGAAGGATGTCTTTGCCCCTCACCTGCATTTAACTCTGTGGCATTAGTGTGATCAACTCAGAGGGAACACCAGTGATGAGTCTCTTCTTTCCAGTTAAAGAGACAGCTGGCCTTGTCAGCACACTTATAAGACATGGTACTAGTCTCTGTCACCATCCCGTGTGACTGTCAGCTGTCCTGAGAACTTACTTTGGTGATATGGTGCATAAAAAGCACAGACGAATCCCCCTCCCTGACCATAGCTGTGGCAAGGGCAGTTACCCTTTTTACATTTATAGATTGTTCATCCACCAAGTGGTTACGTCATTTGCCTCTGATAATTATAAGGCTACTTGTGTATGAGTAATGTGTTTATATATTAATGTGTTGTAAGCTTTCTATATGTAAATATAGATTTTATAGATTTTAAGTCTAAGCTACATATATGGACATACATGTACATACTACATACGGTGCTTAGCATGGTGCTGAACACATGGTAGCACTAATAAACAGTAGATGTTATGTATATTAGGTATATTAGAGTGCTTTATTTATAATCATGTATTGTTTTGTGCTGGCTCTGTATGGTGCCACTTTCTGTGTGCCAAACCCCGTTCCAGAAGCCACAGTGCTCCTTGCAGAGAATGAAGAGGGTGCCAGGCTCTCTTCGAATTGCATCCAAATTCCAACTTGCTTTTCTTCATCGCTATCCTTTTGATTTTAAGCCTTATTTCTTAATGCCTACTCTGGTCTCTTGAAATCTTAGCTATTAGAGTTGATATTGTTGGTTCACAGTCCTTTTCTGGGACAAGGAATGGGAATACCCAGAGCATGCGCAACACAGCCTGATAAGGATGGATAACAGGGCTTCTCCTTTTAAACCTTTTACATTTACTTGGGGCAAGAAATTGTTTATAAAGCAAACTGAATTTATTAGGTGGCCATAATTTTTCTCCCAGTAGCTTGATTAGAAGCTTGATGCTTGCAGTTGGCCAAGGTAAGAACTGTGGCCTCTTAGCCTCTTCTTACCTTGTCCACGTGGTTCCCACTTAGAGCCCTAATAGTATAATATTGAGGGTTCATGGATTTTTTTCCTATCTCAAACAAAGGGCAAAAGAAACTGCTTCTATTAAGGTCCCTGTCGCAAGGTCACATTATGCTTCAGGCTGACTGCAAATGTGTGACCTACCCTTCTCCTGGCCTTCTCCCTGGAAGTCACAGGCACGCACTACTCTACCCACTGATCTTCGTATGTGTGACCTACCCTTCTCCTGGCCTTCTCCCTGGAAGTCACAGGCACGCACTACTCTACCCACTGATCTTCGTATGTGTGACCTACCCTTCTCCTGGCCTTCTCCCTGGAAGTCACAGGCATGCACTACTCTACCTACTGATCTTCGTATGTGTGACCTCCCCTCCTCCTGGCCTTCTCCCTGGAAGTCACAGGCATGCACTACTCTACCCACTGATCTTCGTTTACTTTCACTTTCTGAAGATTGTGTCTCTTGCAGTAGCAAAGTTATATAGGGGCTCACGATGAAAGACTGTGGCAGGCCTGGAACTTGCTGTGTAGACCTGGCTGGCCTCGAGCTCATAGAGAGCCCTCTACCTCCACAGTGCTGGGGTTAGCGTTTATCGTTATGCTTGGTGGCACTGGCTCTACACTTACAGGCTCTATGTACACCAGTGGTTCTCAATCTTCCAAATCCTGCGACCCATTAATACAGTTCTTCATGTTATAGTGACCCCAACCATAAAATTATTTTCATTGCTACTTCATAACTGTAATTTTGCTACTTTAGTAAGTGGTAATATACATATATTTTTGTTTTCTGATTGCCTTAGGCAGTCCCTGTGAAAGGGTTGTTCGACCCCCAAAGGGGTTGCAGCCTACAGGTTGAAAACAGTTGGTTCATATTGATTTGGGTTTTTTGTTTTTTTTTTCCAGGATTGTTAAAAGAATATGTTCTGAATCATCAAAGCCTTAAATGAATGTTCATTTTCGTAGAATTATTGACATTGTAAGGATAGACTTGAGGATCAATGATGGAGTTCCTGGAAGAGGTTTCTCTTGTACTCAGTGATTTTACATAATTGAGATTTGCTTCTTTTCCTGTCCTTGGAATTTGAGGAACCCAGACCATGAGGAATTTGCTGCAGATGGTGAAAACTGGTTCAGTAGTGAAGACTTAAAGGATATATCTTTTGGGTTTCCAAGTTTCCTTCTGGGAAGAAGAACTGAGGAAGCCTACACAAGCTTTCCCAGAGGCCCCTGCAGGTCCCAGCACATTGACCAGCTACAAACTGCCAACAGTTGATTCTTAGGTGGTGGTTAGGTGACTGGCCACCCTGACATAAGAATGGCACACTGGGTCCTAGACCCCGTCTTGAGCCTTGTCACCCTCTTTTCCAGGAAGCAACAGGAAGACTCTGGGAGGTAAAGTCTCCTGTCCAGGATACCTAATAATGGCTGAAGTCAGCATTGGGGCCGGGCCTGTTTGTCACTAAAGTTTATGCCCTTCACGATCACATGCCCCTGTCTGTGTTTCTTTTGCTGGGTCAGTCAGATTCTTTCATTCCCTTTATCCGTATCATTCATCCCTTTCTTCTGAGAAAAAAAGAACTTCTAGTCCATACCGCTCATTCTGTGTGTGTGTGTGTGTCCGTGTCCGTGTCCGTGTCCGTGTCCGTGTCTGTGTCCGTGTCTGTGTCCGTGTCCTGTAGCATTACCCCCCCCCCCCCCTTTTAACAAGGAAATCCTTCCACATTGAGTTTGTGACTGTTTTTTCCTGTGTGTAGTGGGAATGTGGTCTCAGGAATGCAAATATTAAATTTGGGTTTACTGTTTTCTTAAAGTCAGCCTTTACTTTGGCGAGAGTTTTAGGAAGATGAACCTCAGAGTTGCCACTTGGAGGGCAGTGGTGGTAATTGTAATGATGTGACTTCGATGAAGGAAGGGCATTCTGACATGGGTGGAGGGAGTGGAGAAAAGAGACCAACGAGCCCGATGGCTCCCCTTGGCTGAGAGAGGAGATTAACTGTGTCTTTTGACATGTCTGTTTCTTCATTTTCTCCTTCCTGTGTCTAAGCAGTCCCGTGGTTGAAAAGCATTATTAAGTAGCCACTGCTTTATAGCCTCATTCAGGGCTATGTGTCATGGTTTCCATTTGCCTCCTTTGCATGGAAGAAGGCAAAGACTGAAAGGAACAAATACATGTAGAGATGATGGTTCAAAAATATTGCCTTGATACTCCAAATGCTCTCTGCTTATAAATCAGGATTTTGCATATTTGAGGAGTGTGATGGTCCAGGCAAAACCAGTAGAAATACTTCAGAGGTTTTTACCCTAGTTGCTTCCTTTTCTAGTGAACTGGACAAATGTCCTCAAACAACTTACAACACCCCAGAGGTAGCAATATGAGTGAACAGAAGCATAGCATCTTGCCAAATCCTGAAAACTTTTAAACAATACATTAAATGAACAATATACAGAGATTTAAACGTTTCCTGTTTCTGGAAAATGTAAGCTCTAGGAGACATGTGGTGACACAGGATAGGATGCTGTCTCCTCTTCTCCTCCATGGAAAAACATGTTTTAAAAACATTTGAAATCCATGTGTCTGCGTGTTTATGTTTTGTCTTTTCTGATGTGTTGAAAACAAGAATCCCAAACTGGAATCCTTCCAGGCTAGAGAGTGACACAAACTGGCGACAAGTGTCAGAAGTCAGGTAACACTGGGGGCTGAACGTGTCACATGCCAGGGAGCCTCATGTCCCCTCTAACTAGAGCAGATGCTGCTTAGAGCCTGCTTCTCATTGCCAGGAAGTAGCCCCGGTGGGGGAGTGCCTGTGACAGATTGTCCAGTTTTCCAGGCAATCCAGATTTCTAAGTAACTCAGTCAAAACCGTAACACTATTGCTACATGGGTCAAACTAACCTGTCTTCTTGTTTGGTTTCCTTTGGGTTCATGGGTCACCATTTGGAAAGTTTTCCATTTTTACCATTGGAAGTGTTATGTATGACCCCTGGAACTCATCAATTAGTATTTTTTTATATTTAAATTAACAATTTTCAAGTACAAATTACAAAACTTGCTATTGAAATGAAGTGTAGCCTCTCTGCTTGTCATGAGTGGAGCTGTAGCACATACCAGAGAGCCTTACAGTGAGCATTAGTGATAGTTTATCATGTGGGAGTTTATCAGCCCTCAGGCTGTGAATGTACAAGAATCAGAGATAGATATGAACATAGACATAGAAGCTATCTACAAGATAAAACAAAATTTCGATATGTTCTCTGCTATGGTAGCCTCTACTGTGTCAAGCAGGTAGAAAAAACACCTGCTTTCAGCTATAAAGGACCAGCAGTTATGGTGAAAGAGAGAATGGTGTCTGTGTGTGTCTGTGTGTCTGTGTGTAGTGAGGGGGGTGAGAGCAGAGGTTGGGAGAGGGCGCAGCGAGTGAAGCGCTTGTGTAAGTATAAAGATCTGAGTTTGAATCCCCAGAACCCACGTCAAGCCAGGCGCAGTCGAGTACGTGTGCAGTCCTCAGGCTGCTCTGGAGAGGGGGCGGCAGAGACAGGACAGTTTCGGCTACTTTCCAGCCAGCTAGCCTTGTGTACCTTGTGCAGTTGTGAACAGAATGGAGGACCTGGCTTAAGGGAGACGAGGATCAACACCGAAGGCTGTCCTCTGACAGTCACACCTGTGCTGTGACACGCATGTGCCTGTGCTCACACACAACCACTGTAAACATTTGCGTGCTGCGTGTATGTGCACACAGAGGCAAACTTGTTGAAATCAAAGAATGAGTCTCTGCTTGGTTTTATTCTCTAAGCTGTAGTTACTCTAACCAAGTTATTTTTTATGTTTACTGTTGGTTACGCTCCTGCATTTCCGAGAGTCAGAGGATGCTCAGATTTTCCCAATAGTGTCCTTATGTTCTTGGTTGAAAATGAGAACTTAGAAAACAAAAAACAAAAAACCCCCATTCATTTTAAGAATAGCTATCAAAGGAAAAGTAGGTTGCAAAGACTCCTGCAGACAGTGTACTGCGAGAAGTGAGCCACCACCGTGTCTTTGGCGCCTTAGTGAGGACACCCTAGGCACTGTCCAGAGCCTGCCAGTGTTGCTTGCTCTACACTTAGTTCTAGGAGGGAGGGAGCATGTGACTTACGGGTACTCACTGAGTCTCAGTGTGGAAGAGATGATAGCCTTTTGTCATCTCTCATGGGCTGAGTCTCCTCACACTAGTATTCACCCCTAGCCCAAATAGCTCAGACACTGAACGTCATTACATCAGCTTCTAAAATTGCTCCCCAAGGAAGAGGGTAAAGGTTTCTGAGCCAGAGATGAAGGCAGAGGCTGCATCATTCTAGGACTCAGTAGCTCATGGCAGAAAGGAAGGGGTGAGAAGTGAGTTACTCTCCCAGTGGTGGGGCTGGAGTTCTAGTTCATCTGTGGCTGGCCCCCAAGCCCAGGCCCTTACCCATTTATGCAGATGTGTCCAAACCACATAAAAGGCAGCTTCCCAGTCCTGCCCTAGTGTCTGCTCTGACCATGCAGCTGTAGAAGGATGCAGTGCTGCCTACGTGCTTGTCCCTGCCATCTGCGTGGAGGCAGCAGGACAGGCCTTGTAGTAGAATAGGCACTTTTGTTGTCTGTGTGCTGTCCTGGGCAATCCCCAGGCCTGTCCATGCTAGGCAAACGCAGAACTGCTGAGCTAGAATCCCATCTTTCTTTTCATTAGAGACAGACTCTCATTAAGTCGCTCTGACTGGCCTTGAACTCACTTTGTAGCCTTGGCTGGTGGTCTTGAACCTATAAGCCTCCTAGATCCTGAACAGCTGGGATAAGTATGAGTCAGCCTGGCCTGTTGGCTTAGATCAGTGGTTCTCAACTCGTGGGTCATGACCCCTTTTACAGAGGTCATATATCAGATATCCTGCAAATCAGATATTTACATTGTTTCATAACAGTGGCAATATTACAGTTATGAAGTAGCAATGAAAATAATTTATGGTTGGGGGTCACCACAGCATAAGGAACTGTATTAAAGGGTTGCACAATTAGGAAGGCTGAGAACCACTGTAGTTCAGGCTGGCCTTGTTCCCCCTCCTGTGGTTGTTCCTCCTTCCTTCCCTCCCACTTCCCTCCTTTCTCCCTTTCTTTTCCTGTAAGCATCACCTTAAAGCATAGCTCCTAAACAAGACCACGCCCTCCTCACCCTGGGAACTTCCTCTGATCACCCAGTATGTGTCTGCCAGCAAGCTTGTTTCTGCTACTTCAATACTTGCTTTAGAGAAAAGGAGGAGGAAGAGGAGGAGGAAGAGGAGGAAGAAGAGGAGGAAGAAGAGGAGGAGGAAGAGGAGGAGGAAGAGGAGGAGGAGAGATTGAGACTGGGTATGTGTATGACTTAGTTATCTGATAAAAAACAGATTAATGGAGAGTTTTCAGAGACTTAACTAAAAAAATCCTTTGAGAAAACGCCACTGATGCTAACTAGCATGTAGCTTCTAGCCAGGGTGGAGAAAGTGTCAGGAAAGGGGCAAAGGGCATCAAGGATCTACTCTGGTTTTCTTGTAATAATCTGATGACTCCTGATACTCTGACATTTTTTTTTCAATAGGTAAAGAGGTTTTTGTTTTTGTTTTGTTTTTTAAATTTCTTTATAGTATATTAATGGACCATTCTTACTCTCCTGTCTTCCCTTGCCCGTATATTGCCTATTGACCAGTATTACATTTGAATTACAGAATTTGGAGTGAGCTCTAAACAAACTGGGTATATGAGCACTAATAAGAACATTCTGGGTTTTGATGTTAATGTATTCTTTTGATTTATCTGGTGGCCATCAGGGACACAATCTCCAGTATAAAGACAAGAGAATGTTCTTCTTGACTCTTATCTCTTCCATGGTCCTTAATCATTCTACCTTCAAATGAGTTCTTAGAACAAATGGCTCCAGACCAGTCCTAAAGCCACAGGTCTTCCTGAGGCAACTGACTGCAGTTGTGCTTGAAGTGGAAGGGAACCACGCAAGTCCAAACGATCAGAAGGGGGCGTTTCCATGGTGAGCTTTGTGAAATGAGTAGCATACATAGAAAACTCCTGTGCACTCAAGTCCAGCTGGAGTTGAACATGCTGTATTTTTATCAGAAACATTTAATGGAAAAGATCTCCCAGGGCCCAGATACTTGCCTAGCTACAAGTTCCTTCCAGCAGGGAGACCCCACCCCACTTTTCCTGATACTGGTCCTCTTCCTCCCGTGTGATGTGCTCAGTTCAACTGTACCTGTCACTTCCTTGAAGCAGCTTTCTTTCTGGTTTGTGCATGACAGATCTTTCCCACCTGTCTGAGTGTCTGTCCTATGTGGTGGATTCAGGAGAGCCAGAGTTTTGTGCTAATTCCCAGGGTTTGGTTACAACAGAGTTAGTCTGTGCTGCTACTGCTGGAATGGGCACCCGTTCTGGCCCAAGAGTACTGAGTTGGAGGAGAGGTTCTTGAGCTTCGCCCAATATCTGGTGCTTTCCAGGCTTAAGTGGTGCTTCTTTTTTTTTTTTTTTTTTTTTTTTTATTTTTCCCCTAGGCTAGGCCTCTTCAACCTCTTGGAGTGCTGTTCTTTGGCAGGATCTGGGGAGAGCTGGCCTGGAGTACTGGGAGCAGGTGTCCCGGCCACTTGTGGCATTTGAGATAGAGTATCAGTGACTTCATTCAAAGCATACACAAGTGTAATCAGAAACGCTGGGCCTGTGGATTCCTGTAACTCAAACCCCAGTCACTATGGGACTGATTGCATAGGAAATGACCCTAAGAAGAACACTTACGTAAGAGGATTTAACATGATTTTCAGTGTCATCGGGTTTAGAGAGGTTCCTTTTCTCCCTGTGTAATATGGTCTTCAATAGAAGCAGTGAGTGCTCAAACCGCTTGCTCTGCGTGCAGAGAATGCCTTTCCTCTAGGCATGCGTGTGCAAATTCACACTTGCATTTGGCCAGAGAATGATGGATCTGAATTCAGTGATGCCTAGGGACTGATCATGCAGTGTCTCACCAGCTGTTAGTACATGTTCTACATGCCAAGTATAGAACAGAAAGCCACTGTCTGGTGAGTACCTATTAGTTCCTGAGGGCAGGTTCTACTCTGACCTTATCAAGGCAGGAGACTGGTGCTGGGGATGAGCAGCTAAAGCTGTCGTAGACTTTGGAGCTAAGATTTTTACATTATAGGAGGGCATAAGCAGCTCAGGGAAGGGATGTCTCAATTAAAGATGGTGGCACCTGGACTGTGAGCAGATGCACAGGAAAAGATAAACTGGAAACCCAGTCATTCCTGAAGGGGAGTGCAGCTGAATGCATTTAAGCCAAGACTGAAAAGTGCGTAACTTTGCTGTGGAAACGTCTGCAACAGTATTGTTCAAGGTGTGGTCTCCTGACTATCTGTGCCAGAGAGATGATGGGGCAGGTGGTGGTTGCCTGTGCTGTGCCTACTCTGTTTGTGTGTGTGTGTGTGTGTGTGTGTGTGTGTGTGTGTGTGTGTGTGTGTGTGTGTGAGAAAGGAAGAAAGGATATGTGTGAATTCATACATGTATGTATGTAAATGAGTATTTGATGTATGTATGTGTGTGTATACGTGTGAGCATGCGTGTACTGGTATGAATAGGTATAATATACCTATGTATACAGCGGATGCTTGGCAGTAGATTTCTGAGCCTTACAGTAGACCTACCATATCATAGCCTAGGAGTGCGAAGGCTTGGAATCTGCATGTTGGTCCGACAAATCTTGAATGCAGCAGCTAGCAGTCTTGTCCATTTATTTAGGTTCAGGTTGAGTTGGGCTGGGGAGAGACTGAGATTTTGAAAGCTGAGAGATTAAAAAAGATGGGACTCAAATTTGCTTGCTGATTTGGAAAAGAGAGGTTCCCTTGAACACGGGTGATATTTTTTCCGCACTGTCTTTGTATATTTTTAATCTTAACACCTTTCAGAAAATGTTCTGAACTCAGATAGAGGTGTGCTCTCTGCTGGCTTTTATCATTTAAAGATTACTAGTTAGCTGGTTCTGCATCTGTCAACTTAAAATTGTGTGCTCACAGTTTTAAGTGATAGATACTTTATTATTTAAAGATGATTTATTATTGACCAATTTGAAGGTGGTGGCATAAATGTGATCAATTAAGCATAGCTCATTCTTGAAGTGTCATGGGAAGTTTGAGTTGGAAGGAATTGTGGCTGTCCTCTCATCCAGCAGTGCTGGGGTCCCCATAGCCACATTCTTCATGCTCTGCCAGCATCACTCTGGGCTTCTGTCTGCCTAGTGACCAGTCAGTGTGCTGACACCTACCTTGTAGTGTTATGGGATCTAATGAATTGACTCACGAAAAGTGCTTGTACTAGCACTGCAAACATAGTAGGCGCGTACATGCCATATAAGGGGTGAAAATACATACATACCCAGAGAGGCTATGGTTTGCCTGGGGCTACAACGAGCTCAAGATTGGGAAACCAGGCCTTTTAGCTCCTAGCCTTTGCCTATGAACTTTACTAGTTAGTTGGTTCTTCATCTGTCAACTTAAAACGGTGTGCGCACTGCAAGGGCTAACCTTTTGGAAGGCCTGCTTGGACTCACTGCTCAGACTATTGTGAGTTACAAGATCTGACTCAAGTGAAAAAGATGAACGGAACCAGCAGTGCTCTTGGAGTGCAGTGGTGTGCTCCCTTATCAAGATGCAGTCTTTAAAAATGGCTGCTAGGAAAACCAACAGAACACCAACCTTGGTGAGGATGGAGCACGAGCATGATAGACTGACAACACAGTGTAAACACGGGAAGACAATTTACCGTCATGATCACAGTGTGCGAGGAGAACTGTGACACAGGTATGGTACCTTTCTGAACTGAGCTGTCAGGTTTCCTACAGAGGGTGGGGAACCATCAGTAACCGTGGCAAGGCCTCTGCTACCCCACCAACTTGACTAGCACTTGCCACTGGTAATATTCTTTCCTTAATGTCTGACATTAACACCTGGCAGCTGTTCTGTTAGATCATCCAAAGACAAAACAAAACAAAAAACCAAAAAAACCACACGAAACCAAACCAACCAACCAACCAAACAAAAAAAACCCCAAGCCAAATAATACCTGTGTACATGTGTGTACATGTGTGTACATGTGTGTGGCCAAGTGCATCTATGAAGCAGATTGATGACTTGGAGTAAAAATTCCTACTGAGAACCCCGGGTGATTGAACTGTTTAACGCTGGCTTTGTTTCTTTTTCCTATGTTGATAAAACTTCCTTTCCTGTGTTTGAGCAAGGTGTCAAATATTTCCTGCTGTTTGTATAATTGAACTGAAGTTCCTAATAATTTTATGTAAGAGAGAATGGATTTTGTTTTTTAAAACTTATAAGAGGACATAAATTGTATTCTTTAAATTTTAAAATTTTTTTTTTCCCACATGCCTAGTAAACACCCATGTCACTCTGTGGACAATTGCCTGGAGCTCACTGTGTAAGACTCTTAAGTTCTGTTTGTAGGAGTAAGTGCTTCCCGTGCTCCGTTAACTGGCTCAGGTGACTGTGACTGGGAAACCCTACTCCCCACTCTGTTGATGGGCACTGAGAATGGGTTAGCATTCTGCATGCAGATCTCTGGGCAGCATCTAAGAATGCAGTGACTTCTTTTTAATGCTCAATTTCTCTGCCACAAAAATGATTTAGCTCTAGCATATCTCTGGTGGGTTCCTTGGTTCAAAGATCAGGTCCACATTGCTAAAGCTAACACTGCCTTTCATTCTTATTCCATAAGCTTCCTGGGCATGTCTCTGTTGTCTGGGACTGCCTTAGCCATCCCTGGGAGCACATGGAAGATGATAAATGGAAAAGGCAGCTTCCCTGGATGGAGTTGGGCTGATGGTTTAATTGTTGGTGATTTGAGTACAAACACTGCTTCTAAAAACAAGCAAGTTGAACTAATGGATTATCCCAAGTAAAACCACATTTTATGGGTCTTCTTTGGCAGCCCTTAAACAGTGTTGGCACCAGGTCTTTGATGTGGAATGGGTACCCGAAGGCATATTTATGTTTTCCTTAGCTTTGTGGTCTCTCTCTTCCAGATGTGGTCAGAATGGATCTCTGGGGGGTAGTCTTGAATGACTTCCAGACCAGTGAGATGCAGTGCATATTACTAGGCCTGAGTAATCCACACCACTGACACCAAACAGAGCCCAGCTTCTTCTTAACCAGGAAAAGATGCCAGACATCATTCTGTCATTCTACATCAATGTGTGGCTTAACCTGGGGTATTCCAGCATGACGTTTAAGTAGCCTGATCACTTTTCATGATGATGGAATCAGATGCCACAATAGGAGTACATGTTTATGTGGTGCCTCTAAGTGGAATATCCTTAAAATTCAAAACCTGATTAAAAAAGCAATAATCAAGTAATGAGAGTTCACTGAATATTAATACATAATTAATTGCCAGCCATCCTCTGAAACCCTAGAATCCCAAGCATAGAGGCAGGACAGTGTTTTGCTTACAGCTGGGACCTAGAGCTGCAACACTTGGATGCTGTGTGATAGTTCAACCTCTCTGTGCCTCCGTTTGTTCCTTCATTTTTAAGGTGCGAGGAAGTGTCAAGGTTACCTATTAGGGTGACTGTGTGAGAAACAGAAGTTGGAATTGCATCTGATGCTTGCTGTTTATTTCAGTTACTAATGGAATTATAGGGCCAGAGAAATGTCCTTTCTCTTTCTGTTTTTAACTATTTCTATTGAACTCTTGTCAAAGCCCCACACTTGGGAAGCCATGCTCCTGGAATGTCTTTAGGGAGCTGGAGATAGAAGGTGAAGCCTCAGGGCAGGTAGTCTCAGTGCCTGATACAAAAGATTTGGGCTCCTCAAGACCCTGTGAGTTCACTTCCTGCTTCATCCTGGAAAGGCTGCTGTTTTGTGCTGTTTGCTTTAGCTTTGCTATTTGGGGATTTATTTCCTTTTGCTAGTTCAGATTTTTAGATCAGGGTCCGGTTTCTACAACAAAATGTGCACAGTTTTATGTATAGCTTCAAATAAAGCATGATTTTTTTTGTAATCAAGCTATTCTTTTTTGCCACAGTGAAATGGTCGTTTTCCCTGCCTCACGTCACTTAAATATTAAGAGTGGTAGGTTGGGTTTCCAAAGAGGAGACCCAGAAAAGGGGAAACATTGGAAATGTAAATAAAGTCTCAAAAATAAATAAATTAATTAATTAAAAAAAAAACAGAAAAGAGCATTGTACAGAAATGAACAGTAAAAAAAAAAAAAAAAAAAGAGTGGTAGGTGGTTGTTCGTGTTTTCAAGTAACTACGGTTTTGTTGTTTTTAAATAAAAAGATGCTGAGGAATTGTTTTTCTACACTTCCAAATGACTACTATGCATACTTCTTAATCCTGTGATTTAAAGCAGATCTTACAAAAGCCTAGTTCAGTCTTCTTGAAAATCATCATTCATTGGACTCGTTCATGCTTCTTCTTGCACAAGTCTAAAACATTTTTAATAATTAACTTCAAAACCATTTACAAAGAATATTCAACTGGAAAATGCCTCTCGATTGTACCCAGTAGAGTTTGAACTGTGTTTGTATTTGGACTCGTGCGCAAAGTCAACAGCCCTGCAAGACATTCCACACTTAGCTTGTGAATATTAACTTTGCTCAGGCTTGACTCTCAGCTAGCAGACACTTAGAGCACAGTAGCCACTGGAAGACTGGTGACACTGGGGACACTTGTCTTCATGTTCTTGTCTCAGTTCTCAGATGTGCTGACCTTCACCCCAGAAAACTAGCATTCCCTGTGGTTGATTTGAACATGATGCCAGTGGGTCCTGTGTTGATTGCCGAGCAAACAGGAGGGTAAATTCTAATGCTCATCTCTGAATTTCCTGACTTTTTTTTACCCTCTCAATATTCTCAAAACCTTTAAGTTTCTTTGGGAATTTCTGGAAGGAATTACTGAATAGAGAAACACCGTTTTGACTTCATTTCAAGTGAACTTCATAGCTGTGACTATGTCTATGTGTTCCTTTGTGGTCTCTCTGATGGCAGGATCCTGGGCCCTGCATTCTTGTGGACACTTGGACTGCTTTACCTGGCATACACATCCCCTGGTGTTGGTCCCCTCTTCTTTCCTATCTGGAATGAGACTTGGCTGACTGGCGATAATAAAGTACAGCTGTTAAGCCTGCCTAGTCCCTTCCTGCTTCCTCCCCTGGGGCAGACCTGTTGCAGGCCTGTTGCAGGCCTGTTGCCTGACTAACACCACTGTGGGGTGCTTCTGCATTGTGTGACTGTGCACAGGGCTTTGTTTTCTGGCCTGGAGCAGTGACTGTTACATAGTAGAAACTCTGGAAATACTTGCTGAATGAATCACCTGAGTGAGTGAGGCTCTCAGGGAGTTTGGAATGTAGGAGAGAGTGATCTGGTGATTGTGAAATGAGCAGGAGGCTACTGTCACAGGCCCCTGGGGTTTAATGAAAACCCAAACCAAGGCTTTGGAGAATCAAGGTCTGTGTGCTAATGTTTGGGAATGAAGGAGAAGGGAGAGGGAACAATCTGGAACAATCTAGATTGGCAGTAAGAGACATTTTCTCCATGCCACTAAGTTAAGGAATTGTGGGAAATGCTTCAATGGTTTAGAAAGCAAGTTGTGTGTATTAATAGGAGAAGAGATCAATTTATTTCTGACTGTGTGCAGGATGTTTTCTCAGAGGCTCTACCCTCCTCCCCCACTAAATTGCTGATTTTACTTTGAGGTCAAATTTCCTAAAGTGTTTTAAAGGCTAGCCAGGAAGGCAGGCTTTGGCCTCTAGGGAGTGTATATCTTTAGATGGAGACATTTTTCTGTATCTGGGAATCAAATTAGAATTACTGAAGATCTGAATACTTAATTAGCTTTTCAGGATCTTAAGTCACTAGCAGAATTAGTGTTTTAAATATGAAGTTCATTGTTCTTCCACTTGTCAGATGCTTCTCTCGTGTAGAAGGTTAGGCTTGGAGTGGTGGCCTCAACTGCGTTCTGTGCTCTTCCTGCTCACCAGACTCCCCAGAGGGCCAGGCATTGGCGTCTTCTCAGTAACTTGGATAATAAACATCTTATTTGTGAGCCAGTTTCTGTCCCATTTCTTTTAAGACCTTGAACCTGGGGAGATGGTGGACTGCATTAGACTCTGAGCTGACTCCATTTCAAGTCTGCTTTAGAAGTAGGTAGACTGACTCACTCACTGAATTTTAAGTTAGTAACTTGGATGATTTTCAGCAACTATCTAGAGGCATTGCGATTTAAAAACTCAAGAGTTGGTGTCTGAGGTTCCTGTGGATGCGAACTCTTTCCTTCCCTTGGAGGCATTGTTTTTATCTTGTTGCTTCTTGCCTGCTACGTGGGAAGCTGGGGATTTTGGGAAGGAAAGATGTTGGTGATATGTCCTTTGTGGCCCTATTTTGTAAGATTGTTTTGTTTTTCTGTTTACCTAGAGGTATCCAAGACCAAGTTATCTGCGTTAACATTCTGTGTTCTAACTCTACATTTAGTGAGAAGAAGATGTGAACAGCCTGACCTGGAAGGGTGTGTGTGTGTGTGTGTGTGTGTGTGCGCGCGCGCGCGTTTATTATGTCATGTGATGTCAAAAATGGGACCGAGCAAAGAGGAATGTTCGCTTCATACTTCAAATCCCCTGGGTCAGTGCTTTTTATTTACTTACATGACTGTCTCCATTTTAAAGGAAAAGCCAGAGAGTGGTCGGATGATTCTCCAGGTGAGCTGTGTTGGAGACAAACCCAGACCCACTCCAGGTACCCGCTGGTGGGTGATGGCAGCCTGGCTCAGTGCTGGCTCTGGAGCAGGCTGGGGATACACAAGGCGCCCTCTCAGCTCTCTGGCTTTGTCATTACCTTGAGCTTCTTTTTCTGAACCGGGAGTCTCTATTAGGATTTTGGTGTGTCTCACCATGATCTCTATAGACCAGGAAAGCCTATTATGTGTATTTGCTGACACTGGGCTATTTGAATGTCCATCTATTTGTCCCTGGCAAGGAATGTTATTACTGTTCGCTCTCTCTTTCTCTCTCTCTCAGCCAGCATTGAGGCTTGTTTTCTTGCTCAGATCCTTTCATTGAGTTTATTTCTGCTGGAAGTTGGTATTGGGGCTTAGGACAGTATAGCTGGAGGCTAGTGTTTCTTTGTCTCTCGAGGCACTCAATTCAAAGCTTTGACATATTAGGCAAATACTTGCTCAATCCATCATTGAGTTACATCCCAGCCCTTGTGGTGGTTTTGTTGTTGTTGTTGCTGTTTTAAGTCAGTTTTGCTATGGAGTATAGGCTGGTGTTTAATTCTTTATTCTCTATCCTCTATCTCTCAAGTCCTGGCATTACTGGGCATGTACTACCACGCCCTGCAAAAGGTTCCTCTGAAAGGTATTAGGAATCCAGTCTGATTTCCATCCAGATGTATGGTCATAAGGTGAGCTGACGTTTGCTATAGGGCGTGATGCACTCTACCTTCTGAATCATCCGTATAAGTTGTGATATCAGATGTGGCACAAGCTGTGATATCAGATGTGGCAGCAGGTGGCGCTTGGGGGTGGTGGCAACTGATGACTGCTGTGGAGCCACTCCTGTGTCACTGTGCTCCTGCCTCCCTGAGCTTTGTCAGAAGGGTTTGATTTGCTGCTGGGAGCACAACTGACTGATAAGACAAGGGCTTACAGGTGCAGCGTCAGTAACTCACAGTTAGACGGAGTTCGGTGGTGGTTTGCGTCGGTCAGTCCAGATGACCATGAATACAGGAGAGCTCCTGCAAGAACAGGAACCCTAAGCCTTATAATGAGGGTCATGACGTTAACACAACAGTGAGCACATGTTAACTATTAACTCCCATTATTTATCAAGATACCAAAAGCAACAGTCCAGAGCCATAACCTGGAGCTTTTCTACCTACCTTCCTCTGTTGAGGTCATTTTCAGTGTCCAGCTAGTTAAATATTTGTAGTTTGTGAAATCAAAGATCAAAGACGCTTAGCTGGAGGTGAAAGTAGATCCAGCCTCCTGAGTAGGCGTGATCATCAAATAATTATTTTCATGTGTTGAATTTTCACTATTGGCTACTGATTCCTTTCAAATACATGGGAGGAACTGTATCTCCGAGTTTAATTCATAGAGCAAGTATGTAAGCATCATTAAACATGATTCTGTCTTCCAGATAAGATTCCTGAGTCATACAGAGGACAAACAGCTTGACCAAGGCCATGTGGTTAACCAGTCAATGACACTTAAATCTTGCTGGCTCAGTCCAGTTCCAGGACATTTCATCATCAGTTAGGATACTCTTTTAAGTGGATGGTGAAACCTCAGCAAGCAAGGTTAATGGGGGCTTTATTGAGGACAAGGGTAATCTGACTTCATTGAAGAATATTTAATGAGGACTTCTGTGCGTTCCAGCTGTGTGTGTTTCACTTTCTGTCAAATGCTTCTGTTTGTGGCTGTGGTTAGCACAGCTGGACTTTGCTGACTTGCAGGCCATTAGATTTTACAAGCTGTGAAACACAAGGGGCCTTGAATATGAGGAGCTATTCAACATTGCCTTCAGTGGCAGTTGTCATAGAGGTGAGTTAGGACTCCAAACACAAAATGGGAGGCAGTATTGATACCAAGTATAAGTCAGGTGGCCAGGTGGATGCTGGAACAAATTATCAGGAACTCAGCAACTTAAGCGGCAGTTTGCTTTTTGGCAGTTCAGAGGGCCTGAAGTCTAGGACCAGCTTGGATGGTCTGAAGTGAAGGTGTGGGTAGGGCTGCCCCTCCCTCTCTGCAGAGTCTAGGAGAATCATTCTTTCCTCTTGTAGCTTGTGGTAGCAGCCAGAATCCCTTTTCTTGGGCTGATTTATTTGTCGTTGGGAGGTCAATTGTCCCCCCACCCCTTATGTTCAGATCAGGCTGGTTCCTACATGTTGAAGACACCTTTGACTGTATCTAGGGACAAACCAGGCCTCTACAAAGCAATATCTTTAGCCTGATTGCATTTGTAAAAGGCCCTCTCCCAACCCCTTGGCTGCTGCCGTCCCTTTTTACTTTGTAAAGAAACATGCGTAGATTTTAGGGATTATGATGCAGATCCCATTCAGTGGGCCCTTGTTCGCCCACCACGTGATGACAGAATTAAAACCTTTTGCTGCTCTGTATGAATATACACCTAATTTCAAAAATTTGCTGACTGCTTTTACAGGTCACAGAGGGTAAAAAATGTATAATAACTATTCCATGACCAAAGAAGTTTGAGAATTATTGGGTTGGATGTCTGTCTTTGAGGACATTCACAATGCAGTGAATTCCTGCTATAAAGGAAGCAGCTTAACTTTGTTAAGTCCCAAATCCCTGGGACTTGGATTACAGAGCACTTCTTTTGAAAGGACCTATTCATAGTTGGTAGAGTGCTTGGGCATGTAAGGAAGCTCGGGTTGAATTTTTATTCCCATTAGGATTTCTAAAGCATGGAGTATATGTTAACCAATTACATGTTGCTTTATGACTTAAAAACCATTACAAATATGCCGAGTTAAATGACCATCTATCCACCCACCCACCCACCCATCCATCCAGTTATTGACATAGTCTCACTTGGTAGCTTAAACTGTCCTGGAACTTTTTCTTAGATTGGTGTCCAACAACTGGCAACCTCCAGGCCTTAGCCTCCTGAATGCAAGAAGTATAGATTGTGACATCCACATCTTGCGATACGTGAATTTTGGTGTTGTACCTGATGAGTTTTAGGGGTTAAAAGCTATGAGTTATGAAATGGGTGGAGTTGTTCTGACATGGAGTCGTCTAGAGGACTCTCACAGAGAAGGAAGGATGCTTCTCTAAGTGAAGGGCATCCACAGTAGAATGGGCAGACAAAGGCAAGCTGGCTCGCCTTCAGAGAAAGGTGTCTGTGGGATATGGGCCTCATTCTCTATGTCGGTGATTGGCACAGCATGGCCTTTGGTCCAAGTTCAGGTTTCTGTCTGCTTTCATGAAAATGATTTTATTGGCATATAGGCATTTCTGTCAACCTATGGGTATAGTGGCAGATGAGTGCCGGGGTGGGGGAAGGGGCTTGCAGAGCTCCCAGTATCTGCCATCTTGACATCCGCTTAAGAATGCTCTAAGTGGTAGGAGCTGTTAAAGGCAGTGTGAAGAGTGGGAGGGGAACAGTTTTGGACATAAAATTACTACAGTCAGAGCATGGGGTAAGGCTGATAGTGTCACTACAGTCGGAGTATGGGGTAAGGCCGATAGTGTCAGTACAGTCGGAGTATGGGGTAAGACCGATAGTGTCAAAGACAGTTTTAAACATAAGCTTAAATTTTCAAATGGTCAGTTACAATTGGTGTTGAGAGATGATGAATCCGAGTCGTATTCACTCAGCTTTCCTGGTTTTTGTGTAATGCTCCTCTGCAGACTAACACCCCATATGCCGATTCCTATCCAGAGGCTTTTCTAGGCTGTGATGGATGGATTGTTTCTCTTCTTTCTTTTTCCTGATGACCTTGACAGTGTTGTAGAGTATTGGTCAGGTGTGTTTGTACTGACCTTCAATTAAGATTGGTCTCCGGATTTTCTGATTAAATTGACATTGTTTATGCAGGATCAGGGACGTGAGATATTCTTCTCATTATACTTTTTGTTTGTGTGTTTGTTTTTGTTTTTTGAGGAAAGGTTTCTCTGGTAGTCCTGGCTGTCCTTGAACTCGATCTGTAAACTGGGCTGGCCTTGAACTCAGTGATAGATTAAAGGCTCATTGTACTTTTTCTGGAGGAGAAGGCAACATGGCTTCTCTGTTGGTGTGACCTAGGTCACCTCAGGAGGTTGAGACAATGACAGCAGCTAGGATGAGGGTCTTAAAGCCCACACCCACAGTGACACACCTACTCCAACAAGACCACACCTACTCCAACAGGGCCACGTCTTCTAATAGTGCCAATTCCTGGGCTGAGCATAGACAAACCATCACAGGCATGTACACACCAGGTTGTCCATGTGGAGGTTGGAGGACAATTGGCCATTGGTTCTCTCCTTCCTCGTGGGATGAAATGAAGTCATTGGGCTCAGCCGTCTCACCAGTTCTTTCTTCCCTGTCTTTTTCCCCCCCCGCCACTGGTATAGATATGGTAGAGTTTTGGCTGGAGGGCAGCTTAGGATAGGAAGAGCATTAAGGGATGAGGTTGCCACCTTCCCCCAAACCCCCGTGCTGACCTTTATCACCAGGCCAATACATTTTGAGTGTTTGGCTTATATTTGCAGGAGTGACCAAGGCTGATTGCTTTTACAGCTCACATAGAAGAATTAGAGTCCACAGTTGCTTCTAGGCAGAATGTAGAAACAGTGCTCAGAGAACCAATGAAAAAGAAAAGACAGAAGAGGCCGTTATGTGCCCAGGACTTGTTTATAAATTAGGTTCTCCCCCTAGACCAAGAGAGGAATTAGTAACTAAGCCATCAGTTTGCTAATAATCTGATCAAAAAGGACCTCATTTTAAAGTATGTACCCTGCCTTGCTGTGGTTTTAGGTTGTTACAGTCTCCTGTGCTTGAGAGTATGAATTGAAAGGTGAATCTACTCTGCCCAGCTTAGAAAGTCACATAATCCAAATAAATGGAGTCTAAATTTTTCATTTCACTGTTTTATTTTCATTTATCTATTTATTTGTGTTCTGCCACAGTGCCTGTGTTGGTCAGAAGATAACTTGTGGGCGTCAGCTCTCTCCTGCATGTACAGTTAAGCATGACCTTGAACTCCTGATATACTACTTACCACCTCCTGAATCTAATATTTTTATAGTTGCCTTCTGTTAAATTCAAAATTACTTTTGTTGCTCTTTTAAAGTCTTCCATATTTTTTAGCATCTAACAAGTGTGGTGCCTCTGACGTCCAGAGAACAGAAGGAGATGGTCACTGAGCAAGCTCGTGATTGCCTGTTTCTCATTGGCTGCTGGCATTTGTATTCGCAGGTCTTTGATGTGTAACTGAGGATATATATGTGTTAATGAGCTTTCAGCTATCTGTAAAACTGCAAGCATTGTTGCTGTGCTGCTCTGCCGCAGACACGTACTATTATTTTATTACTAGAGCACTTTTGGACCAAGCCATTGATTCTGGAGTAGGCTGCCCTTTGACTATGGGAGTTCTGCCAGTCTCAGGTGCTGTGCCTCCTGCATTTGGGTCCAGAGAGACAGAACAGCTTTCTTGTGTCATTTTTTTATATCAGTTCTCTCCTAGTGAGGAAGAATTAATTTAGTCCTGTGGTGTGGCCGTGTTTATGTGCTAGCCCAACCCTGTCAACCAGGAGTATCCACTGGGCTCCTTTCTGAATAGCTGCGCTCATTTGGAGTATAAACTTTTCATTTACTTGAGAGAAAGTCCAAATAATCTTTTAATGGGTAGATCATCTGCTTTGTGAAATTCTGAGTGAGCATAGGGGTGGGAGAGCAGTGCCCTTTGTTCTCAGCAGGGACTCTGGTTATATTTGCTTTTCAAAATCCCATCTCTGTGGGCTCATGGTAGAAGCTGTGAGCCTTGTTCTGTTGCTGTGGGTGCTGTTTATTCAGCAAGGAAAGCTTTAGGGACAGAAGAACACACAGAGAAGGTCTCTGGGCTCCTCTCATGTGGCCCCCACAGCCAGGACTGCCAACCTGGGGACTGGCTGGCACCTCTTTTTGATTCCCCTGCCTGTGGAAGTCTGGCAGGAGAAGACATTAGTAAAGTCCTTGTAGGTCACTCGCCTGTGATCTGGTAACGTTGGAATTCAAAGGAATACCATCTTGAATGTGCCAGGGCATAGGCACCATGCCATTCCCTGTAATGTTATAAAGCCTCCCTTGGCACTGAAGGTCGTGGCACTCTGTGTGTGATGTAGCTGTCTCGCCATCTTCAGTGCTATATGCCATAACAAGCTTGAGGTTTATATTCAGATTTTGGGTCCCACTACTTTGCTGAAAGTGTGTACCATTGGTCTTTAGTTTTTTTTCAAAACAGGATTGTGGCATATGTCAGAGGGGCAAATGACTTCTTCTTGCTTGCTTTCTCTCTCTTTCTCTCTCCCCTCTAGATCAGGCCTTGATTTCTAGTACTCAGAAAAAGCTTCCTATTTATCTCGCTTCTTGACACTGTGCCTGTGCCTCTAGCACAGAATCTTGGATCCTAAGCCATGAAAACCTAGTGGCATTCAAGAACAGAACCTCTCCTGAGTAAAAGGGGCTGCCAGGAGCCCATGGCTTGTTTCTAAGAGATTGTGTATTACCTGGAGAGAAAACTGTGGTGGCTGAACCAGTCACTTGAGTCTAATCCTACTTCTGATGGCTCTGGCCTGGCTCTCTTGTTTGAATTGGATACAGGTGACTTCCTCTTCTTGAACATCTCCTAGAGCAGGTTGCTTATCCAAGGGTCAGCATCTTTCTTTCCAAGGCTCTTAGCACCATCCTCCATATTGCCTTTAAGTGTGGCAACTTGGAACAGTCGCCTGTGAACTTTAGTATAACTTCTGTATGGCCAGATGCCACAGTTAGCTGAGTAAGGCATTTGCTGTGCACATAGTCAAGGGTCCTGTTTGCAATGGTTCAAGGTCAATGTGGAGCCTGAGCTCTGGATATCTTCCCTTAGGATTTAAAGGTACAGCAAATATTGTCTTCAACATGTGATGGCATGATATGCATGTATCATATGTTATCAGACAAGTCACTGTAATACTCTTTAAAATATAATTTTCAGTAGCTAGATGTGATGGAGCATGTGATGGAGCATGCCTATCAACCTATGATCCCACTACACTATGGCAGGATGGTCCCAGATGTGAGGTCTTCTTGAGCTAGACCCTGTCTCAAAACAACAGCACCACAAACAACTACCACCAAACAACACCACTCCCTCCCAAAAGACTCCCCAAATGTCAATAGTAGGAGTTTTATTGTTGATTTATGTTGCTATGAGATTAAAAATAAAGTTGGAAAAAGTACTGACATTTAGAAAATGAGAAATTTCCCTGATAATATCTGTTGATCTCTTGTGTGTAGCATCACTAGTATAAATTTGACAAAAAGATGGCAAATAAAGACCTTGTGTTTTTAATCTTTTTCTGTGACTGAACATGTTTTTCAATTCATTTCTTTCCTAAATCCTGCTTTCTCGGTTTGTCGGGTTTCTCCCATGTATCCCAGCTCTTCTGTGTATACCCAGCCTGTCCCAGTCAATACCAAACTTCCCAACATGTTTGGAGTGGAAACTTAAGGGGGTTCTTTGGCAAGTCAGTTGTGTTGGCTGGTGTTTTGCTGGGGCAAACACATGAAGGAGTGTTTTCCTGAAATGGACATAGGTGAAAAGTTAAGGAAGACTCGTGAAGGAACATTTGGCTGAAGCAGACACAGGTGAAAGGATGTTCTGCTAAAGCAAACACGTGAAAGGACACCTGATGAAGGATTCTTCCCTAAAGACACACGTTTTTGTCCACCTTACCTGCATAGTCGAGCTCCATTTGTTGGGACTCCATAGAGAGAACTTGCCAAAAATCTTCTGGTGGTGTGCCTTGGCTTCTTGCTGCTTCTGCAGACTTGGGCTGATTGGCATAGTGATGTCAGCCAAGACAGATGCATGTGCTGAGGCAAGACATGTGTGAGGCAAGGCCCATGGAAGATGTTTAGGGACTATAAATTGGACTCGACAGACAGTGACAAAGACAGAGCTTGGCTTGCTTACAGAGCTAGCTGTGCAATGCTTGTTGGGCTCCAGTCTTCCCTGATTTTTGATTCCCTGAGAGAGGTGCAGCTGAGAACTTCTCTTGGTGTCCCTCTGGGTCCTTCCTGCTGACCTGAGCCGGGCTGAGGCCTAGCTGTCTCTGGTAGGCAGTGCTATCCCTGATGATTACTGTCTACTCAGCTGGACCGCTGGTATATCTGTGAAGTTTTGAGTGGATCGAGCTGCCACTGCTGTCTCCTGTGAACTAAACTGCTGATATCCTGACAATGCAGATGGGATTTGTTCCAAAGAACCTTTTCAAACAGGTCCACTTCCCCCCGTACCCCGTATCCTTTCTTTTCCACTCTCTCTGGTGAGTGGTGGGCTAGAAGGGAGGTTAAAGCATTTAAGAACCTTAATTAAAAATAGAAGTTGAAAAAATTTAAAGTTACACGTTAGTTGAAATAATAGCTTCATAGCCTCAAAATCTCATGTACTTGTTGTTATCCACGCACCCCATGGTCCTCCTCCACTCCCCTTTTCCATTGCTTGGATTCAGCCATGGTGACTTGATTTCACTTCCTTTGAAATAGCCTCCACACTTCTCCTTCCCAGACCCTATTTGCTTAGTAATATTTCTTCTTCAATTTCCCCATTAAGTCTCACTTCTAAGGTCTTAGGTCAGAAACCACCTATTCTTGAAGCTCACCCGCCCTCTGGTAGCCTACGCTATTGGTATAGAGAACAGAATCTCTGGCATGAAGTAGTTCTTGAGTGATGAATGGAAAGCAATGATATTTATGAATATTTTAAGCTTAAGAACTCTGAGAAATGGCCTATCCATTGTGTGTGGCCCAAATGCTTTCCTTTCTTAGAGTTGTTCTCTCAAAGGTGTTTCTGTTCCACTGGATTATCTAAATAGGCAGGTGATATGGAATATATCTACTCTTTCTGTTTTAAGCAGATGAAGACACAGTGTTCCTTCATCTGGGTGTAGGTATTTAGGCAATATTACCTTTTACCTTTTTTTTTTTTTTAAGATTTACTTTCTTATTCTTAGTTCTGTGTATGCATGTGTATTTGTGTGTGAAAATGTACATGTGAGTTTAGGTACCCATGAAGGCCAGAAGAGGGTGTCACATCCCCCAGAGCTGGAGTTACAAGGTGACAAGTCACCCAACTTGAGTATTGGGAACTGAAACTGGGTCTTCTGACGAGCAGTAAGCACTTGTAACACTGAGATATTTCCAACCCCTTGTATTGACTTGTATCAACTTCTTAGTCCTTGGATTTTATGCCAGGTCATAAAAGTCAGGTGACTTAACATAAAATAAAGATGCCATGTATTCATGATGATAAAGAAATAGGAAAAAAAGTAAAGCTTATCCTAAGACAGGGTTGTATGATTACATTCAGCATGCGTTGACATGAATACTTTTCTGATCAGCCTAAAGAGTAAAATTTAAGCATATAGGTCACTATACATTTTAATAATTACTTTATATTTGAGCATATATCAGGGGCTCTAGTTTTCTTTCAGTGTTTAGCTAATTTTAAAATCAATTAATAAAAAGATTTAGTATATGTGTATGTGTGTTGGGATTGAGTGTCTATGTGTACCACATATATAGGAACCTGCAGGGATCCCCAGGAAGTAGAGTTATAGGCAGTTGCTGAGAACTTTATTGGTGTTTTCTGCAAGAGCATCAAGTGCTATTAATCTGTGAACCATCTCTCCAACCCTAGGTTTTTACTTTATTCTTTTAATATTTAGTTAATTTTAAGGTGATTTTTGTGGTTTCCATTTGACTTAATTTTTCCAATGAAGTTTCAAAGAAGTTGTCTTTTTTTAAAATATTTTTTTGTCAACTTGAAACAATCTAGAGTCATCTTAAAACAGGGAACCTTAATTGAGGAATCTCCTCTCAGATTGGCCTGTGGGGGTCTGCGGGGCATTTCCTCAATTAATGATTGATGGGAAGGGCCTTGCCCACAGTGGGTATTGTCGCTTCTGGGCCAGTTGTCCTGAGCTACATAAGAATGTAATCTGAGCAAGCCATTGGGAGCAAGCCAGTGAGCAGCATTCCTCCAGGGAGTCAAGTTCTCGTCTCTAGGTTCCTGCCTTGGTTTTAACTTAATGGACTATGATCTAGGATATGTAAGCCAAATAAACCCTTTCTTCCCTAAGATGCTTTTGGTCATGGAGTTTTTTTGTAGCAATAGAAACCGTAACTAAGACATGAGTTCATCTCAAAGTGATAGCATATAAGCTGTCAAGAAGACCATACCAGCTTTTAACTTGGTTGTCATTCTGTACAGACACCAGTCACTGGTGTTAGAAATATGTGACAGAAGTTCAATTACAGATTCTCAGCTATAGTAAATAATTATTAAAAATCCTGGTGGCGTGGGGTTTATACCCACCTTTAACCATTTATGTTCCTGGATGAAAGCACACACACAGCCTTTATATTTTTAAATATGCCTTAGGCAGCACAATAGCTAGGCAACTGCCTAACCTCTGTGGTGTTAGAATCTACCTTCCCATTGATAACCCCAAGCCATCACTCACTGTTTCTATGTTCCATCTGGGCTGCTCCTAGCTCCAATTGGCCAGCACACAGGACCACGTTTTCTTTCCTCCTTCCCCATGGCATCCCTCTCCCTCTCCCTCTCCCTCTCCCTCTCCCTCTCCCTCTCCCTCTCCCTCTCCCTCTCCCTCTCCCTCTCCCTCTCCCTCTCCCTCTCCCTCTCCCGGTTGTTCTTCCATGGCAACTTTTTCTTTCTTTCTTCTGTTGTCTCTCCTCTGACCCAAGCCCTTCAAAACTCAACCCCACCTATCTCTCTTCTGCCCAACTATTAGCTACAGGCATCTTGATTGACTAATCAGAATTAACTTGGTAGTAGGGTCCCAGGGGCTATGTACAGATTCAGGTTTTGGGGGCCGGCACTTAGCATTACAATAGACAGTAAAAGACAAAACCTCAACACCCACCTCTACTGCATACTGAGTCACACTTTGTGAACCCCAGAAATTTGTCTTTTTAGTTAGCACTTAGCATTTTAAATAAGCTGCAGAAGCTAGAGAGCCAGGGCCCATGTGTGCTGTACATCATTGCTGTTTTGAGCAGGGTCTATTTGAGGAGGCTCACAAGTCTTTTATTCTCACCCATACATAAAATTGTCATCTGAAAACTGCTTGTCAATAAAAAGTGCCAGTATTGATTGTGACTAAGCTTGAACATGGTTAGTGTCCTTTCCAAACCAAATACAGATGATCAACAAGGATTCCTTTTCTCGGATAGCTGAGTCCACTGGCCTTCCGAGCAGTAGCCCTAAGAGATCTGACCCAGCAGAAAGGAAGTGAGGGTCTGATCTCTTCTCTCCAGCTGAGTTGAATTCTCTGGAAAATCCCAGAAATAGGCTGGTGGATCCCTTTACCTTCCCTAGGGCATTTATAGCCTTCTGGCCTTCCCTGACTGCCCAGAGCACAAGGAGTAGACTTGATTTAAACAGGATAGAACCAATTATAGTGTTCTGGGGATTACTGCTGACACAGATGAATCTCTCCTGAGTTCTAGGCCATCCTGGTCTAGGTCATACTGTGTGTCAAGGGAGCTAGAACTATACAGTGAGATGCTGTCTCTACAGTAGCAAAAAAGAAGCCATCCCAACACTAGCTTTTTTGTGTGTGAGCCCAGCTTTGGTTTTATGAGCTCATGAAATCACCTCAGAAGGGGGGAAAAAGGCAAGGTGTGGAGAAACTGGTCGCAACAGGTTTGGTCTGGGATTGGACTCTGAAGAAGCTTACAGATTCTGTCTTCCATCCATGGCAGAGCTCACTCTGCTTCTTTAGATTGCCTTTGTGATATTCACCTTACCATGCATGCCTGGATGTATACTGCTCTCGCCACATCCTGGGTGCTAGGGCTATCCCACGAAGTAAAAACAGGGTCTAAATGGGATGGGGTGCCATGCCTACCTCAAGTGTCTGGACATTTGTAGTGGTCAGCATGCTCACAGAGTATATATTATCAGTGTAGAATGTATATGTTCCTCAGTCTCTGGGACAGCCCTGACTGATGAATGGTTCCTCATCTAGAATCATGTCTTTGTCTGTGTCTAGTCCAGTGCTTCACCATAGCATATACTGACAAAGTTGCTCATTGGATGCAGGCAGTGTGGGCTTAATTATGCCTAGAAAGCCTTAGTGTTAGGGTGGCGTCATTCATTTTGGGTTCTCCATTAGATTTAACCTTCCTGGTGTTGAAATGTGGGTAAGAGTAATGACCCAGAGAATCATCCTGAGCTGTTTCAGTCCCACTTAAAAAATACTTTTACAAAAACTGTAGCCTATTCTTACATTGGCATGCCAGTTCTATAAAAATGAACAGGGTGTGTGCAAAGTAGATTAGGTCTTATATCACAAAAGGAGATAGGGACCTGAGAATCACAGTGCTGTGTCCTTAATACCATCCCAAGTCATTACCTTAGCAAGTGGGAGAGTTTATAAATTGAAACAACTCCTTAACTCTGAAGCTTTGCTTTCAGAGAAAAGGTCATTTGCCCATCATCAGAAAGCTGCAGAAAGGGTTTGATCTGAAAATTAAATAAGGTAAGCAGAGGATCCTGGGACACTTGGTATTTAATACTAGTCATTCAGTTGCAAATGTGAATTAAAATATAGTAATAGAAGAATGTGTTGGGCATAGTGATGCCCAACCTGTAACGCCAGCGCTTGGGGAGGTAGAGATAAGAGGATTGGAGTTCAGGCTCATTCTCATCTACATAGCAAACAGGCTAGCCTGGGCTACATGAGATCCTGCCTCAAATAACAACAACAAAATGGACAAGATGTCATGTTATTTCAAAGGATAGAGACGCTACGATAAGCAGTATACCTTGCTAACTAGAGATGACCAGCTGCTTAACAAATTTCAATACTTTGGAAACCAAATACAAATTTAGCTATCAGTAAAAGCATCAGGATCAGCCCCAGAAAATTCTGCCAAAGTTGGTTGAGAAAAATGCAAATGCTAAAAGACTCAGAAGGTTTTTTCTTTGTTTTTGTTTTTGTTTTCTTCCCCTAAAAGGCCTCTTATGACCAAATGAGAAACAATTTGTGGACCCTTTGTCTCCAGTAAGCCTATTTCTAGGGGTAATTTCTATGGAAATAATTAGCTCTGAAGATGCACAGTGGACATGGGACGTGACCCAGACAGCTTCTAGAATATGCTCCAGTTTGTTTATAGTGACGCTGAACAGGCATGGCACGAGATGTTTGATAAGCAGACTTCAATGAGAACATTGCAGTCAAGCAGTGGTGTGGCCATGGGGCTTAAAGACATCTGTCATGGTGCTCGCTGGGCTTTCTTCAGTGGGGTTCCATGTAGGGGTCTCCCTTCTTGGCCTTTATTAATTATAGAACTGTCCATGCGCATGCTTTCGGTTATTAAAGCAGTTCAGCACAGTAAGCAAAACTATATTCAAATGTATGGGTAACTTGGCTGCTTTTTTCCCAAAAGAATTAGATGAATCTAGTCCTTTTAACTCAAAATAATGAAATAGCCAGTCATCTTAAATCTAAACATTAGTGGTTCCAGGGAGCTATTTGCCCCTCCCATCCCAGTCTGAACAGGGGAACTGAATGTGTGATTAGCAATGAGTGTGAAAGGAGGAAGACTTGGGCCAGCTCATCTGTGCAAAGGAAGAAGGAAACCACGCCAACACAGCAGCATTAAGTGTTTGCCCAGGAAATTTGAGTCTGAGAGGTCTTCATCCACTTGTGGGTGTGTTGCTGGGAACACCCAGTTTCCTTAGGCTTAACTGACTACCTTATCCCAGAAGAGGTAGATTCAGGTGTGAGAGATGTCTTTCAGAAGCCAGATTTCTAGCATAAGAGCTGATCTATGAAGCCATAAAGTTGTCTTAGTGAATTGTTTCATTAAATGTGTACGTCTTCTAGCCAGGGACTGCTAGTACATACCTTTATTCCTAGCACTTGAGAGACAGAGGCAAAGGCAGGGTGATGTCTGTGAGTTCAAGGCCAGGCTGGTCTATATAGTAAGTTGAGAGAAGGGGAGAGGGAGTGGAGACAGGGAAAGAGGGACAGAGACTGACTTTTAATTTATGCTTACTACAAGTCTTCCTCTCACCTGTAAGTCTAGGTTCATCTGTTCATAGATCTTCAGTCTAGCTGGACTTTTGTGAGTGAGGCATCTTGGGAAGTATGAGAGTTTCTCAACCCACGTGAGGCTTACTCCTTATCTCAGAATACTGTGATGTGGGTGGTGATACACATAATAATGATGTCTGTTGGTCTAATGTGTCACCAGCAACTTGCCATGCTGGGATGGACTAGAATTCTGTTTTTGTTTCTAAAGTCTCAGATGATCAAAGTCAGCAATAAACATAACAATGTTAGTGACAAAGCCTCCTAGTTTTCCAAGTGAATATGTAAACCTGTCTAAAGCTTTCATCAATGTAAAGTTTTATTAGTAAAACAATGAGTGTACAGGATTTCCAGCCTACTTCCTCTTAGAAAGAACAGGGTGGGACAGCCTGTATCACTGCTGGAACAGGAAGTTCCCCTGGCTCCCACATCTGGCCTTGGCTGTCTGCCCTCACAAGCTGGAAGGAGGCTTCTGGCTGAGCAGATGTAGTCAGTATGATTCTTTACCGACTCTTTGGACCAGATTATCAGTGTGCCTGGGCCAATGGGCCATGGACAGACATGGGTTTGGTTTGGGAGCTGACACCTGCAGGATTACCTTTCTTTGACTACTATGATTTTCTTGGGGCTGTGACACAGAAATGACATCTGGAGAGGTAACTCTGAGTAAAACTTGATATCTTAGATTCCATTTTCGGATTACAAGCTTGGAGGTCAGATAACGATCAGATAACTATAAAGATGTTGCAAGCAAATGCTTCTGAGACCTGGATTGGCAGGATTAATATAGTAAAAATGGCCATCTTACCGAAAGCAATCTACAGATTCAATGCAATCCCTATCAAAATTCCAACTCAATTCTTCATAGAGTTAGAGCAATTCTCAAATTCATTTGGAATAACAAAAAACCCAGGATAGTGAAAACTATTCTCAACAATAAAATAATTTCTGGGGGAATCACCATCCTTGACCTCAAGCTGTATTACAGAGCAATAGTGATAAAAAACAAAACAAAACAAAACAAAACTGCATGGTATTGGTACAGAAACAGGCAGGGAGATCAATGGAATAGAATTGAAGACTCAGAAATGAACCCACAAACCTATGGTCACTTGATCTTTGACAAAGGAGCTAAAACCATCCAGTGGAAAAAAAAGACAGCATTTTCAACAAATGGTGCTGGTTCAACTGTTGGTCAGCATGTAGAAGAATGCAAATCAATCAATTCTTATGTCCTTGTACAAAACTCAAGTTCAAGTGGATCAAGGACCTCCACATAAAGCCAGATACTCTGAAACTAATAGAGGAGAAAGTGGGGAAGAGCCTTGAACACATGGGCACAGGGGGACATTTCCTGTACAGAATACCAATGGCTTATGCTCTAAGATCAACAATTGACAAATAGGACCTCATAAAATTGCAAAGCTTCATCCCCATTAAAATTCCAACTCAATTCTTCATAGACTTAGAAAGAGCAATTCTCAAATTCATCTGGAGCAACAA
>CM052703.1:27283055-27300853 GCA_028551405.1 Uromys caudimaculatus
ACACTGAATCTAATAGAAGAGAAAGTGGGGAAAACTCTCAATCACCTGGGTACGGGGGAAAAGTTCCTGAACAGAACACCAGTGGTTTATGCTCTAAGATCAAGAATAGACAAATGGGACCTCATGAAATTGCAAAGCTTCTGTAAGGCAAAGGACACTGTCAATAGGACAAAACGGCATCCAACAGATTGGGAAAAGATCTTTAACCAATCCTATGTCCGATAGAGGGCTAATATCCACTATATACAAAGAACTCAAGAAGTTAGACTCCAAAAAACCAAATGCTCCAACATGTAACAAGGACACATGCTCCACTATGTTCATAGCAGCCATATTTATAATAGCCAGAAACTGGAAAGAACCCAGATGTTCTTCAACAGAGGAATGGATACAGAAAATGTGGTACGTTTACACAATGGAGTACTATTCTACTCAGCTATTAAAAAACAATGACTTCATGAAATTCTTAGGCAGATGGATGGAACTAGAAAATATCCTGAGGTAAGCCAGTCACAAAAGAACACACATGGTATGTACTCACTGATAAGTGGTTATTAGCCCAAAAGCTTGGAATACCCAGGAGACAATTCACAAACCACATGAAGGTCAAGAAGAAGGAAGACCAAAGTGTGGATGCTTCAGTCCTTCTTAGAAGGGGAAACAAAATACTCATGGGAGGAAAAATGGAGACAAAGTGTGGAACAGAGACTGAAGGAAAGGCCATCCAGAGACTGCCCTACTGGGGGATCCATCTCATATACAGACACCAGACCCAGACACTATTGTGGATGCCAAGAAATGCTGCTGACAGGAGCCTTATAGCTGTCTCCTGAGAGGCCCTGCTAGAGCCTGACAAGTACAGAGGCAGATGCTCGCAGCCAACCATTGGACTGAGCACAGGGTCCTCAATGGAGGAGTTAGGGGAAGGGCTGAAGGAGCTGAAGGGGTTTGCAACCACATAGAAAAGAACAATAATATCAACCAACCAGATCCCCCCCCCCCCCCAGCTCCTAGTGACTAAATATCACCAACCAAAGAGTACAGGTAGATCGACCCATGGCTCCAGCCACATATGTAGCAGAGGATGGCCTTGCTGGGCACCAATGGGAGGATAGGCCCTTGGTCCTGTGAAGGCTGGATCCCCCAGTGTAGGGGAATGCCAAGGAGGGAAGGCAGGAGTGGGTGGGTAGTTGCGGAGCACCCTCATAGAAGTAGGGGAGGAAGGATGGAATAGGGGATTTCTGGAGGGGAAACAGGGAAAGAGGATAACATTTGAAATGCAAATAAATAAAATATCCAATAAAAGAAGATAAATAATAAATAAAAGCATTTTAAAAAGCAGATGCTTTCAATAGGGAGGAAAATATTGTTTCCTAGGGAAGAGCACACTAATTGGTTATCCAATACCAAATCGTCAATCCTGAAGACCTACAAACAAGTAACATTATACAGACGAAGCAGGTTGTATTTGTGTATTTAGGAATATACATTTATATACATATATGTATATAACAATGGTTAACGGAAAAAGAGGCTATGAATTTGAAAGCAAGGAGAGAGGCATATGGGAGTTTGAATTGAGACAGGGACAGGAGAAATGATATAATCTTTCAAATAAAAGAAAGAATTAAAACATTGTTTGGGCTTCTGATTGTGAACAGGAATAGAACAAAAGGAAACAGCAGAACCCCTTGTAATACAGGAATGATAATCTGTGTGGCAGTCTTTGGCAGCTGTGAAAAACTCATTTAAAGTGTGGCGTTCGGATGGGTGAAGACAAAGCATCCTTTGTTGACTTAAGTGATAGCATCGGTGATGCAGCTCAAGCAAAGCTGTGCTCTCAGAGGTAGGCTTGCCCATCCCTGAGGCTTACTGTGAACCTGCAGGCTCTTCTTCATGCCCCAGCGCTCAGTTAAGTCCCCAGTGGTACCTGATGTGTAAGGAGACTGCGTGCAGGCTTTTATCCAGGGCTGAGCCAGTTGTGCTGAGTTCTGCAGGAACAAGGAAATTGCCCCCCTTTCATCTGATGAGACCCGTTGTATGGAAGACTTAAAACAACAGCAGCTAGATAGTGATGGAGCCTAGCTCAGAGAGCACTTGCTCGGCATGCATGTGGCCCTGGGTTAGACCCCAGCAGCCTTAAAACCATGTGTATGCCTGCCCTGTCAGCAACTGGGACGAGGAGGCTGAAGGATCAGAAGCTGAAGTAAGAATGGGGCCAGCCTGAGATACATGAGATCATTCCTCAAAAACAGACAAACAACTAAGATAAAATGTTCTAACTACCCTGTCCCCATGATCCCGGTAGAACAAGGCCAAACACACTGCTCAGAAGGTCATCTCAATCAAGGCATTAAGAACTAAGTCGCAGTAAAGGTATATGTGATAAATGAAATGTGAATTGTCTGATGACAATTCTTAGATCATAGACTTTTATTTTATTGCCAGGCTGAACTTTTGAAATGAAAACTTGTCTAACAGTTTCCTTCTGCAGATGTGGGAATCAAAGTCCCCTGGAAGAGTGGAAGACCTTTGACCTGACACATCACTATCCACAGAGCCCAGGCTTCCAGATGTTTTAAGACTGAGCATCTGAACAAAGCTTGAGGTACCAGATTTTATAAGCACTAAGTTTTGAGGCCACATCTAAAGTCACAACAGCAAATGGATGTAAGTGACTTCTTGCCAGGGCCCAGCAAGTGTCCTTAACCTAGTGTGGGACCCTTAGCAAATACTGCCCCGCCTAAGAGTAGCCAAGGTATAATTCAAATGACCAGACACTTCCTATGTCGACACTGGTTGTTTTCAATGGAGAAAACCATGTTTCCTGCACTGTCTATGTGCTACAGTGAGCTGGCACTCTCAGAGTTGCTGAGGATATGGAAATGAATGAGACTGGCTTATGTGACATCATTTTGTCAGCTTTGTTTCTTTTCCTACATGGCCATATCTGTATATTTGATACTTTAATGAACATTTTGTGGATCTTTGGTATTATATCTTAATTATTTTTGTGAAAATAATGTTTAATATGTACACAGTATTGTATATGGTTGCCTCCTAAATTCTTAGACTACAATTCTGGAATTTTGAATTTTTGTAGTGGAAGTAGATCAAATAGTATGAAGATCCATAAGACTCTGGATGTACAGTGACAGCATTCTTCCCAGCCCAGGCCTTGTTCATCTTAATATTCACATTGAGAAGTTCTCAAAGTGCTGACTTAGTGGGAAACATATTGTGTTGGTTCTGGTTCCATTTCTGTTCAAGCTTATTGTCTTCATCCTGGATTTATGCATGTCTTGGTGCTTAGTATTGGTACCTAGTACCTGCACTCAGTGTTCAAGTGGCTGGAGATAATGACTCAGATATTCAAAGGATCAGTCATCAGTTTATCCTCTTGTCATTTTCAGTCTAAGAAATCCAAACCTGATCCATGTAGCTATAGAGGAAGGTGTGTTTGCCTTACCTAGGCTTGAACATGTGAGATGGCCAGGTACAGAGGCAACCATAAACCCAAACTCCTTAGCACACCTGAAGCTTAAAAAATAGCTCAAACTGATACATGATGTAGTTGTATACCTGCGTGTAATTAACTCATTCCCTAGTAGGAATATGGTCTTGTAGCTTACAGTCCTGGAAAATGGTTTCCTAGTCTTTGTCTCTCAACTTCAGGACCTATTTGTTTTCAGTTATTAGTTTCTCTTCTTACTCATTTTTTCCCCTTTTTCTTACAGAGCTTTCTATTCTATAGCCAAGACTGTCCTCAAGCCTGATCCTCCTTCCTTATCTTTGAAGTGCTCAGAACTTAGGCGTGCACTACCATACCTAGTTCAGTGTCTTCACTTATAAGAGAAAAAAAAAAATATTGCCTAATTGTACTGCTGCTGTGATTAAAGACTATTTGGCTTATCGCAGGAGCAGCTTAGTATCTGCAGATAGTAGGATTGTTGTAGATGCAGTACCCCAAAAGGGGTACTCAGTGAGTGGACAACCACATAAGGGCCTGGTGGCCTGAGATGCTAGGGTGTGAGTGGGCACCATCAACCCTCGATGGGGAGCATGCAGTAGAATGAGCATAGAAAGACTTTCAGATTTAGGTAACCCCTAGTTTCAATGATGTGGGGATTCCAGAAGACTTTCTCCCATACGTAGTAAGTGGCTAGTTTTTACTGGCTCAGCACCAGCCATGCTAAAGGACCCGCATGAGCACCTTGTGTGAGTCTTTATCTACCAAACACTTGCACTCTTTCCCTTCGTCTGTTCAAGTATTTATTAATAATCCTGGAGTCATGGTTACCTATCTGCCCCAAGTCGGTGAACACACACACACAGCCTTTATATTTTAATATCCCGTAAACAACTCAATAGCTGGGCCACTGCCTAACCTCCATGCGGTAATCCTGAGTTACTACTTACTAATTCTTTGGTCTATCTTGGCTGTTGTGGACCCAGAGGACTGCCCAACAGGGCCATGCTCTGGGCTGCTCTCTTCTGGCTCCTTCACATGGTGGTCGCACCTCCGCGTCCTGCGTTCTTCTCAGGTGTGTTGTCTTTCCTCTCCTCTACACTCTCCCGGCATGGTGGGTCTCCCCTGTTGCAGGTTCCAAGCCTGGGAATCCTAAAAATCCCACCTCTGACTGTCCTCCCCAGCTATTGGCTGTTGGAGTCTTTATTACCAGTCAGAACCAACTGGGGGCAAATTCCCAGAAGCTCTGAGTAGCCGGTTCTTCTGAAAACAGTTTTTTCGGGGGGGGGGGGGGGTTGGGGAGTGGGGTGGGGAGAGAAGAACACAATTAGCATTAGAATACAAGCAGCTGCATTCCTCCCTCCTCGGCTCATCTTTACTGACTATAAGTTGGTATCAGTATACATATCCTGAAGTTGGGGAGAGTCTAAAAATAGACATCCTGTTAGAACACTGGATGGATACAGCGTGCTGAAAATGAGTGTTTTCTCAGGAGTTTCTCCAGTTCAAAAGTACTTTTAAAATTTAAAATAGAGAAACCTTTGTCCTCCTCAAATGCTTTCCTGAGTTTTATACTTACAGCTTTTTAGGGAAACTGCTTGACATCTGCTTTTGCTTGAATCCTACAGGCCAGTGGACAAAGGGATGCTGTTTCTCAGCGCGGAGGATGAGAATTCTATAATCTAACTTTGGTCGGAAGTATGTGACCTGCCCTGTCCCCTTTCTGTCTCGTTAAATACTTAGAGTGATTTTATGTCATCTTCTAGTTTCTTCACCTTCTAGTATGGCTAGTTTTGATTATTGCACATACATAAATATCCTTTATTGTATGTTGCCTGATGAAGTGGGAGTTTGTGGTTTTGTTGGAGACACAGTTGTGTCATGTGATGTTTTCCTGGAAGCTGTCTTACGAGAGAGGTGTTTTTCTGGAGGCTGCCTGGTGGAAGGGCAGGTGATATTTTGCTGAAGCAGATGCTCGAAGACACATGGTGTTTAGAAAGAGTATAAGTATAGCCCAGTGGACAGTGGATGATGCTCTGGCATTGGTTCGCCTTGGTGGTCTTCATTGGCCTTCACTGATGCTGTTCTTCACTGATGACGCTGCTGTATATTGGTTTGCCTTGCTTTCTTTGCTGATCTTTGCTTGTTGTGAATTCATAGAAAGAAGTGCACCAAAAAAACTTCTGGTGGTGTTTTGGCTGCTACTTGCCGCTTTGGCAGCCTTGTGCTGACTGCCCAAGCCTTGTGGTTACTTCTAGATCGAGCAGCTACTGCTGATTGTGTTTGGCATTTGCTAGTGGACAGGACTGCAGACAGTAAAGATTGAAATTGTCCACATCCCCCTTGGCCTGTCAACCATCTTCCTCCCCTACCTTTTGTCAGTGGGCTGTGAGGGAGGTTGAAGCATCTAAGAACCCTTATTAACCTAGGTTTAAAGAAATAAAAGCCTACAGTCTCAAGTATTTCTTGAAGGTAAAATTTTTTAAATTAAAATAAGAAACTTTATTACTTTATTTTTTACATATGTAATGTATGTTTGTGGTGTGTGTGCAGGTGCACATATGTGGGCACATGTATATGTGTCGAGGTCACTGGTTTATGTCAGAGGTTTCTTCTTTCTCTCTCTCTCACAATTTATTTTCATGTATGTTGGTGTTCTGCCTGCATGTCTGTATGATGGTGGCCTGTCTTCTGGACTTGGAGTTCCAGACAGTTGTGAACTGCCAAGTGGGCGCTGGGAATTGAACTCAGGTTCTCTAGAAGAGCAGCCAGTGATTTTAACCATTGAGGCATCTCTCCAGCCCAGAGGCATGAGCTCTTGCTGAGCCCTCTTTGCTTCTTGAGCTCTGGGATCACAGGAGGCAGCCAGACCTGCTTGGCGTTTATTAGGTACTGGAGATCTGAACTCTGCTTCTCATATTTGTACTGCAAACACTTCATCTACTGAGCGTCTCTCAGCCCCAAACAATATGAACTCTTAAATGGTAGTACCCTAAAATGGTGGTACCCTAAATTTAGATGAGCCATCATCCATTTGGCTGTGACTTTAAGAATTTTTAAATAGAGAAACATATACTGTATTAATTGGCTGTAGGAAAGCAAGAAATTTTTGTAGCAGGATCTAGGGGCAGAAGCTTTGATAGAGCTCAGTTGCGTAGGCAGCTCGTGTGTTACTGTGTGGCTGACTGTTAACTTCACAACTTGCTTAACCAGTGTTTATTACAGAAGTGTGCAGGTGCTGATGGCGCAATGGCTCATCGAGGAGATGGACTGGAGTGGTGTTTGCTTTAAAGTTAATGAGGACCAGACAAGGAAATTGCAAAGGTCATTAGGGGAAAAGCCCGCCTTCCTTCCTTCCTAAGTGGGATGGAAGGATAAGCAGGGTTAGTCATCCCCTCCTCTACCCTCTCCATTCAGTGCTACTTTGCCAAGAGCACTAATTGTATGGTGTTATAATTATCTGTTTGCGTTCTCTCTCTAGTAAACTAGCTGGCCCAGTCTTATCCCTCTCTGTGCCTTCTACACAAGCACAATGCTAGTAGGTTGTTTTTACATATATGATTCATCTGTCTGAAATAGTAAATTAGAAGTCATTTTTGGCCTGTAGGTATTTCAAAATATTGGCAAATATTTTGAATAGGTAAAGGGGATGGGGAGGTGTTTTTACCCTTTGAGTATAAACTGCTCATTTAAAAATAATACAGTGCTTGCTGATAGAAGCATGATAAACTGTCTCCCCAGAGGCTCAGGCAGAGCCTGACAAATACAGAGGTGGATGCGATGCATGCTTGCAGCCAACCATTGGACTGAGCATGGGGTTTTGGATGGAGGAGTTGGAGAAGGGACTGAAGGAGCTGAGGGGGTTTGCAGCCCCATGGAGGGAGCAACAGTGTCAACTGGCCAGACTGCCCCAGAGCTCCCGGAGACTAGACCACCAACCAAAGAATGCATTTTGAGAGACCCATGGTGCTGGCCATCAGTGGGAGGAGAGGCCCTTGGACCTGAGGGTGTTAGAGGCCCCAGTGTAGGGGAATGCTAGGGAGGGAAGACTGGAGTGGGTGGGTGGGTGGGTGAGCACCCTCACAGAGGCAGGGGGAGGGGAGATGGAATAGAGGGTTTCCGAAGGGGAGACCTGGAAAGGGGAAAACATTTGAAATGTAAATAAAGTAAATACACACACACATACACACACACACACACACACACACACACACACACACACACACACACACACACACACACACACACACACTAATAATAGGAGCCGGTCAGATGGCTCAGAGAGTGGGTAGGGGCTCTTGCCATGTATGTAGGTCTGGAGAACTGAATCCAAGCCCTTAAATGCACGTAAAGGTGGAAGGAGGGAGCTAACGTCACAAAGTTGTCCTCTGACCTCCACACACATATGTCGTGTGCACAAACAATAGTAAAAAGTAAAATAACAATTCAGAAAATTTGGCTTCCCGTGATTCCACTTTTCTACGACTATTACATTTCAAAGAGGAGCCATAACTAATGCTTAATCCGGCTGCTCTTCATACACCTTTTTTCAGCCTTTCTGTTCTGTGGCTTGAGTGTGTGTGTGGGGTGTGTGTGTGTGTGTGTGTGTGTGTGTGTGTGTGTGTGTGTGTGTCTGAGCTTTTCCACCTGTGTGTATTGAAGGTAACAGTCAGCATATCTAAGGACACAGCAGTGATACCCACATGGGCTCTCCTCCCTCCGTCCAGCATCCATCGTTCACACCCTGGAAATATTAGCAGAAATTAACATCTTAGAATGGATAGAGTGAACGTTGGCCTTGCTTGCCTTTTTCCTTTAAGGCTGAGATACACATAAATCAGTGCTTCTCAATCTAGGGTTACAATGACCCTTTCATGAGGGTTACCCAAGACCATAGGAAAATACAGATGTTCACGTTATGATTCTTAATCGTCATAAAATTATAGTTATGAAATAGCAACAAAAATACTTTTATGGTTGGGGGTCGCCACAACATGAAGAACTGCATTGAAGGGCCACAGCGTTAGGAAGGTTGAGAACCGCTGACAGAAGGGCTTCCTCAATAGGTCTTGAATTACTATGGAAAATAAAGTCAACATCCACTAAATTCACCCACTGAAATTAAAGAGCTTCTGCACAGCAACAGAAACAGTTAACTAAGTGACTAGCATACGGAATGAGAGAAAGCTTTATTAGTCATACTCCTGACAGAAGATGGCATCCAAAGATGGACTACTATACAAGCATAGTGATCTGAGCTCAGATCCCTGGCACCTACAAAAAAAGCCAGGTATGGCCATGCCCATCTGTGAGCCCAGTACAAAGGAAATGGAGGCATCATTGACCAGCCAGCCAAGCTGAGTAAGCTCTGGATTCAGTGAGAGACACTACCTCAAAGGATAAAGAATTGAAGGAGATACCCAAGGTTGACCTCACCCCACCTCAACACACACAGGAAAGACATCAAGCAATCTAACCAATAAACTGGCTAGTAAAATGAACAGTTACAAAAGATGAAGTACTAATATCAGTAGATATGTGAGGCCCACCAAGCCAGGGGAGTTACCTGGAACCTCACTCATCTATGCCAGCCTCAACACAAAGTCACACAGCCTCCCCCCTGCACACACTCAGTCTATGGCCCAGCCTGCTACATACTCCTCATGAAAGAGGCTTCTGTTTGCAACAGATGGAGACCACTATAGCAACCCATAACCGATCAAATGCAGAGATGTACAATGTAAGCCCTACACTGAAGGCTCAGGGGGCATCGGAAGAGGGAGCCAGGATGCCTGCTGCTAGATAGTGCCCTCTAGACATGACAGGTAAGGTGCATCCAGAAGTCTCACCAATATGGTTGTCTGATAAAGACCAGTGTAATGACAATACCGGTTAACATATCAATGTGGTAGACAGGGAAAATTCCACAAGGTCTCACCCTTCAGTGAAGAGAGCTACAGTTGGTCCATGGCTGCTTAGAGAGTAAATATCAATTTCTTGCAGGAACAAGCTCCTGCATAGGTTGTTCCCAAGTGGTCATCCCTGGACCCATGGGCACATGAGCAATGCAAAATAGACTCAGTGTGTTGCTTGTACATATGTTTGTGTGTGTGTACATATATATAATATATATGTTTTTATATATACATATGTTTGTGTGCATATATGTGCATACACACAAACATATATGTTTAAAGAAGAAGTCGTGAATTTGGAAGGGAAAGGGCCATGGGTGGAGTTGGAGGAAGAGAGAAACTAGAGTGATATAGATGGCGTATTCATGTATGAAGTTCTAAAAATGTATTGAAAAACATGAAAAATGTTCAACCTCGCTAGTCATCAGAGAAATACAAATTAAAACTGAGATTCCATTTTACCCCAGTCAGAATGCAGCCCAGTCGTTAAGAAAACAGCAAATTCTAGTGAGGATGTGTGCAAAAGGGAGCCTTTTCTACACTGCTGGTGGGAATGTAAACCCATCTAGCCATTATGCAAATAGGCCTAGAGATTGCTCATAAAAATTTACATACAGATCTTCTAATTGACTCAGCCCGACTGACCACTGCTGGCTGCTTACCTGATGGACTCTCAGTCACCCTATCCCAGAGATACCTGCACGTCAGTGTATATCGTGGCACCTTTCACAACTGTTACATTATGGACTCAAGCTAAGGGTCTAGCAACAGAAAGGGGTTGAAGACACTGTGGACAGACACATAAGGGACTTATTTTTCACCACGAAAAAGAATGGAGTTGTGCCATTAGCAGAAAAATGGATGCAACTAGAGATGATTGTATTATGTGAGTTTTACATGAATTAAGCCCCAGAAGACAAATATGTTTTCTTGTTGTTCCTCAAAACATCTTTTTATGCTGTCACAAAAACAATGAGGTCTAAATATATAAAATGGATGTAGAGGCGAAATTGTGTAGGGAAATAAAGAGGATAAATGGAGGGGAGGGAAGGGCGAGAAGGGGAGGGTGGGGACAGGAGAGATCTGCTCCCTGCATCACACTTACTCTACACAGAAGCTTGGTGGATGTCTTGTGAAACTCTTGTGACAGTGGACAGTATGCACTAGTTGTGTGGTTGAACACATGACTGCTCCTTTTTCATCGTGAAACTCTATTTGCCTTCCTGCCTCTTGTCTTTAGTAGGCTCTGAGATAGAATAGCCTGAAGTTGACGAGTAAGTTTACAATTATTTGACAGTACCAATAACTAATACTTATTAAGTGCTTGCTGGGAAATAGGTACCGCTGAAATACTTGTGGTTCACATATTGAATTGGTCCTTGAATCTCCCAAGGCAAGTGTTGCTTCACTTCAGACTGAATTTTATGTGTGTTACTCTTGGAAGGACTTTGTGCAAAAATCAGGGAGATTTTTGTAGCACTGTCAGAGCTGGGCTTCCCCTAATGAGTGGTCTGTAGTTTAAAGCTTTCAACTGTTGGTTATGTTTTCTGTCATTGTTGAAACTTACATAAGGCAGAGTTGCATATTCTGCTGAAATATCAACATTGAAGGTTAGCATGGTGGTACTTAATGTAGGAGTTTTAGTGTGTGCAGCATTCAGCATGGCTGCAGAGAATGGAGGGTGGACCTGACTGTGACAGCAAGGGAATGAAAAAAGACAAACACATGGACCTGCAGCAATGCTGGGGTCCTGTGGCCTGGGCTCTGTGAGGGAGAAATGGTAGCATCCAGGTTGCTCAGTGTGTTTGTTATGTTCAGTTGAGTGGACGGACCAGGTGATTGCATGCAGTTGAGCACAGAGGAGGCTTTACCACATATAGAAAGCAAGGAAGCTGGGTCTATGGTTTACAGCTGAATCCAGGAGGAGGTTTGGTTAATCTTGGTAGGGGCATGTCTAGACATAAATATGGGGGGGGGGCTACAGTGAATGTTTTTTTGTACACACTTATCAACATCCATATCTGAACTGGAAGAAAGTCTTGGCTCCCTCTGAACCTCAGCCTGGGGATTGGGAGGCTTTGTCATTTTCCATGTGATTGAGGGTTTGGAGTCCTTGATATGGCTGTAGCCATGGCAACAGTATGCACTTGCTCAGGGCTTTCTCCCCATATTGTGGGTACACAAAGTACATATTACTTAGTTTAAAATTCTCATTTTGGGGCAAGTCCTTAAACTGAAGCTAAAATCCTCATACTTCACAGTGAAAGATGTATTCATTTCTCTATTTTTTAATCTTTGGAAATATAAAAATTCCATCTATAGCTTATTATAGCAGAGCAGTACTTAACATGTTAATGGGGTTTCCTTGTTATATGTTTTCTGTTTTTCTCCTAGATTACATTTTCTATGTGACTTTCAGATCTTCAATTTTTACTCTTGTTTTTTCCTTTGATTCATGTTTTAGAATTTCTGTTTTAGAAATTGTTCATCTCTCCCACACCAAGCCCACTTTAGATATTGATCACAAAATATTTCCCAGGGTTGTCATGCTCCAACAGGTTAGCCAAGAGGAAAAGCAGAAAGAAGACTGCTCTAATAGAGAGCCTATCACAGTAGCATATCTTGGCCTATGTTCTGAGAATTAATATGGACCTAGTTTATGGGATCAGCCACTGGTAAAGGATTGCGGTGAGCTGACACTTCCTGTCCTTTCGGTGTGTCCCCAGGTTACCATCAATATTCTGAGACTTTTCCTTTATCTCTCATTGTTCTGTTAAATTTTCAGCTAAGTATATTTCACATTATTGGTAGTGAAACGCATCGAAGCTCTGTAGCTCTGCCACTTGCCGGCTGTACCGCTGAGATTCCGTTGTAGCTCCTTGCCTGGGTGCTCATTTGTGAGCTGAGCTGAGCTGAGCTGAGGGTAACAGCATCCACTTGAAAGAACTCGAGGAGAGGGAGTGTTCATCCATGCTTAGCACCGTGCAAGTGGACGCCACAGCCCTGGGAGAGCACCGAGCCCGCTTTAGATAGTGAGATAGTGATAACAAAGTATTTCCCAGGGTTGTCACGCTCCAGCGGCAAGAAGGCTGCTTTTCTAGAGAGGCTAAAGGTTCTTCACTAGAGATGGGGCCTGAAGTGAGAAAGATGAAAGGAAGGGCAGGTGGGGAAACGATCAACCCAAGGGACTGGCGTTCAGTTCCTGGGAAATGGGAGCCCACAGAAGAAAATGTGTGTAGCGGCTCTCCACGCTGACTCACAGAAAAACAGGATTCCACCGGGGATTCAGAGGGACCTGTGGGAAGGTGTCCGAGGGTTCCTAGAAGATGGGCAGGCCGGCACCTCCGTCACACTTGCTTTTTAAGTTCTGGGCCATTTAAAGCAAAACCAGGCTGCCGGTGCTTGGAATAGATTGAGTTCTCACCTAGAGAAAAGCCTGCAGGGATGGCAGTGCTAGGTATCAACTGCTGTGGTTCTCTCTCTCTCTCTCTCTCTCTCTCTCTCTCTCTCTCTCTCTCTCTCTCTCTCTCTTTGTGGATCTGTTCTGGGCAGGTAAAGACAAGTTGTCTCTTTTCCTAGCATTGCAAAGTTCTCTTTCCTTACAGCATGTGACAAAAGTATTTTTTTTTCTGATTTTCTTCCAGTTAACTTTATGTCTGGAGTTGCAATTTTTCTTCCCTTTTTTTTACTTTTTAATTCTTTGTGGTTAGAAGTAAAAACAAAAATGTGAAAATACATCAGAAAGTGACTCACTCCTAAGTACGCACACATAAACAGGAAATACAAACCATAGCAACCTTCGCTGTTGGCTTTGGCTGGAGACCTTCGCTGTGTGACTTGGAGGAAGAGTCATGGAAATACAGCTGTGTCAGAGTGGTGGACAGCCATGCCGTGAGTGTCTGTTTTCTAAAATGAAGAGAGGCATTTCTTTGTCATCTCATCTGGAATCACTTCAGTCCTCAGAGCGATCCTGTGGGTTTACGGAACAAATGAACAGGTGCACAACTGAGCGGGTGCCAGAAAGTGACTTTCTTTGGAAATGCTTACAGACCTTATTAAAATGTGCTGAATGGGTTTGATCCTTCACCATTCCCAGTACAGCCTTACCTCATGCTGAAGGCATGAAAAAACAAAACAAAACAAAACAAAACAAAACAAAAAAACAAACCAGTGAGAGGCAGCTAGAGCTGATCTTACATTTCCATACAGTCCAGGCCCTCCATCCATGAGGCCGATAGCAATGGACAACAGGCAGCCAAGTCTGTGACTCAGGAGAAGACAGTTGTTTGGCCTGTGTCTGTTTTCTGCCAAAATAGACATGACTATTTTGAGCCTGGGGTCTCAACACAGGGAAAGCCTGGTGTCTCAGCAAGGAGATAACAGATCTGAAGCTCAGGGCTGAGAGACTGGAATTTGCACAGCAAGAGAATGGAAAAAGAAGTGCTGAGGGTTGAGATCTCTGGACCATCGTGCACAGCAGGGAGCAGCTGCCTCAGGAAGCAAACAGAAAGAGGAAAGCCACGGTCTGTGACTGAGAGCTTAGAAGTCTGAGCACTAGCCATGCTGGCCACAAATTGGATTGTCTGCATCTCAGGGGTAAGGACAGTACCATAGAGGAAGGCCACTTGCTTGCAGGAGGGTTATGACTGAAGTGGATCCATCTTTCCCAACTTAGCCCCTTGATTAACATATGGTGAAATCTACCAATAATTTAGCTGCCACAACGGAAATGAGCCCCCTCAAATTATCTGCTTTATGACAGAAAGAGACATGTGGCTCCTAGTTTGAGTGAAGATCAACAAGTGAAGCAGTCTGACTGGAAACCAGTCATCTTGAATCTTGCTTTCTGCTATACCCCTGAAAAAGCCCCAGGACTCTTTGGAGAAATGACCTCATCCAGAACAGAGACAGGACAGATACAGGATAAGTCCCGAACATTTTTATTTTTATTTTTTGTTTTGTTTTTGTTGTTGTTGTTTTTCGAGACAGGGTTTCTCTGGGTAGCCCTGGCTGTCCTGGAACTCACTCTGTAGACCAGGCTGGCCTTGAACTCAGAAATCCACCTGCCTCTGCCTCCCAAGTGCTGGGATTAAAAGCATGCGCCACCACTGCCCAACTGTCCTGAACATTTTTAATGAGAGAAAGTAAAGAAATAAAAATGAGGAAAAATAAATATGTCAAAAATACATAGTAGGCGTCTTGAAGGAGCTCTCCCTGGCCAAGTCTGAGTACCAGTGTGAAGTACAGGAGCGAAGCAGGGATATGTGGTAAGAAAAGCTGGCCGTGTGTGTGTACTGACCCTAACTACTCCACAGTGAACAAAGAATGAAGAATGCTGATAGCGAATGAATAGTGATGTGGAAAGAAGGCTGGAGCCGACACGCTGCAGCTCTCACGGCACAAAGGACGTCACAGGCTGGCATCTGGGATCCCTGGGAAAATGTCTCCTCCTCTCTGCCTCCTCCTCCCCCTTCCTCCTCCCCCTTCCTCCTCTTCCTCCTTCTCATGTTTTCTCCTTTTTCTTGTCCTCCTCTTTCTCCTCCTTGTCCTTTTTCTCCCACCCCCTCTGTCTTTTCCTTCAACATATGCAGCTTACTGTATATCCAGGCTGGCCTCGAACTCATGATCCCCCTGCCTCAGTTTTTCAAGTATTAAGATTATTACAGGGGTAGGAAAGGTGAATTTTGAGGTAGGGCATGATATGTGGATGGTCTTAAAATGTTTTCCCCTAGATGAAGTATCAGTTGCAAGGAGAAATGGAGTAACTTTTTTTTTTTTTTTAAATTAAATAAAGTGGGTATTACTTTGGGATTAAGCTACACTGAGAATCACCAGAGGTCAGACAGCCAAAATGTAAATTCTCCATTAATTTTAAAAGGGAGGCGCTCTATTCTTGGGGTGTTGTGAAGACAAAGGGGTATGCGCCTCAGGTTAAAGAGAGGCAGTGGTGGAATGCATTTCTAACCCTGGGCTGGGTCCTGGTGTGGAAGAAATGCTGTAAAACATCATTAGTAGGGCGACTGAATCTGGAGTGGATTAAGACATCGTGTCCGTGCTCCCCAATTGGTGATTTCATTGTGATTATGTGAGAGCATCCCTACTCTCTAGGAATGCTTTCTGAAGTGTTTAAAGAAAAAGAGCCATGATGTGCGAGACTATCATTAGGATCAAGATGAAGAAAGTATTCAGGGTATGTATGGAAGAAAGCAAGCAAGTGTTCAGGGAAATAGACTAAATGTCAGTCAACAAATCCAGGGAAGGACTACACAAGGATTTTTTTGTACTACTATTTTTGCAACTTTTCTGTCGATGTTGCTTTCAAGTTAAAAAGATTTAAGACGTTGAGCCATGATGAATATGACTCACAGGGCAGAGGAGGGAGGGTGTGTGGAAAAGATAGAGGTTTAATTGCCTCTGGATTTTCTGCTGCAAGGCTTGCTTTTCTAGGTCAACTGCGGCAGTGTCTTGGTCACTCTGCAGACAAAGGTATTTCTATATCTGTTGGGTGAAAATGTCAATCAGCAGATCCAAGACAAGAAGAATCAGTGCTGATTCTATCTGCCAAGTGCTGGGATTCTTAGCATATAGGGGAATTGAACCTAAGGCTTTGGCCTGATAGGCAAGCACTCTGCCTGCTAAGCCGTATGCCAGCCCCTCTCATTTCTTCTCTGATCCGTTTTAGCTGAGTAGACTCGGGCAAGTTTTCTAGCCATTGGAAACTTCAGCTACTGCTGCATTTCCAAAGAGTATTCTCAAGAATAGAAGTATTGTCTTCTGAAGATTGTGAGGCTCCTTGAGGAAATGCACACCAGGAAATGCAAGCCGCTGCTCTTTGTAAACAAGAATGATTTCTTCTACAAACATTGGCTTACTCCTTAGAGCTCAGGCTAAGCTAGAGATTTTTCTGAATTTGAGTGGTCATTTCTCCTCTTAATGGTGGACATTTTACCTGATTAAATGAGTTTCTTTCCCCAGTGGGCGCCTTTAATCCTTTGGTTGATTTTTTTCTTATTTCCCGATTTTGTTATTCTAGGGAAAGCTTCAGTGGCTGAAGCGGTGACCTTTTAAGCAGGGTGCATTTGGAGCACAGAGGCGGGTCTAAAAAAGACAGCACAGGTAAGTGAAACCCTGTGTCTCACACATTCCCAAAGAATCCATGGATCTGAAAATCCCTGTCATTCCTCCTTTGTTTTGGGATTGAGTGTCTAACTCTGGTGGCAGAGAGGCAATGTCCAGGCTTTTGAGGTATCTCAAGGAAAAATTGGCCATGGAAAGGCCATTACTTTTTGTGGAGGGTCAGGAAGAAAATTACAGAGGCCAGATCCTCCATTAGAGGAGGCAAGTAAGGTGGCTAGGCAGAATGACGAAGGGCACACATATGGGGAATAACCTCCTTTTGAGTCATATAAACCCCAGGAGTTTGAATGATTCCAGGAAGGCTGAGGGTGTCTTCCAGGGCCAGACTGCTTTAATCCAGGTTTGCTTTCAATTGGAATCTTTACTTTTGGAGATTACAATGAGCAAATATGCTGCTTCCTTCTTTGCAGTTGGGTAGTCAATGTCATTGCTGCCCCAGTGCCAGTGAGGTGGAATAGAGACCTTCACCAAGTGCATTGGTTAATGTCAGAAAGATAACTCAGAGGACCAAAATATGTCAATGTCACGTTAAGAAATGGAAGCAAAGCAGCTTCTCTGTGGATGAACATGGCCAAGAGCAAGCCCAAGTTTCAGTCCCCCACTGCCCTCCTCACACTGCTCTCTCCTTGCAATCTGTCTGTTGTGGGCAGCCGTGCCTGTTGCCTGTGAGTTGTGCCTGTGTGTGTCTGAATCGGGGCGTGTTCTTTATAAAAGGCTTTGTTCAGAATTCATTAAATAACAGAGAGAACATGGAAAGGGAGGAGAGCTATTTTGCAACATCTTTCACAGAATCTTACAAGGGGAAGGATTTGCTGACCCAGAAGAACGTTTAACACTATAGACAGTTGTTATTAAGACACACCCTGATGATGCTCCCAATGTTTATGGTGGTTATTTGTTCTAAGGTTCTCCCTACCTATTGTCTACTTTTAGCAAGTGTTTACCACAGCAGTCACATACACACGTACATTACTCCAGGTCAGGGCCTAGGAGAGCACATAATTTAAGATTAAAGCAATGTGCTTAGCTTAATTTGCAAAAGCTTGCATGGAAGATCCAAGACATAGTAAGGTATGTTAGATTATTCTCTTAAAGGAAGGTTAAACTAAACAGGCCGAGTACACAGTGGGACAGCAGGCCAAATACACAGTCTGAAATGATTTTGAGCAGTATTATTAACTTGGTTGCAAGGTCCAGCAAAAGTTCAGATTCTCTCAAGAAGTATTTTCAGAAAAATATATCACTACAACCTAGAACAGAAAAGCTAGCTGCATGAC
>CM052703.1:27300953-27328992 GCA_028551405.1 Uromys caudimaculatus
GGTAGAGGGGCAGAGGCAGGGGCAGAGGGGCAGAGGCAGGGGCAGAGGGGCAGAGGCAGGGGCAGAGGGGCAGAGGCAGGGGCAGAGGGGGAGAGGCAGGGGCAGAGGGGAAGAGGCAGGGGCAGAGGGGGAGAGGCAGGGGCAGAGGGGGAGAGGCAGGGCCAGAGGGGGAGAGGGGGGAGAGGCAGAGAGGCAGAGGCAGATTGATCTCTGCATTCAAGGCCAGTTTGGTCTACAGAGTGAGTTCCAGGACAACCATGGTTACACATAGAAACCCTGTCTTGAAGAGAGAGAGAGGGAGGGAGAGAATATGATACATTGCACGTGGCATTTTTTCAACTTGCCGTCTTTGTGTAGTGTGTTGTGAGACATAACCATAGTGAGTTAACTTTTACTGTTAAAACCAGATCTACAGTTAAAGGATCTACTGCAGCTCATCCACGGCCTCGCCTTTTTTGTTGCCATCCCAGTGGGTGTGGGGTACGATATTTTATTATGCTCTTCTTGATGAACCATGAGATTGAGTGTCTCTTTTGGGGAACAGAGCTCACACTTTCAATGTTGATGGAGCTTTCAGCCTTTCCCTCCCCCCCACCCCTCTTCTGGCCGCAGCTCCGTTTACGGCCAGGGTCTTGCTCTGTGGCCTGGCTGCCCAGCTTCTCCTGCCTCAGTCTCCGGAGGGCCGCATCGGCTTCTTTTGTACTTTCCTTGCCTGGTGGATGCAGTTGGTTTCTGTTTTGGTTATTGAACTATAATGGAACGCTTGTTCCATGTGGTCCATTTTTTGTTGTTTTGGATTGAAGTTTCTGTTGGTTTGTGTTCTTATTCAGTTTCCCATTTCTCATCATGTGTTGACTTTGTCTTCTAAACCATCCTGAAAGTATTTTGTGGCTGCTTGGCTGCTTGAAAAACTCAGTTAGCATTTCAAGAATCCCAACTTCTTTCTAGAATAATATAAACCTCACAGGGCCACTGTTCTTTCTGATCTTAGATGCTTTTATCAAAGCATACACACACACACACACACACACACACACACACACACACACACACACACACACACATTGTGTCACCATAAAAAATAGACATGTTAGCATAGGGTAGTATTTTATTTTAGCTGTCTATTTTTACCACGCCTTCCATCTTTCTTCCATCCTGTGCTCTTTCTTGTCTTCTTCGAAAGGTTCTTTGCCGAGAGTCTCCTGGTTTTGGTTTCTGGGATGTCTGCATCTCACCCTTCCAGTTCTTAGCTGGCAGTCACTTCCAGATGGCCTTGGAAGCACACTGTCCCATTATGCGGTTGCTGCTTTTATTGTCAGTGTTTAGAACATCTGCTAAGTCTTTTGTTTGCTGGACTTTTGTAGGAGGCTTAACTTATGGCTATCTTTGGTGGTATACAGGTTCTTTTCCTTGTTTTTACTTGTGTATTTCATGTATCTGCAGATTTCTGTCATTTATCAGCCCTGAAAATGCCCTAATCATTAGTGGTCTAAATACTGTCTCCCACTTATTCTGTTATGCCCTCCAGCTTTGGTTAAATGATTGTTAGAACTTCCTTCTCCTCTTAGCACTTTTCCAACTCCTGTTTGATGTTTGCCTTCTTCCTCAAGATGTAATTCTAGGTTAATAATCTCCTCTTCTGCTGTATTGAATTTTCCTTTGAGATCTTCCTTTTAATACTCTTATCTTCTCTTTTTCAAAAGTTCTATTTCTGCTTTCAAGTTCATGAGAATGTCTTCAGTGCTATTCTGCTTTATTTATTTCCTCTTTCATAATTTTAACCAACAATAAATGGTTATTTCATACCTTATATTTGATGGTGCCCGGCAAATTCCTTAGTGCTCTCGGTGAGTATGTAATCTTCTTTCCTGATGTGTAGGCTGAGTTTGGATTATTGGTTAATAACTCAAATGGGACTTGTATCTGAGAAGATCTCAGTTAACAAATACAAGCTGTCTAGGTTGGTGTCACCTGTAGATCCTGGGTATCTGGGAGGTGGAGGCAGGAGGATTATCTTAGCTGATGAATTCCAACCAAGCCCAGGCACCATAATAAAACAGTATCTCAATAAAAACCAAGCAAACAAATTCAATCCAGCATGGTGTCACATATTATAGTCTCAGCACTTGGGAAGCTGAGACAGGAGGATTGCCACATTTTATAAGTCATCCTGTGCTCTGTAGTGAGTTTTAGACCAGTCTGTCTATACAGTGAGACCTTGTCTCACCTTACCTTGACCTACCAATTCACTTGATAATTATACCTTGGAATCTCAGGTATAACTTCTCCAGACTACAGACCCAGGACCCTTTTTTGTTTTTAGGAGTATCTGGAAAGCTAGTGTTAGTCTTGAGATTTACCAGAAAAACCAGCTCCACCAATTTGAGTCACATTTAAAGCAACCTTTATTAAATATTAAATACTGACTAAGAGATAGACTTTGGTCAGGACCAAATTCTAGAATGTTCTAGCAGGAATGGCTTTGAACCACGCGTTGCAGGGGCTTATAAGGACAAACCTATAGACCACAGTACTTTTCAATGAGGCTTTATTATTTTTTAAGAACTACAGCTCCCAGGTAAAGGTAGTTACCTGGTTCCTGGGCAAGTGGGACTTGCAGGTTAATTTTGAGCATTACATTAGATATGTAGATGCCCAGCACAGTGGCTGGGGTCTTAGTTGTCTCTAGTAGCTCCATCATATTGCTGTGTCTGTTCTTCAAGTCTTCTGCCTTAAATTTCAGTGCGCTGCTCCTGCCATAGCCTCTCAGATTTAGTATTTGTACCACACACTAACGATTGCATTATGACCATTTTAAAACACAATTTTCTAGATTTTATCTAAAATTGTTGTATAGCAGAAATCTAATTACCCCCATTCCTGTCTTAGGAGTGCTCAAGTGATTAAAAAATAAGCCAACTTTGGTACATGTCTTCTGTCAATTTTCTTAAGTCTTTTCCACCTTAAAAGGTAATTAGTTCTTTTACTTCACCTAAGGATGAGGACATGCCAGGTAGTGCTCTCTTGAAACCGTACTGATCCACATCTGTGCTCATGTCGCATGCTCACAGTCTGTTCATTGTACATTGGTGATTTAGTCCTTGGGAGCTGGACTCCCTGCTCTCGGAGCTCAGAGGGGTCTCACTAGCACAGAGGGGTTCCTCAGCCCCAGTTTATTATGCTGTTGTCTTAGTCAGGGTTTCTATTCCTGCACAAACATCATGACCAAGAAACAAGTTGGGGAGGAAAGAGTTTATTCGGCTTACACTTCTAAGCTGCTGTTCATCACAAAAGGAAGTCAGGACTGGAACTTAAGCAGGTCAAGGAGCAGGAACTGATGCAGAGGCCATGGAGGAATGTAGCTTACTGGCTTGCTTCTCCTGGCTTGCTCAGCTGGCTTTCTTATAGAACCCAAGACTACCAGCCCACAGATGGCACCACTCACAAGGGGCCCTCCTCCCTTGATCACTAATTGAGAAAATGCCTTACTGCTGGATCTCATGGAGGCATTTCCTCAACTGAAACTCCTTTCTCTGTGATAACTTCAGCTTGTGTCACGTTGACACACAAAACTAGCCAGTACAGCTGTGCAATCTGTTTTCTGCCCAAGAGCCATTTTTCTTTCTATCCAGAATCCTAGACATACAAGATTCCACTGTGGCTCTCTGTCTGTGGACACCTTTCTTCAAACAGAGTGCAGAAAAGAAATGGTCTGCTAGTGTGAATGAGAGGGGTCCTCTCTGCAAACGACATCCCCCCAAGTGTTTAGCAGGTTTCTATTAGGTGTAGAAGGTAAAAATCAAAGTTTGGATTCATAGGATACTAAGTTGCCTTGAGGTTTTTGCCTCTGGAATACTTCAAAAATAGGTGTCAAGTATGATTGCTGATTTAGTAATTTCTTCTTTATGTTTTTTGCAGAACAAGCCCAATCATATATCTCTTTAGATGGTTCATAGTTTTGACAGGTGCTTGACAGATTCGCGTGTATAATTAACAATGAAACTGGGCTGTAGAGCGTGTAGATCGTGAGAGCGTGTCTCTAACCCACAAGATCTTTATCCTCTGCAGTTACAAGGATGGTGTTTATAATGCCAACACAGCCTTAGAAAGGCAGCCGGTGGTTCTGTTGTTAGAAAGTGCTGAGCTGTGACTGGAGGCTCTCCAAAGACTGCCTGGTATTTTGTTTTTCCCACAGAAAATAGAACATTAGAAAGTTCTGCAGTTTTTCTGCCTTTGGATTTCAACTTGGATTGGTAGTTCCTTATGTCTTTGCCCTCATATTCTTGTTTTTGTTGTTGTTAATTTTTTGGCAATAGTTCGGGTGGTGTTTCTGGGTTTTGTTTTATAAATGCTCGGGTTAGCTGAACATTCTAGAAACTCCACAAAGGGCTGGGGAAGTGAGGCATAGGACTGAAGAAGCTGGCCAGGTGTAGCCGCACTTCTCCAGGGAGCTCCAGCAAGCCCTCTGGGCTTCCTGTCGCTGGTGCATGCCTCTTAGCTCTGGGAAAGGATGCAATTGCCTGTGCTTTGGGTCTGTTGGCCTGGGCCAGGTGTCATTGCGCAGCAGATGCAGATCCTCTGAGTCTCCTGCCCCCTCCCCCTTACCAAAAACATACTGCTTTGAAGGTTGTGATTAGTGTGAACCTCTAGTCTGAGTAAAATGTTCTTATTCATATGTAGAAATTCAGCAAAACCATTTCTAACATGGTTCACCTGAGTACAGTTAGTTCCTTACCATGAACCTGAGATTTTGGCCGGCCTGATAATGTAACGTTTTCAGATATTCATATCTGTTAGTGTGTTCAAAACTGGAGCTTGCCGGCTGTTGTCTGGAAGAGTGACTGTGAATGTACCTTGGTCACCAGGCCCAGCCATTGGACCAGGCAGGCCAACACTTTGCTAAGTGTGCTCTCTGGTTCCTAGGACTCCAGTAATTTACCTCTGCAGTGATATTGGTCATTCATCTCTCTTGCCTTGGCTCCCAACCATAGGCTTTCCACCTTTCTGTCTGAGACAATACACTAGTATAGTTCTAAACAATGGTTTGGAAGGTTAGGATTCTTTGAAACACTTTTGACTAGTTTGTTGCCTGCTTGCCAGGTCACCTTAAAAATGCCCACAGGGTAGTTTTTATTTGCCTCTATAATGGTCAGGTGCTAAGCGGTTGGAAACATGGGACAGAGGAAGCCATACCAGCTTTATTGGTGGGCAGACTACCTTGGTCCCATTTGAAGTTGTAATCAGCCTGTATGGTTCTGGTTAACCACTTAGCTTTGCTCAATCGTGCTTTTCCCACCTCGTAACCACTTTGATCTGTGCATATGCCACAGCAGGGCTCCCAAGTGTTTTGGTTTTATGGCCACTTCACAGTCTTCAGTCTCTCTCTGTCTCTCTCTCTCCCCCTCCCCATCTCTCCCTCCATTCCTATGTGGTTAGATGTTCATGTGTGTGCACGTAGAGGCCAGAGGTTGATGCTGGGTGTCTTTCTCAGTCACTTTCTATCCTGCTCCTCCCCTTTTAAAAGATTAATTATTTATATAAGTACACTGTAGCAGTCTTCAGACACACCAGAAGAGGGCATCAGATCTCATTACAGATGACTGTGAGCTACCGTGTGGTTGCTGGGAATTGAACTCAGGACCTCCAGGAGAGCAGTCAGTGCTCTTAACCGCTGAGCCATCTCTCCAGCCCCTCTACCCTGCCTTTTGAGAATGTATTCTCTCATTAGACCTGCAATTCCCTGACTGTGGTAGACTAGCTGACCAGTAAGCCCCAGGATGTCACTGTCTCCCTTTCCCAGTCCTGTGATTTCAGGCCTTGTGCATGGATTCTTCTGGATCAAGCTCAAGTGCTCAGACTTGCCCAGAAAGCACTTAACTGAGCTGTGTCCCCACACTCTTTGTATCCTTAAAATTTATTCAGGACTCCAAAGACCTTCCCTAATATGAGTTATATTCAGCATATCATGAATGCAGAATAATGGCACCCAAAGATGTCCATGTTCTAACCCTGGAACCGCTGGAACCTGGAGCGTGTCTTTATGTAGCAGAAGCTACTGTAACTATAATGAAATCTCAAAATGGGAAGACGTTTCTAAATTGTCTCGCCATATTTCTAAACATGGCATCACATGAACTCACAGGAACTTCCTTTTAAGAGTGAGGTAGACAGCCAGGGTCAGAGAAGGAGACATGAGATTGAAACAGATATCGAAGTACAGCACAGCCAGAGCTCTGCTCTGGAAGGTTCTTCTTGTGTGCTCTGGAGAGGAGCCCAGCCTCGCCACACATTGTAGCCACACATTGTAAGATGCGCTGTGGACCTGATCTCCGGAACTCGGAGATGATAAATGGCCAGTGCTTTAAAGACATCACATCTGTACTCGTTTGCTACAGCCGCAGGTGGGAACTGATGAATTCACTTAAAACTAATAAACCCATTGTAGATGCGTGTCTCCCTCCCCTTCCTTTCCCTCCCCTCTGCTCCCGTCCCTCCTTCCTTCCTTCCTTCTTTCCTTCCTTCTTTCCTTCCTTCCTTCCTTCCTTCCTTCCTTCCTTCCTTCCTTCCTTCCTTCCTTCCTTCCTACCTTCCTTCCTTTTCTCTCCCTCCCCTCCCTCCCTCCTTCTTTTTTCTTTTTCTTTTTATAAAAGGTGCTGAGGACCAAATTCCAGGTCTTGTGTGTGCTAACCAGGTACAGGACCACAAGCTACATCTCCAGATCATCAATCAGTTTTCATAAAATACTGTCCATCAGTTAGTAAGGTTACTGCTGTTCATATTTTTGCAAATGTTTTTCTGTCAGCTTAAAATCTGGCTGCTTTTTCCTGTTTTCTCTGCTCTCAGTCTGTGGCAGTGCCCTGTATCATCCCTCCTCCAAGAGCTCCATGCTTACATGCGGAGAATGAACATTGTAAAGACAAAGCCTTAGCGTTACTTACTATGAAATAGTTTGTGCCACGTGGACTAGATAGTAGGGTTTTGGGAACTTAAGGGATCCGTAGAACCATGGGGCTGGTACCCAGTCTACCTCATTGCTAGAAACCTGCCTGCAAGACTGGGAACTTTATTGCTTTTTTTCTGAGCATTAGTTAGAAAACTAGAGGCTTTGCTTATTAAGGAAGAAGGACTTAAGAAGGAGCTTGGAGCAAACACATTTTGATACAGATATAGGTAGACAACTTCATCTGATTTTTCTGTTAGAACAAATATTTGAGTTCAAGTAGTTTATAAGGGATTTAAGTGAGTTAGGCTCATAGATCTGGAGTCTACAAAGTCTAAAAGCATGGGCCAGCATCTGGTGAGATGCTTCTTGCTACATCATAACATCAAAAGAGCACCTTACAAAACGAGACAGCCAGTATGGGAGCCTGGTCTCCTCAAATCCTAATAACTTCACAAATGCCCCATCTCCAAATGTGACCAGTGAAAACGGGCATTCGGAGCTTGTTCCCAATGCACGTGCTTTTGTGTTCACACTGCAGCAACAGACAGTCATCAAAATGTTAGTCTCCCTTCTTCTTCTCCCAGGTTAGGCTAGGAAAATTGTGCATGTTTGCTTAGACTGCATCATTCAGAAATAGCAAAAATAATACACAGTAGCACAGAGGCAGAGGCATAATTGCAAGGGAGTGCATTTTTGGCATTTGTAGATAAACTGCACAAAATCTCTTTTGTCTGCTCCACACAGGCAGCTTTTGATAAATTGTTTGGGCCTTTTGAACTTAACAATAAGCTTCCTTTCCATGGGAAGAGGAAAGTTGAAATGAGTTTTAAGCCTTAGCTTTGATTCCTAGTTATTTTTCATGGCTTTGAAAATCCAAGGAGTGTGACCTTTCTACTGGGGTCATCTGAAGCGGTCCCTGCTGTTCCCAGCACCCGTGTGGAGCTTGAGAATCACATGGGTCCAGCTTTTGTGATGAAGCGCCTTCTGCTTTGAGAGGTGTGTAGGTAGCACAACAGCTTGTGTTTAAAAGGCTAGATCTTGAGCTCACTGTGGAGCTTGGTAAAGATTTCCTTAATGGATAGGTGTGTATTTAATGTGTTTGTAGAACTGTATTTAAATCTGTGATTGTAGCACCTCATGGTGGCTGGGAGCTAGGGAGGGGTTTCAGTGTCCTGTATATGACTTTGAGTTGTTCTTTCAGCCTGTGGTTGGAGAAGCTCATGTGTTACTACACTTTATATTTTCTGTTCCTGCCTACATCGATTTGTCAGGGCAATTTTGGGGTGGCAGAGAAGAGAACAGAGAGGGCAGCTTTGAAGTCTGGAGTCCTTGTGGAGCAGAGAGATCCTTGTTTGGGAACCACAACTGGGGTGACCTCTGCAAACTGGAGTTGGGGGGCACTGCTACTCACTTTGAAGACCTTTTCCAGAGGCCCACAACTGTCTGCCCTTGCTAGTTTGTTTCTCTTACTACACAGTGTGTTGTGTAACCAGGAAGCAGGCTCCTTTCTAATTAAGCGTCAGTTATGAGAAGGAGAAGCGAAGCAATCAGTGAAACTTGACCTAGTGGACTGAGGGCTTCACATCTGAGGAACACAAATGGTGTCACTTATTACCATATATAGTCATGAGAAGCTGATGGGTGCGCCTGTTGTGGTTTTTTTTTGTTTTGGTTTTGGTTTTGGTTTTGGTTTTGTATATATTCTGGGTCATTGCTTGGGAATTTCCTGGGATAGCTATCTTTGAGTTTAGCTAGATGGGACAAAATAGGATGGTAGTCTACAGTACCTTCTCCTCTCTTTTCTAGGTGTTCATTTGTCACTCCTGGATTCTGTGGGTTGGTAAAGGTCTAAATGGTCCTTGCTTGTTAAGATGTAGTCCTCTGAAAAAACCATGGGATTAATCACATCAGTGCTTAGTGGTGTTTGGAATCATTGGTGTCAGGACTGGTTGGTACCTTACTATATAACATCATTTTGACTTGGGAGTTTTTCCATTGAATCATTAAATAGAAATGGTTTTTGTGGGTAGAACCAAACTTTAATACAGGGTGAGAGCTATGTCTTTAAGTTTCCTATCAGCCCCTTGGCCTGAGAGCTTCCTCACAGCTGGCTCAGGAGAAATCAGGTGAGAGGCAGCCTCATAGGCTGACACACCCAGGTCATTGCCTTGTACTAGAGGGCCCTTGGCTGTGCGTATGTGGGGGAGATTGGGAAGTTTGATGTGACAGTGGAAGAATCTCTCTGGAAAGATACTGACTAGCTGTTTTTCATCAGGGCCCTGCTGCCCCACTCCATTTCTTGAGGATGCCCTGAGTCCTTCCAGGGCAGCCGCTGCAGATTCTTGATGCTCCTTGAGTGCCGCATCTCTGCCAGCCTGGCTCTTGGCAGATGCCCTTAGAAATGATGTCATCAGACACAGCTTCCGCTCTTCCTCCATCCGACTGTCACAATAGCAGGGTAGATCTGCTTTGGTCCCAGCAGTGCTTAGCTGCTCCTGAGCCTCAGTCATGTGTGGGCATGTCTTGTTTTCTAGCCCTCATCTCCTTTGGTCCTGCCCTTGACCTCTCTCAGACACATGGGCATCTTACCGTTGATACTTGCTAGCTTTAGGATATATTTCTTAAACTAGACTGCTTGTACCACATCTTCCGTTGATTTCTTTTCTCTTAAGACCCATCTGTGTCTCAATTCATTCCCTGGCAATCCTGCTGCTAATAATGTAACCTGATATCCACACTTCACTTGCACAAAACATTCTTTGATTTACCTACTATGTGCCTGGGAACTTGGGGTACAGACACCAGAAGGTAAAGAGATGCATCAGATAACTGGGACTGTTGGTGTTGAACAGAGAGGGGACACAAGATATGGTTACAAATAGCAGTAGAGATTAGTTACAGAGTATGTGTAGGCTAAAAGAGTAAAGAAATTCTGCCTGTAAGTACTGGTCCCCCACACAAGAAAAGGCCATGGTGGGCATTAATTCAAAGTCAGTGGTGGGTTCCTGTGTCCGGTATTTCTGATAGCATCTAAAACAAGGAGCTGTAATGGTGGATGGGCCCATGGAGGAAGGTTGCCCTAGTTTTGGTCTAGGAGTGTTGCTGAGGTAACATCACTTGGAGAATGAATAATTCTGTGTGTCTTTTGAGTCAGGCTTTAGTCAGAGGAGATGAGTGATCTTCAGTGACACTCTTAGCCCTTGAGATCTTTGGTAGATCTTCCTATTTTGAAAGCATCTTGGCCATGTGCCTAATCCTTAGTGGTTCTCAGACTTGGCTGCCCTGTTCTTGTGGAGGGCCCTGGAGCACTGAGCCTAAGAACAGCATTTGCATACAAGGGCTTTCCTCTCAGTCTTAACAAGACCGTGCTTGTGACCTGTCACCATGGATAGTACATGCCAGCTTTGTGTATATGTATGAGTCTGCTCGGACTTCCTTTAAAGGCAATGACCAGTGTCTGCTGAGAGCATAAATAGGACCTGAAAATTGAACACAGTGTGCACATAGCAGCTGAGGAGGAGATAGCTGTCTTGTCTGTTTAATATTTTTTAAAGTCACGATCAGGACTTTGTAGTCAAGTCTGGCCTGGAGTGTCCTGTGTAGCCCAGGCTGGCCTGGAGCTTGATCCCCCTGCTTCTGTGTTCTGAGTGTTGGGATTATAAGCAAAAGCCACAACACCCTGCATGGCAATTGTTTTTTTTGTTTTTTGTTTCCTTAAAGATGTATTTGTTTTATTATTTTATGAGTGTTTTGCCTGCAGGTACCGTGTGTGTTTCTGATGCTCACAGACTCAGAAAAGGGTACCACATCCTCTGGGATTGGAGTTACCAATAGTTGTGAACCACCATGTGGGTAATGGGGATTGAACTTGGCTTCTCTGGGAACGCAGTCATTACTCATGACCCCTGAGCCATCTCTCCAGCCCAATAATTGCCTTTTTAAAACTTGGTTGGAAGAAAACTTTAGGGTAAAAGAAAATCATGATTGGCCAAGGGTCTTTGAGGGAAGAATCTTTTTTTTGTACAAAATGTGCTTTGACGCATCAGATTTGTGTCCTGAGTGTGGGTGTGGTTATATAAATCTATACTTACAAAGTTTTATAGATATGTGTACAAAAAAAGAGGAAAAACTAGTGAGCAGTAAAATCTGAAGAAGTCTGTAACTTAGTGACTATTATTATTATCATTAGGAACTATGGTGAGATTTCCAACCTCCTCCCCATAATAGATTCTAAAATGAAATGTGTGTGTGTGTATATATATATATATATATATATATATATAATAAAATGTAATATATATAATTTTATATATAATGTGCATGTAAATATCATATATGTGTATATGTCTGTCTATCTATCTATCTATCTATCTATCTATCTATCTATCTATCTATCTATCATCTTTAGTAGTAGGCTTGTGGTTGGTGTTAAAGTAGGATTTATTAGATTGGTTTGATTTTCTGTTCAGTAGAGAGCTCAGTTGAGTAAACAATTGCTGATCATTAACCAAGGGCCTGTGCATGTGCCTGTCATGAGTCACTGTCAGAGTCACATAGGAGAAAGGGAAATCGCCATCTGCTGAGGTGGCCCAGACCAGGGAAGGGCAGCCTTGAAATCAACATAGAGAGCACAGAGGAGCCGGCTTCCTGCACTCCTGTGCCTTGATATGTAGGTATGGTTTTGTTTCTGGTCTTAATTCCTTCTCTCCTTCCCTCCCTTCCTTCCTTCCTTTCTCCCTCCCTCCCTCTCTCCCTCCCTTCCTTCCTTGTCTGTCTGTCTTTGGGGGGGATGGGGTCTTATGTGCAGTTTCTTGCCTTTGGGTCATGACATAGAAGGACAGGCAGCGAATTAAAGTTCCCCAACTAAACAGATACAATAGAGTCAGGTGGAAGCTTTAAGATGACAAGCCATCCATCCCCTTTATTCCCCTGTCTTCTTTCTGTGGCTGCTGTGCATAATTAGCAGAGCGTTTGCAGCAGGGAGCAGCACAAGTCCTTGCAGGACTCAAAAGCCCAGCATGGGTCACACTGGGAAACACTGAGTTCCTCGCTGGCTTGAGAGGATGATTGGCATCCATGCCTTTTCCAGCTTCTAGGTACTGCAGTATTCTTTGGTGTTTTGCCTCTCATTCAGTCTTTGTCTTTTTCTTGTGTACTTAATTATGGGAAAGGCAGGCTGGGGAGATGGCTGTGAGTAAGAACCTTTACTGATTTCCATGGGACCTGAGTTGGGTACTCAGAACCCATGTCAGAATGCTCACAATGGTCTTTAACTCCAGGGAGTCTGACACCTCTGACCTCCACATTTACCTACACTCAACACACACACACACACACACACACACACACACACACACACACACACACACACACACACACACACACACACACCACATACACACACTTTTGAAAATAATAAAAATAAACCTTCAAAAATATAGGAAAGACTTTTTGATTCTTCTGACCCATGTAATTAGATGGGACCTATCTGGATCCAGGTTCTTTTCCATTCAAGACCTCTGTCACAGCTGTACAGCCTCTCCTTGTAAGGTGATGAATTTATAGGTTTGGGTAGGATATGGACATGGAATGATGACCTTGCAAACAATGTCCTTGTTTCCTTTTTCCTGTCTTAACTGACAAATTGTATAAACTGTCCTGGTGTCCCCTCCCCCTCTGTCTCCTGTCAATGTATTGCTCTATTTAGCAACTGTCTGTCATTTGTCTGGCGATACATGACGTTTTGTACTCTAAAGCTGTGCAGTTTTTCACCTTGCAGAGATGGTTTGACACTCAGAGTCTCACACACATCGGTCACTGAACTGTACCCCAAACCCTTTGTGCTTGTGGGCTGCAGTAGTGCTGGGTTAATCTGTGTTGCTTTTTAGAGTAAAGGTCCCCCAAATCTGGAGTTACCACTACTCACGGAAGCTTGGTTCCAAAGCCAGTGATACCAAGATCTGAGAGCACTCGAGCCCCTTGGTAAAGCAAACAGACAAACAAACAAACAAACAAACAAACACATGTAGCAGTATTTGCATATAACCCACACATATCTTCCTGTAAACCTAAGTCATTGCCAGATTACTTGCAAAGCCTAGTGTAACATGATTTATAGAAGTCTGTTCATGTTCAAGACAGATGTAATTTTCCCCCTGAGATAGTTCCTGTCTCAATTTGGTCAAGTTCCAGAATGAAGAAATTGTGTATATGCCAGTCCCACACTACCTTGACAAAGCTTTTCACATTTCCTTAGAGGAGGGCCGTGAATTGCCAGGGTACCATTACACCTTACATCTCAGTCCTTAGGTGGGGTCAGTGTCCAATAGTGGTGGTATGTTTGACTCTTCAAACGTTTAAAGTACTGTACGCTCCCATTGAGTATATACTTTTTTCCCCTTAAAAACAAAATCCTCTCAAACCACAAGGATCCACGGACTGTCATTTTTGAGTAGAGTGTTCTCTCACCAGCACCTGTGGGTGTCTAAGGTGGCCATGTGTCTGTTGAATGACTGGGACTAGCGACAGATGACTTTCAGCAGTCACCCTGTAAGTTGTCCCTGAGGAGATTTATCAAGGGTCTTTAGTAGGCTTCATGCTGTGGCCGGTTGCGTTGGAACTCATGGTAACTGAAGGAGCAACAGGTTTGGTGCCCCAGGTCAGAAGAGAGCTTCTCCCTCATGTTGCCAACCATCCTGACAGTGCGCTATGCTAGCCTGAAGCTCCTGAGTGTGGCATGAAGCCAGTTAGGATGATGTCTCTGTAGTCTCCTGCCACCAACTTAATCAGTTGGTGGCCTAGTCTGGCCTACGCCAGTGATGGTAGTAGTGTACAGCATGAGTTGTTAATTGACTGATTTGGAGACTGGATGAGGTAGTCAAATTTCACTTCTCATATACACCAGGCTTAACGTAGAGACACTTAGAGTCCGGATGCTCTTCTGTGTGCTGGGGTGTGTATTAGCTGGTTTTGTGTGTCAGCTTGACACAAGCTAGAGTACTAGAGAGGAAGGAGGCTCAGTCGAGGAATGCCCTCATGAGGTCCAGGTGTAAGGCATTTTCTCAATTAGTGATCAGTGGGGGAGGGCCCAGCCCATAGCGGTCTTGGGTAAGCAGGCTGAGTGAGCCATGTGAAGTAATCTAGTAAGCAGCACCCCTCCATGACCTCTGCATCAGCTCCTGTGACCAGGTTCCTGCCCTGTTTGAGTTCCTGTCCTGACTTCTGCTGGCAGTGAACAGCAATGTGGAAGTATAAGTCAAATAAACCCTTTCCTCCCAAACTTGCTTTTTGGTCATGGTATTTCAGTGCAGCAATAGAAACCCTAACTAATACAGGGTGAGTCTCATGAATCAGGCCTCTTCCCACCTCTCTGGTCTTGCACAGAAATATGATTGTGTATTTTCTTAAACTGTGGTTTTGGTGATGCAGATTTGGTTTGCTAAGGTGATGCTGGCTGCTTGCTTTCTAGCCTGCTTAGTGGCCTGCTTAGTCTCCTCCCTGGTGGCGTTCTGGGCTTTGTTGCTCAGTAGAGCTGCACGGAAATGCAGAGACAAGAAGCTTGTTGTGCAGGACTCAGACAGTGGCAAGTGCAAGGCAAAGAAAGACACAGCCCTTCTGTTCTGCTTGCATCAGCTCAGGCAGTGCTTTTGGATGTTTATAACGTTGTAGGAACTCAGGAAAGCTTGACTTGAGGGATTCTTTGTATTTTAGAGACCTCCTGAGTGGTGGGTCCATCTGTCAGAAGGATGGATGAGCTCATGGGGATGGAGTTTGTTTACCAGCCCTAGGCACCAACAAGATGTGTCATCTCCTGCTAGTTCATTTTTCTCTCGACCTATACTCGGGGCAGCTGAGTAACCCATACTTGCTGTTAGAACTATGGGGACTGTTACGTTTGGTACTTGATTACAGGGTCTGGATGGGCAGACCTTTGAGGAGCTTTGGGGTTTTACAGTACTTCCTGTGTGACAGCACTTACTCATGTGAGCTGGCTTGGGTCTGTGGTTGACCTGTGTGATCTTAGGTGGTCACCACTTAGTTTCAGAATATAGTTGGGTAAGGTGAACTGAGACACCGCGTAGACATACTCTACTCTGCTCAATTTGTGCCTTCATGTTTGTTTTCCATATGGTTTTCAGAGAGTTCCTAACATCTGTTGTGAAGAAGGAAATCTGTGCTGTGTACAACACAGCGAAGAGGGTAGCACTAGCCTTGAGAGAGCACAAGAAGTACCTACCTGGAATGCTTTGTTTCTTTCCCAGTGTATACTGGCCTTTGCTAGTTCTGAGGTACTGGAGCTACAGAAGAAGAGAGTCCAAACAGTGACCTCTGCCCTATGGCTGTTAGTTCCTAGGGGCAGACATCTGCTACATTTCAGAAATCATGATTTTATTACAGTTGTGACTCACCCTAGGAGAGTACCATGTGTAATAGATTGAATCTGTGGAGGCCATATGTGACCCCAAAGTCAGAAAAGTCCCCCTGGGTCATAGCGTTCTGCTAGAGATCTGCACAAAGAGAAGGTGGGTGTCCAAGGTCAGCGAAGGGGAGGGTGCAGGGAAGGGGTTCCCAACCCGTGGACAGAGCCATAGATGAGGTTGGAAAGGTTTGGAGGTCTTTGCTTTGGGTGGGGTGGAGGGAACTGTGTATGGGGAGAGTCTCCCCCATAAGTGTGCCTGCTCTGCATTTCCCCGATGTCATTGCTCAGGCGACTCTATAGTGGGGACACCTTCCCTAGCTCCACCTCTCTTTGCAGCATTTATTGCAGCCTGACAACCTTGGGTTACAAGAAAGGAGTCAATGGCACAGGGCTTCTGCCCATCCCTGCTATGTACAGAGGCCTCAGCAAGTAATCCGGTGAGTCATCTGTCCCCGTCCCGACGCAGGCACAGAGGTCTAGGCCAGCGCTCAGATGAGTCAGGATTTTACTTTCTGTTTCCTTTTGAAACGTAAATGAGTTTCTAGCTAACCTGAGAGGGTTGGGGTTACTGATCCTGTGACAGATTAAGCCTTTCATTTTAACTAAGGACAAGTAAAAAAGATTACATTTTTTTCTTTAAAAATAACTTAATGTGCCGGGCAGTGGTGGCGCACGCCTTTAATCCCAGCACTTGGGAGGCAGAGGCAGGCGGATTTCTGAGTCCGAGGCCAGCCTGGTCTACAGAGTGAGTTCCAGGACAGCCAGGGCTATACAGAGAAACCCTGTCTTGAGAAAAAAACAAAAAACAAAAAAAACAAAAAAAAAAAAACCCCAAAAACCAAAAAACAAACAAACAAAAAAAACCTAATGCAAAACAAAACTTAATACTTGTGAATGGAAGATTTCCCTGGGCCGGAACTGAGCACGGCTCCCTTAAACAGCCCACTTGCCACCCCAGCTCAGCTCCTCTGTGCACTGTGGAGTATGGCTTGCCTCCGGTCCTGGTCTCCAGCTGCCTTGGCCACTCCTTAGCAGTCAGGAGCAAGCTGAGCAGCCCTGAATGATAGAAGTTCCAAGTGTGAGCCATGGTTCCCATTGGATGCTTCCTGCCATGCCCTTTGCAAAGTCAAAGGATCATGGGGAGCCATCTGGATTCAGGATTCCCCTGCTCTCTCTTTTTGTTGTTCTTCACAAATTAGTATAAATACCTAGCCTCCACTTCCTCTTTTGAATGACTAAACCAGACTTTAAAGAACATAGAAATCTAGCCTTCACAGATTTGGGGCTAAATTATAAGCACTCTAGTTGTGCTAGACTAATTGTTTGTATGGGGTGAGCCTCTGGCCTTTTTGCTTGGCTCTTTTGACCTCCCTGGGTCAGGTCTGGAGACCACAGATGTGTGAGGATAATATGCATAGGAACAGCATGCAGGCAGTGATTTACAAAGCTAAGGCAGAAGTATTTCTTTGCTGGTAGTTTTTACAAGATGAGTAGGATCTGAGCTTGCCAATGAGGCTGTGCGTGTAGTGGGCACAGTACACTGTCGGAGTTAGTCATCTATTCAGATCTCGTTTCTGTCTGTAGTAGCTGTCCAGTGTTGCACAACTTACCAACCTTTCTTTAAAGTGACTATTGTCAAAATGGTCGTATTGTATAAGAAGACCATTATTTGCTATTGTTCCCATTTATTATAATATACATAATTGGTGCTATTATTAAGTGCTTTAGACTGAGCATAATTGTCTACTCCAGTGTTCCCCAGACTTGCCTGAGCTTTTATATAGTTCCTCAGGTGCTTGTTAAAAGCAAAGATTCTCAGGCACCACCCAGATACCCAGACTTGCTTCTTCAGATCCCTGTGGGAGGGGCCTGGCGGAGCCCCACTACACACCCTGGTTTCAGATGTTTTGCATGAATTTCTGGTGTGGGTCCGTATTTGGTACTGTGTGTTCCAGTCTTCACTAGAGGAAACATGGCCTCTGTTCATGCAAGCCTTGGCTCAGACTCTTTTTCTCAACATGTACAACATATTCTCAGACTCCAGGGACATGAAACGATTTCTAGCTACAAAGAAGCGTGGTGTCATGTGTGTACTTGGCTAGCCTGGCATTATTTCTCTCTCTTGGTGAAATGTCCTGATAACCTACTCAGTATAAATATATGTATCAACGTGATGATCTGCACATAGTTCCGAGCGTTTCGCAGCCTCAGTCCCTCCAGATGTGGGTGGGATGGTAACAGGAAATGCCATGGAGTGCTCTCACCTTTATCATTGGGGAGCAGGCTGCACACTCTACTCTTTGCAGCTGAGACCTGGGAACCAGACGCCACATCTTACTCCCGGGCACATAGATTAGTGCATTCTAAGCCAGCTGCTCTGGAAAAACAGCATTTTGCTGTTTTCACACACAAGCCTGCAATTTTTTCTCTCTAGCCCAGTTACTTCCTTGTTAGTGACAAAGAAAGGTGGATCTGTAACATTTGACTCACAGGCCTGAGGTTTTGGGAGACATTGCAGATGGGGTTCCAAGCTCGGGGTTCTTCTCATTTGAGCAAGGGAGTACTCGGCATGCCTGTGGAGATGGGGTGATTATTCTTTGAGGATTTAAAGTGCTTGATCTTGATGCTTCTCTCCCCTCACTCCCTAAGGTCATGGTTTGACATACTAGAACTTGACTACATTTTGGATTTGGCTTAACCTTGCCTTTCTGTTCTCATTATCTTCATGTCATAAGGCAAGTTGACCAGAGTGCTGAGAATCTCATTTGAGTGTCAGATTCATTTTCTGACCTGTGAACAAGCCAGTCCAGGTTTGTAGCGATTGTTGTAGGGAAGGAGTTTACGTCTTCTGTGATGCTGTCTGCCCCTTAGAAAAAGTCTGTGAGCCACACTTGACATCTGAAGACTGAAAGAGAAAGTGGTTTTATCCTAGCCCCATAGCATGCTTGGTGAAAACATTGACCCAGCTATACATAGAGACTCAGTTGTACATAGAGAATTTTAAAAATATCATCTCAGGGATGAGCAGCTGACTAGGGACGTGGGTAGGTACTCATTGCTTGGATAGAATGCAGTCAGCTTGCCCTTGTTTTCTTTTGCCTTGTGGGTAGATGGAAATCACCAGGCACTCCTTGGGTCTGTCCCGCCCTCAGCCTTTAAGCGCTTAGCAGTGGAATGAGCCCAGGCCAATAGCTTCCTTTACTTCTCTTGCTGTTCTGTTTTGCAATGTCTTTCCTCATTTGTGGATCTTTCCATTGGGGGAGAGGCTGGAGGTAGCTGTTGATGTCATCAGTTTACTGACTGTATGGTTACACAGGTGATTTTGATCTGCTGTATCTACAGACTGGTTATGTCTAGTGAGCAGCTTTGTGGGAAGAGAGTGTTCGTGAAGACTCGATGAGGGCTTGGCCAATGGTATCTTGATGTAATGAGCAGGCAAGGCCTACTCCAGACATTTCCAAATTGCAAGTATCTTGTGGAGAAGAGGTTCAGTTACCACCCACAGGGCAAGCCTTCTGCTCAAACAGGTGGAAAATCCCGGCCCTTTCTTCTCCCCACCCAGCACACATACATAACAAAACACAACACAAATGGACTGTGAGACAAGATGGCCAATTTTGTTAAATACCTATATTCAAAACTATAATTGTGTATGTAATTACATATAATTATCTAGCAAGTAATCCTAAGCCCCCCCCCCAGTTTTAATGATACCATGTATTTTACTATGTTACTGCATTTTTCATTTCTTTAAAAACAAATACATTTTCATTCAGCATTACAGTTTGTACATATTTGAAGTGTGTCTGCATGTGTGTACACACACATGTGTATGTTCATGCACATATATGCTTGTGTACATATTTGCTACTGTGTTCACGCAGAGGTCAGAGGACAACTTTTGGCAGTCAGTTCTCAAGCTTCTGTACAAAGAGGATTTGTTGTTGTTGTTGTTTTGTTTTGCTTTGTTTTAATGTGCTGGCTGGGCTTCTCAGAGGCTCTTAACACATTTTCTAATCTCTTTGAAAGTGAGGCTTCAATCTCATACATTCTAGAAATGTCTGTGGCACCTAACAAGACAAAGTATCTTATAAGGACTTAGACACAATATACTGAAGGGACTTAAAGTGTCACTCAGTAGTTTGATCAGGGGCTACATGTGGTGCTGCACTCCAGGTGTTCACATTTAAAAGGACGTTTTGTGTGTGTGTGTGTGTGTGTGTGTGTGTGTGTGTGCGCGCGTGCGCGCGTGCGCATGTGTCCAAGTCAAAAGACAATGTTTGAGAACCAGCTCTCACCTTCCACCTTCTTTGAGACACAGTTTCTTGTTTCTGCAGCTGCACTGAGGATTCCAGGCTAGCTGGCCCGAGACCTTCCAGCCTCTTTTCTGCCTCCCCTCCTATCTTACTGTAGGAATTCTGGGATTATAGATGCGTGCTACCATGTCTAGCTTCTTTCATGAGTCCAAGGATCAAACTTAGAGGATCAAGATTAGAGGTTTTTATCCATCTTTCAGGCTGGAGAGTTCACATTTTGTCTGTATTCATGGTGATTATTCACAGACAGCTTTTGCTCAAGAATTGTCTGTCAACTTTTCTTAGTCTCTGTATGAGTCATACAGAATTATATCTGCAAACTGATGTTCTTAATGAACTGGAAGAAGAGGGAAAAAAAATCCAACATATTGGATCAGGTATCCTCCCTAATGAAAAATATAGCAAAGTAGTTTTGTATTTATTGCAAATTTTTGTTTAGTACTGATAAAATTGATAATTTCCTTTGTTTTTACCTTGATAGTTTGTGAACTGGTCATTCTCACGTTTGTTCCCTTCTCTGGGGTGCTGCTGAGCATGGGCAAGAGAAGGAAGTTATTACAGTTGGGGGGGGCTGAATAAGGGGGGACCTTGGAGCACATTCGGAGGAAGAACAGATAGCATTGCTGGAGCATAGATAGGAAGAGAAGAGGCAGGAGGTGAGTCTAGAGGAGGCCAGGCTGCTGCCTGAAGACTTTGGTTGTCTGTAGAAGAGTTTAGGTTTGGTCTCAATTGGAAGCACAGAACAACTGGTGCTTTATGAAGCTCCCTTTGCCTTTGAATAGTGGGCTGGAGACCATCCTAGCAGCTGCTGGCCCCTTTTCTCCTTCCTCCCATCTCCCCGTGTCCTGTATTCCTACACGGCTTCTTGGGAGCACTTCACCAGAGCACACAGTGTGCTCTTTCTTCACTTGCTTGGCTATAAACTGTGTCTGTGGGGCAGATATTGTGTCTTTCTCTACTGCAGAGCTGCCAGTCCCAAGCAGCCGCCGCAGCTCCCAACCAAAGAGATGATCAGGTCAGATACTGAAATCAGAGAGGGTAGGTCTTTCCACAAATGACAGTGTGGTTGCTTACAGAAGAAAGTAGACGCCGTTTGATGAAAACCAGTGACACCTTGGACAAGGCATTAAAGTCCACGTTTCTAATGTTGGCAGTGGGCAGTGTGCCCCTGCTAAGAATGGGTCGTATGAGTTCACTTGTCGAGAAACAAAGCGGGATTGATGTAATGTTGCAATGGGTGTCATCCCATAAAGTATAGACGTAGAACTGTGTCAGTGGGAAAGGAATGGAGAAGACATGAGATCTGTGTGTAGTTTGTGGTCTGTTCTGAATTCATGCTGCACCCAGTGCTGGGAAGAGGAGATTATCAGAAAGGGCACTCACATAGTGGCTGAAACTAGAGTGTTCACGGAGGAGTGTGTAGCTCTCAGGCTCTTAAGAGTAATGGAAGTGCTCTGAATGAGTGGCCTGTCATTTGGGTGTCCTGGGAAATAACATAAAAATCTGGGGTAGAAATTGTCACATGTGCTTTCCTGTCTGAGCACTGTGAGCCAGGTGCCTTGCCAAAGGTGGTACCGTCGAGATTAGAACTTTTAGGTATCAGGGTCTGACCAGCAGTTCCAGTGAAACAGGGTCAGTGTTAGGCAGTAAGTAACACACCCAGGTTGCTGCTGGGAGTTGAGATTCAGGTTTAACCATAGCAGTTTCAGTGAGGGCGGGGCTGAGGGTAAAGATGAGAGAACATACTGCTTGTCAGCACTCAACTTCTTTTTCCCCCTTTAAAAAATGATTCTTCGAGAATGTTGCACATGTGTACTGTGTAACTCGATCCTGCTCACTGTCCTGTACCCCCTCCAACTCTTCTTATCCAACTTTTTATCGGCTTCCTCTGGGAAGTGGGGGTCAGTTTGCAAGGAAGCTTCAGAGGGCAGGCTGATGACACAATGCTGGTCCTCCAGGTGTCGGACCATGTGCTCTCTTACTGTGGATGACATAGATGACACCGCTTCAGGAATTTACCTCGTTAGGCATGCTTTGTGGCCAGTGGTGTTTCAGCCCCGTTCACTGAGACTCAGTAATAATAGGTCTCCAAGATGTCATCCCATGCATTCTGAGGACTGGCTAAAGAGCCCTTTGAAAATCCACCAGCATCTTAGAGAATCTTGAACCACCATAAACATATTTAAAATTATACCCATGTACTTTCTTTTCAGAAATTAGGATATTTAAAATAATCATTATTAAAGCATAGATTCCTTTATAATCTCAAGCTAATAAACCTACACTAAGGCTATGGTCAGGGTGATGTGTTGTCATAGGCCATTTCTTTGTGTGCATAGAAAGAAGAGGTTATTATGGCTTGATATCAAGATTAGAGACCCGACTGAGTCACTAGCATAGCTAATATTTTAGGGTGTCTTTTGACATGGCTATTTCTCAGCAGAGTATGTAAATAACTCGTCAGTTGTAAGGAGCCATTCAGGATACATTGTAATATTGATGGCACTCAAGGGAGAAGAAGACTTATGCAGATTGGAAGTGTAAGGGACTTAGACCAGGACAACGGTCTTGGTCTTGCAGAAGGTTGATTTGCAAGCTCTTCATTGAGCTTTTATTTGAAAACCCACTTGTGTGTGAGTAATGCTTAAATGTATTCATCTTTTTATAACACTTCAGCAGGTATTTAAGGCATTCCAAGGTATTCTGTACTTTGCTATAGTTTATTAGTAAGTTTCCAGAAACAGGCTAAAGGGCAGCTTTTTGGTGGTAGTTTGGGTTGCATAGTTTTGATTCTCTAGTCTAGATTCTCTGAATATCATGGAAAAGCCAGACAAAATTCTAAAAAAAGATGTCTGTGCAGTGTTCAGTGATGCCTTTACTTTTCCACATACCAACATTTGAAATTAGCGTAAACCAGTGGTTTAAGAGAGCCATTTTAATTGGTTAACCAAAAAAAAAAAAAAGAAAAAAGAAAAAAAAAGTGACCATTTGTCTCACAATGTCCTCCCCTCCTTGGCTGCATAACCAGGTTAATTATAATCTTGGGTGCATGCTTTTTGATGCTGCTGCTGCTTCAAACTGTGGAGAGGTGTAATTTAGTGCTGTTACCATTGCTTATGTTCTGACACCTTGTCTACTCCCTGGAAGAATATGTTTGTGTTCTTACATTTTTAAAAGTGAATATGCTATTAATATTAACTATAGTGGCATCCTTGCGACCGGGGACATATATGCCCGATTATATAAGACAATATCATCTGAATGGCTGAAAAGTCTGTACTGAAATGCTAATGTGAGGCCTTCTGTAAGTTCTGGTGGTTTTCCAGTAATAACAAAACTCTGTCTTCCTTACCATCTGAACCTCCCACCTCTTAGTGCTTATTAGGTCTTGATGGTGTGCTGGGTGGGACTCTGTAACTTCTCCCAAGAGCTCTGAAGACCAGGTATTTGGGTACAGGTAAAGAGCCCGAAGGTTACTGCAGTGCTTGCCTTGGAAGTGGGTGCTTCAGGTGTGTGTGGGTTTGTTTCCCGCGCGCGCTCTCCTTCCTTTCCCTTCCTTTTCTCCTTCTCTGGCTTTTTTTTTTTTTTTTTTTTTTCCTTCTCGGTTACTTTATTAAAATTGTCTCTAAAGAGGTACTTAGAATTGATGCAAATCTGGCTTTCTGACATTTTTAGCTAACTGCATAGATGAGATTAACAAATGAATTCAATTAATTGGTTTTAAAGATGCGGTCTTAAAAAACAGAAAATATCAAGTACGTTGTTGAGGATGTGGGAAAATTGAAGGCCTGCTGTGGTTTTTATGGTGATTTGAAATGGCTCTGCTACCATGGAGAGCAGTAGGCAGTTCCTCAAAACATGAAAAAATAGAAGTACATGTACCCAGCAATGCCACCCCTGGTTAGATACACAGAGTAATCACAGATAGAATTGTAAAGACCCACCCATGTTCATAGCAACATTATGATTGCTAAGACTTGAAAGAAACCTAAATATTTACTGATATATGGATGGAAAAATAGAATACTCTCTACGCACAAAGTAGAATGAGTTTATTTTGCTTTTAAAAGAAGGAAATTGTGGTTGGGGAGTTGCCCCAGTTAGTAAAGTGCTTGCCGTGTATATGTGAGGACATGGTTTAGACCCTCAGCAGCACATTAAAAAGCTGGGTATTAGTGGCCAGGGTAGCTGCTGAGGGCCATGAGTGGACCAGTGGTCCGACATAGTCAAGGGCCCCGTAAGTGTTGGTAGCCCTGGTTACCCCTGAAGCCCATGATCTGGGTTTATTACCCCTGAAGCCCATGGTTTGAGCTGCTGCCTAAAGTCATGTTAATGTACATGGGTGCTGGAGAGCTGAGCCAACCCTTTTACAGGAGAGCTGGGCCTGCCCCTCACTGGCCACTGCCTGGCTCACCTCTTCTGGTGGCTTCTGGTGTGGATACAAGTGGAGGAAGACTAATCCTCTAGGACAGGGTTAGGGGAGACGCCCATGTGCAATTTGGCCATGCTCCAATGAATATACAGACAACATAAAATGGACACGCTTGCTTTTTGGGAGGTGGGGGTCATGGAGAAGGGGGGTTGGACATGGGAAGACTGGGGCATGAACACAATTAGGATGCATGATGTAAGATTCACAAATAATCAATAAAAAAAAAAAGCTGGATGTTATAATATCCACCTGTATAGTCTTGGCACTAGGGAGGCAGAGACAGGAGAATTCCTGGTTGCTGGTGAAGTATTCAGTCAGTGAGCTCTGGGTTCATTGAGAGACTTTGATCCAAAGAATAAGTTGTTGGAGAGTGATAGAGGTAACACTGGAGTTGATCAGTGGGTCCCCCCACTGACATGTATATATATACACAAGTCTGTTCATACACATATACCACACATATCTACACATAAATAGTAAATGAATTTCAACTCATGGTATAACATGTATGACCTTAAAGCCATTTAGCTAAGTAAAACAAGCCCACCACAAAGGAACAGATAAGGTTATTGTCCACTTAGTATAGCCCCTAAAAGCTTCCGGAGGAATGGTGGTTTGCTGACGCGCAGGGGTGGGTTGGGGGGATGGGAGCGGGGAACTGGGGAACAGTTGCCTGACAGAAGTTTTGAATGGGGCGATGGACGGATTTTGATGATATGATAATACAGTCGTATGAAAATGTAATTTTGGGGGTGGCTAGCCAGGGCTGTCCTGGAACTTATGTAGACTAGGCTAGCCTGAACTCAGATGCACCTGCTTCTGCCTCTCTAGTGCTGGGATTAAAGGCACCATGCCTGCTACAATGTAACTGTTCTTAGTGTACAGACTACATACCTAAAAATGTCCAAGATGGTAGATTTTGAGATGTGTGTTTTGCCGCACTAACAATAATTTTAAAGATAAAAAAGGATGAAATGGTTGGGTTTGAGCCCTTCCCTCTGAAGTATAAAAAACATAGAACCATCATGTTTTATAAGTATAGATATCCCAGCACATTTAACAGATTGCTGGGACAAGACAGGAATAGTAGGAAGTCATTGAGACTGAATGTTATTTCTCTAATTGTCAGTGTGATAGTTGGTCCTGATTGACAACTTGGCAAGATTTAGAATCACCTGGGAAACCCCTCTGGTTGTGTCTATCTCAGTGATTCCATGAGGGAATAATGAAGGTGGGGAATCCATCCTCAAAGGGCTGACACCTTCCAAAGTTGGTCTAGATATAAAGAGGCCTTAGGAGGAGGCAGTGTGTGCCTACATTTGCCACTGCTTTCTGAAAGTGGTGTCTGTCACACTCTTGCCAACCTTTGCTGATCTGATACCAGACTCCAGCTTCTGTGGCCTGCCAGTGTGGAAAGGGTGGTACTTTGTCCTTTGTAGAATAGACACTTGCTCTGGATATGCATTTGCCATCTTTGTGTTATCACTTCTGTCAAAGTTACTGTTCATGGACATGGAGAATCATGCTTTTCCATGAAGCATTTGCAGACCAAGGAACTTGCTTCACAGTCAAAGAGCTGTATCAGTGGACTTATGCCCATGGAATTCACTGGTCTTAACTACCACCCCCATCATCCTGAAGCATCCAGCTTGATAGAATAGTGGCACACCCTTCTGAAGATTAGTTGCAATGCTAATGAGAGAGCAGTACCTTACAGGATTGGACCAAGGCTCTCCAGAAGGCTGTATTCAATATATGGCAGTAGTTCCTCTGTACCCAGGGGTCCTGGATCCAGGGAGTATAAATGGAGATGATACCACTTGGCACCACCCCATTGACCTCCCAGCCAGCATCAGACCCTGCTTCTACAACCTTCTGACAAGGGCTAAACACCAGCAACTCTCCAGGGAGCTGCCAGGCTTTCAGCACCATATTGAGGTTTATGAGGCTGTCTACTTTGGGGACTGAGCAGCTGCTGTGTTCCCTCCTCTGTACTTCCAGGGTGGTATTGTCAGATATCTTGGTCCCTATCTTATAAGTCAATCAAACTGATGTGCTGTAGAGTATATTGGGGGTTTGTTTATTTTGAGACAGAGTATTAATATATAGCCCTGTCTGGCCTAGAACTCACCTTGTCGACCAGGCTGGCCTCATACTCACAGAGATCCCACTGGCTCTGCCTCTCCAGTGCTGGAATTAAAAGCTTGCAACCTCCACCCCCACTAGGATTTATGTGTTCATCTAGAGAACCCTGTCTTTGGAGTCTGCATTCTCATCTTGTTCAGTTCAGAGTGAGTTGATTTCTCTCAGACACTGACTTCCCTGAAAGTTGTTATTGGGGTAGTTTCACTCTGAGTGTGCTTAGCAGCAGCTTTCTCAGCTAGAGGACAAAAGCAAACTGCAGACATACCTGTGGCTCACCCTCACACAGGTAAGCAGACACTAAGGTTCCCAGTGAAACTCGAAACAAAAAGGCTTCTTAGTCCACAGGTATTTGAACTGTCATTGTGCAAAGTGCCAGCAAGTAAGTAATGAGTGGACCGCATGCTCTAGGGCAGGTGGGTCCGTCGGCAGATGCTTCTGTGGGCAGTTCACAAAAGGAGTACTGGGGACACCTAGCAGAGACTTCTCACATTGTGGGGACAGATGTGAGTGGAGTCAGTTGCCCTCCCTCCTGACACTTAAGATAAAACCTGAGAACTCCAGGCCTCACTCTGATGCCAGCAGGGACTTTCCAGCAGAGGCAGGAGGGTGGAGGGAGGGAGAGGAGGGTGGAGGGAGGAAGAGGCAGGAGGGTGGAGGGAGAGAGAAGCAGGAGGGTGGGGGGAGCTGGGATGCTTTTATCCCTGGGATCAGGGTTTTACTTTTTTTAAAAAAGAAATTCACATAGCACAAGGAATAGAACCAAGGGCCTTGGGGCCTTGGTTGTGTACTTTAGTTGCTCAGCCACTCAGTTCTATGTCAGCTCCTATTGGTTGGAGGCCAGTCCCACAGCGTGTTCGGTGGTGTAAGGGCAGGGTGTGGGCTCCCTGAGGCATGCAGCAAGTTCACACGTGCACTCACTTGCCTGATGAAGGGAGGCTCCCACAACTTTACTTCCTCTCCACAGCTTCTATACCTGGGAAGAGTCTTCCAAGCAATATAAAAAATTACAGTGTGATTACATTCTACATTTAAGTGAATAATTACAATAAGTATACGGAAACACTCCCCCCCCCCCAGCTTATTCTTAATAACCTTACATGATTAAACATTACTTATTCTAGGTGAAAGACAAATTGTTCCCAAGGCCCCACGTACATTCATGTTTTAAATAACTTGTTATAGATGAACAGAGTGTAAGTAAGCAAGGTATTTTTTTCTCAGCCAGTCCTCTTATTGGGAGACTGCAATTTGTGGTTAAAAAGAAAGGATCAATCAAGTAATCTTATAAAAAAAAAATCTTAAAAGAATCACAAATCTAAACTTTTATATAAAAAACGAACCAGTCAGTTTTACTTTGACTCCTCAGGGTGCACATCTACTCATTAACGGTTTTTTATTAAATCCTATCAGGAAGCCGAGGGCAAAAATGGGTACAAGAAATTAATCATCACCTTGATCAGCAGCCCGGCTTTAGCAAGAGAGGCGTGTCAGTTGGTACTGGTCGGGCTGCCACTGTTCTTGTTCCTTGACCTCAAAAACATCCTAGGCTGAACTATCAAGAGCCTTTCCGAGCATTAAATTGTTCTCCGAGACTTTCAGTGTGAAAGCCATCCTAACCTAACTTTACTGACAATCTACATCTCTAGGTTCTTTTTGAGGGTGGTGGTTAAACCAGTATTCTGCTCCAACAGCAATGCTTGAAAAAGATCAATCACTAATATAAATGCCAATGGCACCACCCAGAGAGAGCTGGAAACCCCCTTAGAGTTTTCACACAGCTCATA
>CM052703.1:27329092-27470613 GCA_028551405.1 Uromys caudimaculatus
GGGGGGGGGGGTGTTGGGGGAGGGGATATGAGTGGGGACCTGGAGAAGGGGTAGAGGCATCTAGAGAGCCATAAAAGCTGAAAGAGGGGGCAGTGAGGGAGAGAGGCAGTGGGGGAGGGGGGCAGAGACAAGAACTGAGAGAGGGAAAGAGAGAATGCCAGGAACAGAGAGAGAGAGAGCTGGGATGGCATGTGGGTCCTTTTACAAACCTGGCACACTTGGTGGCCATGATGTGAACAGCTGCTAGGCCCCTGAGGGCAGGCCAGTGGAATTGCCTGTACAGGAACAACCTGGGCTTTGTCTTGCAATCCTTTAGAATATACATTGTATTATAGGATGCTTCTGGAATCCTGTCTTGTCCTGTGTGTGCTCTTTGTGTGCTTTGATTTTTCTCCTAACACTTCGCAAATTTGCTTAGAAAGATAGTTTGCTAAAATGTCAGTGTCACCAATAGATAAACACTACTCCTGTTATACTGATAGTCCTTGTCAGATGCAATCTGAGGTGGATGTAGTCATCTGAAGTGTCCAGGCTCTTTACTGTGATTTGGAGAGACTGTAGAGAAGAAGCACCCACTGATAATTAGCCCTGTACTGATGCTAAATGTTAGTTGCTGTGTTCTGAACCGTCCTTATGTATAGCTCAACTTTTTAAGCTGGGCTTATGGATTTGGAAACTGATGAAGGTAAGCAGAGTCCAGCAAGATCCACAATACTTGGGCTGAGAGCCAGGTTTTGCTGTAAGCCCCATTCCATATCATCATGCATTTATTGCCATAAGTCTTTGTTTTAGGTCAGTAACATTCACACTCTTTATTTTTAAGGAACTTGAGGCTCAGAGTTAAATATCTCAATCGTAGGTCATTAAAGGATATAACAAGAAACCACATGGTTGGCAAACCAGATTCCTCCTTGTTCCTCACAGGCATGTCAGTCCTATCCATGTGGATGGTTAGCTTCTCTGGACCCAGCCCACTAAATTCTCATGGGGATACTACTGACTGTGCCCCCTAGGCATGCCCCGCAGAGTTCTCATGGCTTCTCTTAGAAAATCGAGTTTACCTTGCTTCCTTTCAAAGCTTGTCCCATCAGCTCCCATGCCCACTGCCTTGAGCAGCAATTCTTTAATCAGCAATAATCAAACTCCACCCGTGCTCATAATTTGAAATAGTTAGAATAATTGTAAATGCAGATCATTTTAATCCAGAATCCCCAATGAGGTAGCCTCTCACTCAGCTCTTTCAATTGAACATCCAAGACTCTGAGCAAAGGTAAAACCCAGATTGGCAGACATCTGATGACCCAACTCATAGCTCTGACCTGGAGGCTTGGACGTCCTCCTACGGCCCATTTGCTTCAGGCCAACTCATCTTGATCTGCATTTGTTTTCTAAAGAGTAATTTTGACCTTCCAGAGGGAAACATGTGGGTTTCTTACCACCGTTATGGTGAACCTGGGCCCTGACACACCCTCCTTGTCAGCCAGGTTTGGCCCCAGTCCTCAGTAGTCCAGTTAAAGATACAATAAGGATAACAGGTTGAATGGGACTACAGTGGCAAGAGGAATAAAGAGGTCACTGCCCCCTCCCCTCCAAGTCCATCTTTAGGTTCCTTGCCTGAGGCTTAGGTTCAAATAGAGGGCAAGAGGCATGCTTGCTAAGTAGTCCAGGTCAAGGAATGCTTTGGCCCAGCCCCACTGTATCAGCACCGGTCCCTCTGCAAGGTAGTCTGCCAAGTTGTCAGAGTTATGTGACATCTCTCTCCAGGGAATAAGCTCCCTGCTCCACTTAGCTTCAGGGCCTCAGCTTTCTCCTTATCTTCAAATGAGATTTGAGGAGAAACCTCAGTTTCTTGGTGTCCACTGGTTCAGTAGTTGGGTATCCCAAAGGGGGGCGCACGTGTCTTGTCCCTGCCGGGGCAGTTACCTGGCTACCACGCTGAGTAGCATGTTTGTGGCTGTTGTAGAAAATGTTACTGGCTTTCAAACTGGTTACTTACATGAGATTTGTTTTTGTTTTCCCCTATGCAAGTACTTGTTTGAGAATTAGGAGTGCTCAGGATTTAGGTGGATTAAAAGGCAAATTTAATTATCTTACATAACCTAATTCCAAAGGTTCCTAGAGTTGTGTGTGAAGAACAGAACATCAACTGAGACTGTGTACTTGCTGCTGAGTTTGTTAAATTCCTCCTGTGTGGGAGCTATAGCTGTGGGTTGCATAGAGGAATTGGTGTAAGCTTTGCCTGTTGTTTAGTCTTGGTATCGTTTCTATATCTTCAGTGGAAGGTAAGTTTAAGTGATTACTTGCTTGTGTTAGATTCATGTGGGTAACTGGATATGGTGGCTTGAATGATAATGGCCTCATAGGAAGTTGCACAGTAGGAGGTGTGGCCTTGTTTGAGTAGGTGTGGCCTTGTTGGAGGAAGTGTGTCACAAGGGGTGGACTTTGAGGTTTCCAGTGCTCAGGCCAGACCCAGTGTCACTCTCTCTTCTTACTGCATGAGGATTCAGATGTAGAACTCTCAGCCACCTCTCCAGCACCATGTCTGCCTGCAGGCTGCCATGCTTCTCACTCTGATGATAATGGACTGAACTCTGACCCTGTAAGCCAGCCCCAATTAATGTTTCCCTTATAAGAGTTGCTGTGGTCATGGTATCTCTTCACAGCAGTAAACCCCTAACTGGACACTGGACAACTGTCGTGAAGACTTTACAGGAACAAGGTTAGAAGTTACCTCTGGTAAACAGACTTTCTCTGTCCATAAAAGTGTCAGCAAGTGTAATACATTTCAGAAAAACTAAAAGAAAAACCTAGCTCAGATAATTTTGCTATCTGGACAATTATGTATCCAATATATTGTTATAGAAACAAGCCTGTTTGGAGTTTTTCTCTAACCTGAGGCTCCTAAAGGACCAAGGTTATTGTTGCTTTAGTCACACAAACTTCTGACCTTGTGGCAATGAATAAGTAAATGAAATATTCTTGGGGCTGAGGATATATAACTCAGTCCTAGAATGCCTCTCAGCATGCACCAGGCCCTGGCTTCAGTCCTTAACCCCTCTTGGGTAGTTCCTATACCTTCACTTCTGCTTGCTGATGAGGGCCTCTCTGACTCTGCCACGCTGACCTACTGGATAGACATTTATTTTTAGGGTGAGGTGCATCCAGTGGCAAGAACGCAGGATCCCAGCTAAGTGAATCATTTTCTCTAGGACATTAATTTCATGGTGGTTTTGAACATTGGAGATTCATAGTATCTATTAGCCAAGGCTCGGAGACTCTTTGAAGTAAAGAAACCAAGGTGACTACAGCTGAGGAATGGATTTCAGTGACAAGTGATTGACATCCAGAGACCTAGAGATGCGCAAGAGGAGGGAGCCTCTGTGATGAAAGTGGTTTCTGCAAACATTTAGGACGAACATGAAACCCTTAGTTCCCCAACCCTAAGAGTAAGTCACAGGGCAATTTATCTATGCATGAGCCTTCAAATTGTTTGATTGAATAAGTTGTTCCTAGAAAAGTTAGATTTAAATTCCATTCCTTTATACATTAGACCAATCCCTGTTTTAAATCTCAGGATGCTCACTACTTGTAGAAATCTTTGATTTTGCTGTACATATCCTTAAATAAATACATTTTTGTGGATCACATTGACTTACATCAAACTCCTGGTTTGGGTATTTCAGTTGATGCATTTTCTGACTTAGAAAATGAATATTTCTGCTACCCCCTACTCCTGTTCCTGTGAAGGATTATTTAGCCCTGTTTCCCTTTCTGTGCCAGTAATAGTTCTTTTATAAGGCTTACCAAGGTATAGGCAGAGAATCACAAATTCATATTTTGAGAAGCTTAAAGTTTGGCAGGATCTGAAAGTGTTTGCCTGTAGGAAGCACATCTTCGGATATGAATTGGAGAAACCAGGATTGTCAGTCATGCAGGCCTTTTTTTCTTCAATGGAAGGAAATGAATGATGTCCTTCCACCATGGAGCTCTGAGTGAAGGTCGTCTGGCAACCTTTGCTGCTCTTAGGCTAGGAGCCAACCTGAGAATTGGGCCCTCATTCTGGGCTTTGTCTCTCAGTGATGAGAACACATCCCTGTGAAAGAGGCCCTATGTGCTTTTGCACCCTCCGCCAATAGAATCTACCTTGTGCTTGTCACTGACCCTTCCTCTAGGTCCTGGCCCTGAGCTCTGCTTATCAGCCAGTAGAACTCATTCTTAACATAAAAGTCACAGATGCGTTGCTACCTTGCTAGGGAGTTTCTGAAAAGGTATGCCTAAAGCTTTGTTGAGGTAATTGTCACAGTTTTTCTATGGTTAAATGTGTAAGGAGAATACACTGCGAGGTCAGCCTCTAGAAGATTTTGATTCAGCGCCTGCAAAGATGGTACCAAATGAGTTTCATTCTTCACCTCTTATGCTGGCTGTGAGGTTTTCAGGGGAAGGGGAAGAGGGAGTGGAGGAGGGGAAGGGAGAGGGAGGGGGAAGAGGAGGAGGAATGGGATTGTCTTGACATTTGCATGTAAGTCTCTTCTTTGCTACTTTAGACATGTAGCTATTTAATGTATAAGATAGGAATTATGCCCCCTTTCTTAATTATGGGTTCTAGCTAATAATACATCATAATATTTGTTTGCACATTATCTTCTATTTGTGCATTATAGTATTTTATTTACACACCATCTTCTCTGTGCATTTGATAGGATTTTGTTTGTATTATATCCACCAGAAAGCACGGTCAGGGCCTGGGGAGAAGGACTGGTCAGTGAAGCGCCGACTGTGCAAGCCTGAGGACCTGGGTTTGGATTCTGAGCACACGCATCAGGAATCCGGGTTTAGTGAAAATCGCTATCTCCAAAAGGAAGGTCGAGAATGATAGGGGAAGGCACTTGACAAACCTCTGGCTTCCATATGTGCTTGTGGAAACACACACACACACACACACCCTGCACACTCACAAACACACATGCCTTTATCTCTAGAAACTGAGATAATTGTTGTTTATTAAAAAAAAAAAAATAGCATTAGCAGTGTGTATACTCAAACACACCTGTGCAGTTGGCTCAGCGTGGACGTCAGTGTTGCCCATGGATGTATGGAGGATTAAGAATGTAGTTTGCTTAACTGTTTATGTCAGTGGCATTTGTTTGTTACCATCCTCTCACTCCAGTTGAATTACAAGGATCTTGCTTTCAAATAGCATAGGCCATTTATTTATAATCTCATGGATTATAGTTGACCACTTGCTAAGAATGATAGCAAATACTTTTCTAGATGTTACAATAAAGTATATTTTAAAATGGATCATGTAGTTTGAATAAAAATGCCCCCCCATAGGCTCATACATTTGAGTGTTTGATCACCAGAGAGTGGACATATTTGAAAGGATTACAAGGATTAAAAGGTGTGGCCTTGTTGGGGAGGTGTGGCCTTATTGGAAGGGGTGTGGCCTTGTTGGAGGAGGTGTGGCCTTGTTGAAAGAGATGTAGCCTTGTTGGAGGAAGTTTCAAAAGCCCATGCCAGGCTTCTGCTTACATGCTGATCAGAATGTAGGTGTCAGTCACTTCGAGCCCCACACCCGCCTGTTGCCATGTTCTCTGCCATAATGATAATGACTAAGCCTCTGAAACTTATAAACAAGCCCCTAACTAAATGCCTTCTTTTTATGAGTTGCCTGGGTCATGGCATTTAAATGACATGTTAAATGAAATTTAATAAAGATATAAATGAGTGTGAAACACAGAGAAAGACTTACTGACTGTGGTCAAGTTGGGAAGAGAAACAAATAAAGGGGTCCAGTAACCCTGAGTCTTAAGAGTACTGATGTGAGCTATGGGTTTACATGGAGGAAGAAGTGGAGCCCTGGGTAACAGGTATGAATAAATAAACAGTTCTGGTCAGGATGTGGTCTGTTTGGTAACTGTTTGAGCTCTGGTTCTGCAAGGTGGTATGAAGAAGTGTTTGTTGCCATCTTTATATGAAAGAACCAGTCTGTTTTCTATAAGGTGACCAGTCCTACTCCTGAGCCAGAGGACTCAAGGAAAGGCTAAGGACTATGGTCTGTTAGCTTTTCAGCCAAAGAAAAGGAGACACCAGACACACAGTGGAGTCCCAGATGTCAAGCTTCCATCCTCCGTTTAGGTACTTGTGGACTCAAGTGGAGTCATTGCTTTTCAGCGAAAGCCACTTCTAAGAGTCTGTTCCAATTGTACCCAGCTTAGGTAACGTGGAAATGATGAGACTCTGAGGGACAGAGAACAAAACACCCTCTTATGTTTGGGGTTACTTCTCTTCCGGGCATCTCTAGCAGACAAAATGTATTTGTAGTTCTGTGGGAAAGAATCACTCAGAACCATCATCAGTGAAGTAGTACACAGCCGTACTGATTCAGACAATCCCCAAGGTTGCTCTACTTGACGTCTAGTGCAACATTCAAAGGATGCCCAAGTCTCTCTTGCCCATTTTCAAGGCTTAGACAATTGTTCCTGACATCAGTTAAAAATATTTTTGAATAATTTCATTCATTGAATAATTATAGATTTAGGGTCTGATCTAGCTGCTCTTTTCATTTGCATTGAAGCCCGGAGAAGAAGCGTGTCTAGGATAGATCTGCAGGATTCCGCTGTCTCGTGTTGTGAGCGCGCCCTTTACCCCACAAAGCAGAGTGCTGAAAGCAGTATAACCAAGGCTGAGAGCCACTGTTCTGACTCAGGTATTTCTGCTAATAATCAGATAAGGTTCTATGAACTTATTGGTTTGTTTAAGGGGGGGAGACTGAGGATAGTATAGTTTAAGTGGGAAAAAATAGATACTATGAAAAATTCTAATTTATCTATAAATAACTAAAATGAGATGGTCTCTGAACTGAGTCATTTTAAGAGTTAGTATAGACAAATCTTTTAGTTGTAATTATGAAGTTAGCAGGATGATAATATTACCCTGTGGCAGCCTCAGAGCAGAGAATACTTTCCAGTTGTATAAACCTTGTGTCCCTTTGTTTGGTAAGAGGATTATCTATCAGAGCCCAGCCCTATGGAGACTGTAAGTTAGTCAATAGAATTTTGAGCCCTTCACAGACACCATCTCCATTTTATAGGTGAGCAATCTGACGCACAAAGGAGAGACACTGAAAGTAAGAAAGCTGCATTTCTTTCAAATCTTGGCCTAAGCAATGTAAGGTGTTTCTTCCAATTAGTCCAAAAGACGCAGCTGTAGCTAATGCTGCAATAGTAAATCTTTCCATAAAAATTAAACATCATGAACTGTGTGTATTTTGGGTATTTTCTTGGTTTCAACAGACATGTTGTGCTTTAACTCCAGAAAGATTAGAATGTAAGGATGCAGATCTGAGAATCGCAGGCCAAGAACAGACTGAGGCCAGTTGATTTCTGTGTGCACTTGGCTCTCACGCCATTAACTGTTCCCCCTGATCTTTCACCATGCCTCTAGCTTCTTGTAGACTTGCTTGTATTTGGTTCTTGAGGCAGAGAGTCTCATTGGTGGAACCTATCATTTATGTAATAAATACAAACTATAGCTCTTGGCTAGTTCATAAATGACACTTTTTGAGCCAAGAGTCTTTTCAGGTTTAGTCAGCTGTGTCTGTGCATGGGGTTGTATCAGGCAGTTCAGAAATGGCAGTTGAGAGTCATCTGGGCCTGAGGGTAGAGCAGCACTCCCCTGCAGGAGTAAAGAGTAGATGAAGATATATCCTACTTGCTACTTGAGGAAGTTAGTTGATTTTGGTTTAAAACATTTTCCTAATCTGCCTTGGAACTGAATTTTACACAAGGCACACATACTTCTATGGGGTGGGACTTGAGGAAAGGGCAGTGCCCAGGACTGAACCTGTAAACATGTGCTCTGGCCCTGAGATAATCTTCTCAGCCATCGATTTTAACATTGTCTGAGGCACACTGGAAGTGTTAGTTGATCTTAAATTCTTAATTGTTTGCTATTTTTGCCTCTTTAAGGAACACAGTTTTGTGTGTGTCTCATTGGCACAGTTTGTTATGGTAGCTTGATTTGATAATTCATGTGGAATTTTCTTTTGAAGACGTTACTTCAAAGTATTTCAAAAGTACTTTAAATTACCAGGTCCTCATTGTTCTTTTTAATTTCCGGTAAATACCTATTCTTTTCCATGTCTTAAAAGAACTGGACTTCAAAAGGCCAGACTCTTAGATTTGTTTCTAAGACTGTTATTAAGTTGTTGGACTATATACGGGCTATTTGGATATGATATAATCTGTGTTTATTGGACTTTCCAGCGAGTGAGATACTGTCACTAATTATAAATGAAAGCTGCTTAGACTATAATAGATAAGAGTTGGTGTAGAGAATCAAAAGAATTAACTGCTTTAAATCTTATTTTTTGTTAAGGAGAATTATAAAATAGTAGACATTAATATTCAGATATAATATAGAGGTAACTAATTACCTAAATTTAAAATTTACATGGTGCATATATAATAATTTGGTTAAAAGTAATTAAGACCAAATACAATTAGGTAGGTAATTTCTCTATCACTGTGAGTTTCCACCATTTTTACTAGGCCAGAAAATAGAGAGATATTGTTACTGGGACCGGAAAGGACAGTCACATAACAATACATTTTTTGAAACGCAGGTAGTTTCACCAGTGAACTGAGAAACTTGGTTTGGTTTAATATAACTTGGTAGCAAAGAACCACTGGTAGGCGTTCACCAGGTGCTCACCAGAGTCTGTTGCATTTTAAGCTCAGAGGTAGTGTGACTCTTGCCCACAAGAAACTCTGATTCAGTAAATTGAAGAAGTCTTTTGGGCACTCCTGTGGGTAGGAATTTAAAAACAATTCAACCTGCTTCTATTAAATGGAGGTGTGGCATGTTGCTGAGGCCATTCCAGCAAGAAGTAGTGTTGACACTTATTTCAGCTTGTAAATTTCTCAGTGAAAGCTATAGGAACCAGAGCATACTCAGCCTTCAAAGGGTAACACAGGGATTGAGATTTGTCTTTCTGGAAGGGCCAATGTTGATAAACAAATCCCTTTGAGATTGTGGACAGAAGTTCCAAGAAAAAAGCCCAGCACATGTTAAAGATTCTGAGGCCAGTTGAACGTTGCAGTTCTTGAGCCAAATTATGTTGGACTCTTAGTAGTTGGGTCAAACTTACATGTTTGACCAAATGTCCTTGTGTTTATTAGGCAACTCCTTTTGGAATATAGTAACAGACCACTAACTTCATGTGTGACTTCTTTTTGTTTAATCTTACTGTGACCACTTTAAAGCATGGTGTTGGGGGTTGCCTGCTTTCATCTTCCTGGGCCATGGTCATTCATATTTGGTCCTGGAACCTGAGAAATTTTTTCCATTGTTTAAGAAGATCCTGTTCATTGTCTCATATAGTAGTTCCCATCAGTGAACCACAAGAGTATTTGGCCCAGATGAGGCCTTAACAATTGTGTTTACTGATGTCCACTTACCTCAGTGGTGTCAACTGTCATCTCTGAGTACCTCTGCCCTTAGCCCAGGGAAATGATGAAGTGCCTTTTTTTTTGTGCCTGGAACTTGGTCACTATTGTCAAAGAGGACTGCTCTGGGAGTCACACCCCAAGCTGCATTGTTTGTAGGCTCTTGTCAGTTTTGTGTCATTCACCCTTTCATGGAGCACAGTTGCTTTTACTCTTTCCTTTAGCAAGCAGTCTTTCTCTCTTCTCTCTGGAATGTATGCCCCACCCCCAACTCCACCCCCACCCACCTCTGGCCCCAAATCACCTCCTTCCTCTCTCTCATTTTAGCAGATTACAATTCATAACTCTGTCTTCCTCCTAGGGCACGTCTGCTCACAGTTCACCCCTTGCATGGTCTCTTGGCTAGTCTCTCACAGCCAAGGCCATGCACTGAAGGGGGAGATGCAGGGACTCCTTGAGGACATTGAAAAGCTCTCCCTGTGAAGCAGGCTGGCACCAGCTCTAGGAGCTGGCAGCAGAAAGCCTTTGAATGATGCTAGCACAGTGTTTCTCAACCTGTGGGTCGTGACCCATTTGAGGGTTTTATATCAGATATCCTGCATCTCAGTTATTTATATTACAGTTCATAACTGTAGGAAACGTACAGTTATGAAGTAGCAGTGAAAATAAATGTTATGGCTGGGGGTCACCAGAGCATGAAGAACTATATTAAAGGGTGGAGGTGGCAGTGGGAAAGTTGAGAACCACTGTTCTAGAGAGAGACTATACTCTTTAGCCCCCAGAGCCAGATACTATGCCTGACACATTTTAGCGCCTTATAAGATAAAGCAGGGCTGTAGAGGCTGTTCTTCAAAGCCTCTTTATTCTTTAAAGCCAAACTTGTAATTTGCACAGTGTACTGTTTGTCAGAAAGCCTTTCAGGGTTGTTGGGCTAATAAAACATAGTCTTAGTGGGAAAACGTGTTTAAATTACTCTTATGCCATTACTGGTCTTTCTATATTATTCCTGTCTAATCACATATCATCTCCCTCCAGGAACAAATAACTGAACTATAATAGGCTTGTATTAGGCTTCAAACACAGAGCATGCTGCTGCAGTTTCCACGCCATGCGTGCTGGGTGCATAGTTGCCACACAGCAGCGCTCGCTGTCTCTCAGGGCTGCTGCTGAGTAGCCACTACCTGTCAACAGCTGACCAAGGGCTAGCAAGTCAGATTGCCACTTTGTAAAAACAAACAAACAAACACCCCAACCCCCCCAAAACAAACAAACAAACAAACAAAAAACCAAAAGACAACGTGGCGTTCCTGATGAAAGAGATTTGAAAGGGCTGGCCCTATAAATGTAGATCAGGAGATTGCCAGTGCAGCCTTTACGTATGGCCTTACCAGGTTCTGAGGAATAGGAGACAACCCCCCCCCCCATCCAAATTTTTCTGCCTATCACTGGGTTTGTGTCTAGACCAATTTCTACCTTACTTTAAAAAATATATTTTCTTTGAATTATAATTACATTTTCCCTTTCTTTTCTTCCTTCCTTCTAACCCCTCTCATGCAGTCTCCCCATCAATGCTCACCCTCAAGTTCCTGGTCTCTTTTTCTTCAGTTGCTTACACACACAGAGAGAAAGAGAGAGAGAGAGAGAGAGAGAGAGAGAGACAGACAGACAGACAGACAGACACACACACACCTGTTCGTTCTGTGTAATGTTATTTGTATGTATATGATCTCAGGACTGACCACTTGGTGCTGGATGACCACTTAGGGCTTGTTCCTTCGGGAAGACCTTGTCTTCTGCTCTCAGCTGTGCCCAGTTGTCTGTAACTCATTTTCTAGGGTCAAGGCATCGTGGGCCTTCCCCCTCCCTGTTGATCTGACTATTGGTGTCACTGTTATTCAGGTCTTGTTAGTTTCCCTTTTTAATTAGATCCCAATTAAATGCTTAAAGTCTTAGCTGCAAGGATAATTGGAGACTTCCACTCTGTAGACATTCATCCACACTTGCTTATTAGTTACCTTGCTTGTCTAGTCCCAAAAAGAACTTGTGTCTTCACAGAACACCTCCACTGCAAAAGCAAGCCTGTGGCTTTGACTGCTTTCTCTATGCTGAGTACCACCACACAAGGAAGCTCCCCAAGGTGCATACACTGCCCTCCCAGTTCAGCTTCTGACCTCCCAGTTCAGCTTCTTTGTAAGGTGTGTTTCCAAGCCTCCTTTTGCTTCTGGTTCTCAAGCTCCTTGCTAACAAGACCCTTATTACCATTGCATAGAAGGAAGGAATGCTAACATGCTTTCTTAAGATCAGAGTCCAAATAACTTGGAACTGGGAGATGAGAGTGTTTCTGAATGGCTTGGGACAGAACATGAAGCTAGCACGCCATGGTCAATATTATAGCTCAAGTGGTCCAGCACACTTAACATGGGGTGCTTTCCCTATCCTGATGTGACAGTGGAGAAGTTATGCAACCTCTGAGCTGTCTACTGTCTACTAAGCTGATGAGGTTGAGGTTTCTTTTTTTTTTTAATTAATTAATTAATTAATTAATTAATTAATTAATTAATTAATTTATTATAGACACTGTAGCTGTCTTCAGACACCCCAGAAGAGGGCATCAGATCTCATTTTGGATGGTGTGAGCCATCATGTGGCTGCTGGGATTTGAACTCATGACCTTCGGAAGAGCAGTCGGCGCTCTTAACTGCTGAGCCATCTCTCCAGCCCCCCGAGGTTGAGGTTTCTAGGCTCCCTTCAGCACCCCACAGAGTTCTAGCAGGGATTGAATGTAAGGCCATGTCATGTGACAGACTGTGATTGGAGTTGACGTACAATTTAATATTTATCATGGAGGATGCAGGGAGACCTTTTAAAACACCTATCTTGGCTACCTCACAAACTGTCTTTAACAAGTAGTTACGATTTTTTTCTCAAGTGGCATAATAGAAACTTCCCTTTTTGAACTGTGTTCCTGTTTTGACCCTCTCTTTTGAAGTTACTTATTATCAAAAGGAAATATTCACAGAGGCTGGGCACGTTGCTGTTCTCTGGGTTACTCGTGTCATTTGTGTTCATCAGCAGCTGCCTGTGAGGGACACTATGCTCTTCTGGTGTCTCTCATTCCAGAGAGGAATAAGGCCACTTAGCAGGTTTCTGAAGTACAGGCTGGGATGTAAAAGGTTTCTTTTGGAGGCTCTTCTCTGGGGTACAGAGCCGGGAGTGCCTGCTTTACAGAGATGGCCATTGGGTAAAAAGTGCTGGATTCTGAATGATGTGTCTTCTGACTTTAGAGACTCTTGGGCAGGAACAGCACAACAGATCCTAGATCCAATTCCACAGCTTCATTCCTGTGAACATTTTCCTTTGTTATAGCACCTGTGGCTCTGCTGTGAGACTCTTGGTTTCTGTGGCTGGGAGGGGACCAAAGCCAGAACTCTGCTCTGGGAATTTGAAGGCCATGTGGGGCGGTGCATTAGTCACTTGGTCTAACTTCCACCACATACTGGTTAGGTTATCTTTACCTTATTGAGTTGTTTGTATACCTGTAGAGAGGAAACGAAACTCCCTTCGGTGGTGTCCTTTCTTCCTTCTTCCTCTTTCTCTGCCTGTTATCACAGAGTCTTGCTTGGCAATAGGAAGCCCCTTTCCCTTGTCTGTTAGGAACAACTTCCCTGTCTTGCCACTGACACCCATTAGCCAGTGTGCTCTCATCACCGGCATGGCAGTGTCTTCCTGAAGAGTATTAGCTCTCAGCCAACTACCATTGCCTTTTTTTTGTCCTTAAAATGTTTTATTTTGATCCTGTTATAGGGTTCTCATCCGCAGATACTCCCTGAATCATAATGATCCCAAGTAACTCTGCCTCCAGGCAGGGCCAATGTGTGGTGTTCAAAGTTAGTTTTTTTTTTTTTTTTTTCCATTTCTGTGTATGAGAGTAATTCAAATGTATATTAATTTTAAAATGTGGTTTATTTAATGTATTTATTTTGAGACAGGGTCTCACTTTGTCGGTCAGGTTGGTCTTGAAGTCACTCTTTTGCCCAGGCTGACCTCAGACTTAACAGTTCTACTTAATTTCCTCAGTGTTGGATTAAAAATAAGCATGTGTCCCTGTGCCTGCCTTTTTTTTTTTTTTTTAAAGATATCATTTTCTTTTCTATACAGTACACTGATTCACACACATGTATTTTGTATGTCATTACTCACACATACATGATGAAAGGATCATGCTTTATGTACTTGAGACAATCTTTGATGGAATGGGATGAAGCATATCTAAGCCTTTTGTTCAGTGGGTTCATGTCTCTGTGCAGGATTTTTGATCACATACATCTGTGTGCCCCTTACTTATCTCAGTTAGCCTCTCTTGATTGTATTGTGATTAAAAGGAAAGTATAAACATCTTGCTACCCTTTTATGCCAGAGTTCTAATCATTATGGGTTGAAACCTGTGCTCTCCCACTGTATCTGTTTCTATAGTGAGCTAGCTGTTAATCTGAATGAAAAGGGGATACACCATTGAAGTACAGGATTGGGAGTCTGAGGATGTACCCTCAGATGGTCCTGGTGCACAGCCTTCCCTAGCTCCAGCCATAGGCTTGCTCTGCTTGTTGTCCAATTGCAGGTTTATGTCTCTACCAGGAACCAAGGTGAAGCTGTCAGGGAAGAAGGAAAATCTATTTCTCATTGGACAGATAACAAAGGGTAGTAATGGCCAGTGGACAGTTAGGAGGGGTAGTAATGGCCAGTGGACAGTTAGGAGGGGTAGTAATGGCCAGTGGACAGTTAGGAGGGGTAGTAATGGCCAGTGGACAGTTAGGAGGGGTAGTAATGGCCAGTGGACAGTTAGGAGGGGTAGTAATGACCTTATCTTTTTAAATTATTATTATAAGCAGTTCATTATATGAAGTTTTAATTATGTACTTTATATGTACTTTAATTTACTTATTTTCTCCTAGACTGGAAGAAAGACTGATGAAGAAAAGTAACAGCATGGTTGAGGTAAATGGAGGTTTTCTTCTTTTATGCTCTAGTGTTTGTTTTCTGTCTTCAGAGAAAATCTAAAGTAATGATCATGGCCAACTTGCATATATAAAGGTTGTACAGACTCAGCAGTAAACACATCTCACTTAATTAACTTAGTTGTGTATGTATGTTGAACATGTACTTACTTATTCAACATAAAATATAAGATTTACTTTTATCTAGCCCGGAATAATTTTCTTCCAAGTATTTAATGACATGAATTACATCAGACTTTTCATTTTAAGAGCTGTGTTTCAGAGTGTGCTTCTTACAACATGTTCGTTGTTTGCCGTCCAGACTTTTTGGACTTTTTGTTTGGTTCTGGCGCCTGAAACTTGAGTCTAAACTGCTAATGTCCATTTGTGTAATGTCAGGACAGTTGCTGGCTTCATTCTTCATGATAAGCATCGAGGACCTTCATTGGGAACAGTTTCTATAACTGCTTTTGGGAGCTCAATATTTCTCCCTCTTGTTTCCTTGCTCATTTTATTTTTCAAGCAGTTGTGTATACATTGGTCTTAATCAGGTCACTATGCTCTGATGAGACTCCATAACCAAAGCAATTTGATGAGGAATGGGTTTATTTTACCTTACACTTACATATTACTCACTGTTCATAATCTAGGGAAGTCAGGACAGGAACTGAAGCAGGGCAGGATTCTGGAGGCAGGATCTGATTCTTAAGCCATAGAGAGGTGACGCTTACTGGCTTGCTCTCCATGGCTTGCTCAGCCTGCTTTCTTATAGAACCCAGGACCACCATCCTAGAGATGACCCCACCCACAATGGGCTGGGCCCTCTCTCATCAACCACTAATTAACATGCCTTACAGGCTTACCTAGAGTCTGATCTTCTGAAGGCATTTTCTTATTTAAGGTTCCTTCTTCTGAGGTCACATGAGCTTATGTCAAGTTGATATAAAACTCTCCAGGACCATTGGTTAATAGTTTCCCATTGCCCCTTTGGCTAAAGGTAGACTCTTTCAGCTCTTTTGGTTGTATTTTCTGATATTCGTGTATCTGTTTCAAAACATAGAAAATGCTTTAAGTGTCATTTTAGTGACTTCTTAAAAAACATTAGATTTCTGTCTTGCTTCCTGTTGAATATTGACTGTTAGGGTTCACTTTCCCTTCCTGTTTCTCTATGTCCACCCCTTTCTCTTTTCCTTCTTTTCTTCCACTGCCTTCTTCTATCTTTTTCTTCTATTAGGGGTGGGGAAGGACTGTAGGCTCACACTGGCCTAAAATTTAGAGTCCTCCTACCTCAGCCTCTAGGATTATTAGATATGTACCATTATGCCCAGATCTCCATTTAAATACTAATATTTGCCAAGGTATGACCATACATAGTTTTGACTGAGCTCTGTGAATTTCTGAAATTCTGGGCCAAGCACCCCCCCTCCACTTTCCCTCTCTTCTTTTCCTCTCTTTCTTTCCCCTCTCTCTCCCTCCTCTCTCCTTTCCCCCTCCCTCCTTCCCTCCTTCCTTCTCTTTTTCTGACTTTGGAGTTTTTCACTTAGCTACTGAGTCTGATGAGTCTTCTGTGGCTCCCCCATTTCCTTCACTGCATGATTCTGGTCACATGCCCCTCAGTCTGCCCTTTTTGATTTCTCAGGGCTTGGTGATTACACTTAGATAATCCAAGATAATCTCCCCCATTCCCCTTTTATTGTGATTTAAAAAAAAAAAATCAGTCACACCATATACCTCTATTGATCAGGGTTAGTATGAGGTAGGTAATGGTATTATACATCTTGTTTCATAAAAGATCTGGAGAGTTTTTTCATCTTGTTAAATTATAACTTACCTGTGGAGTAACAGGTCTTTCTCTCTCTTCCCAGCCCCTAGAAGTCATTGTTCTTTCTCTTTAAGCCTTATTGATGGAATCTACTGTTTCTTTGAGACTGCTTGCTTTCTAATAACCTGACCTTGCATGTAGCAGCGCATAACAGAATCTTCTTTTTAAGGACTGAATACTATTCTGTTGAATATACAACCATGTTTTCCATATCCATTTATTTAGTAGTGGACATGGAGTATGGTGACTTCTATTTTTGGCTATTGTTAAAATAGTCACAGTGAATATAGGTATACAAATATCTCTTCAAAATCCTGTTTTTAGTCCTTTCAGATATATCCCATAAATGGAATTACTAGACCATATGGTAGTTTTCTGGTTAATCATTTTGAGGAATTGTCTGTGTGTTCTTCATACCAGTTGTAATGCTTTACATTTCTAAGAGTGTATAAGGGTTCCGATTTCTCCACAGTCTTGTCTGTTGTGGGAATTTTGGTTTCTTTAAAGACACAGCAATATAAAAATGTTTCTGTTTTAGTCTCAGGTGTGGGATATTGGGTCTGCTTCAGATTGTCCACAGCAGCTATGATTTGCCTCATGCGCTAGCAGGGGCATGGTTTTGACAGCCACAGATAGTTTTTGTGAGTGTGTGACATATGGAATTCTGGGAACTTTTCAGGGGCTATATAGACTCCATAGACCTGATAGAAGGGGCTGGCTGCTTGTTGGCCAGTTGGTGATTGGGTGCTGCTGGTGAGACCTGATAGAAGGGGCTGGCTGCTGGCTAGCCAGTTGGTGATTGGATGCTGCTGGTTTGTTGCAGTTTGTCATGGAGGAAGATGCAAAGAGACGAAAAGAAGAAATTAGAGATCCACATGTTGAAGATCAAACTTGCCCTAAGGAACTCAGTGCCTCTAATGAGCAGGAAGTGGTCTAACAACAGTGCAGCCTTCTTTCCCTCTAGCCTCCTTTCTCTCCTACCTGGTGTTAGGGGGCTGAAAGGAGAAGAGGGGTGGAGAAAGGTGGAAGAAAAAGAAACCCACAAAACAGCAACAGTCCGGTGACACTGATCACTACTTGTTATTGTCTGGTTTTGTTAATGGGCATTCTTACGCGTGGGAGGCTGGATCTGCCTGTGCTTTCGACTTGCTTCTCCTGACGCTTGATGATACTGAACATCCATTCATGTACAGTTGAGCATTTGCCCGTCATCCGGGAGACATCTGCGAGCGCACTGTGCGCTGTACGTTTTTGGTCATTGGGTTTCTTTGGTGTTGCGTGCTAAGAGATCCTCGCGTGTCTGTCCATTCCTTTCAGGTGCACGGTTTGCAAATGCATCCTTTGCAGTCCATCCTTCCCTCTGTTGATTGGCCCCTTGTCATTGGAGTGATTTGCTTTTGCTGCCTGGGCTCTCAGGGTCCCATCCAAGAACTCCACTGGCAAATTGCTTGCCATGAAATCTTGTGCTTGCATCCTCTTCTAGGAATTTTAGTTTCAAATCTTACTTTTTACAGCTCAAATCCATTTCAACTTACTTTTTATAAAGAGTAGAAGGTAAGAATCCAGACATTCTTTTCTGAAGATTTTTAGACTGACTGTTGTCTTGGTCTCCTGTCCTCAGTCCTGAGGGAACCCTCACTGGCTGTACCTCAGCTCCTCAGTCTCTGTTGCCACTCTTGCTCACCAGCACGCACAGCACAATGCCCCTGGTGTCCCTCATCTTCTGTGGCATGGCTTCTGGGGCTTCTGACTTTATGGATTCTCATTATCTTGATACACTATGATTTTAATGGAGACCTGGAGGGAAGGGGCCAGCTGTAATGCCCACCTACAATCTCAAGGTATGGCTTTTAAAAGTCACATTTGAAAGTCTTAAAAGAGCTACTCCAGAGATAATGTACACATCCACTTCTTTTCTGTTTATTTTATTTATTTATTGTGTAATTCATCCTGTGGTGCTGGGAACTGAGCCCCGGGACCTTAGGCAAGCCCAGCAGTGCTCTGCCCTGACGCTTCATTCCCCAGCCTCTTTGCTTTTTTTTTTTTTTTTTGGTAACCTTGAAAGTGACTGGTGCACTAGTACCCAGAGCAAACACTAGCAAATGTACTCTGCAAATAGTATTTCAATATCAAGGTAAACTGAGACTTTTGTCATATGAAGCAAGGTGAGGCTTTGTGGAAATTCGAACATATTATTTCCTTTTTGTGGGCCTTTGGATTTATAGGTTGTTTGTTGCTTTTATTAAGAGGTGGTATGATTTATATAATGTAAATGTATATCTCTGCATCACCACAAAGCTTTAACCGAATACTTTTACAGTGGCAAAGAGGGGTCTAGGTTTTAAAAGTTTTGTCTCAGTATAGCTGAGGCAGCTGCTTTTTTTTGTGTGTGTTTGACTGTTTTTAGTTATTGCAAGTGGAGCATGATTTCTTTCATTGTTTCCTTTCGTTCTTTTTTCTTTTCTTTCTTTGTATTGCCTTTGCTGCCCTGAAACTTGCTATGTACAGCAAGCTGGCCTTGAACTTACAAAAAAAAGAAATCTGCCTGTCTCTTTCCCACAAGTACTGGGAGTGAAGGTGTACTCCACCATGTTGGGCTGAACATGATTTCTTTTTTAAAATGATACAGGGCTAGAGAGAAGGCTCAGCGGTTAAGAGCACTGGCTATTCTTCCAGAGGTCTTGAGTTCAATTCCCAGCAACCACATGATGGCTCACAACCATCTGTAATGGGATCCGATGCCCTCTTCTGGTGTGTGTCTGAAGACAGCTGCAGTGTACTCATATAAATAAAATAAATAAATTTAAAAAAAATGATACAGCTACCCAAAGTGGGGCTTCTTTGTCCTTGAGCTGTTTATTCACGGTACGTGTGGGTGGGATTCCGCAGCTGAACACATGCCTAGCGTCTGTGAAGCTCTAGTTGCCTAGCAACTGTGAGGCGCTGGATTCCATCTCCCGCACCACTGAGGGGAGGGGAGGGTTAAGCCTGTTGGTATGTTCAGTAGACTGATTATTTCAGTGTAGGGTTCAGGAATGGCATCTTGATAATTTGAGATTGAAGCTGAGACTAGCCTTGAGTTTTACCAGAGACTTTAGGTGAACCTCAAAAGACTTAGAATCTTACAGATTATAAAATGGGAGAAAAAGGGGAAGAGGGAAGCCAAGTGTTTCAGTTACTGTTCTATTGCTGTGCAGACCATGACTAAGGCAACTCATAAAAGAATGCATTTGATTGGGGGCTTGCTTACAGTTTGTGGGAACATGTGTAGGCAGGCAGCCATGACGGCTGACACAGTAGCTGAGAGCTCACTTTTTTCCTTCGAGTTAGAGGCAGAGATGGAGAGACTGGGCCTGGCATGGGCTTTTGAAACCTCAAAGTACACACCTCTTTGCCATGCTCCAACAAGGCCTCCTAATCCTTCTTAAAGCAGTTCTGCCAACTCGGGACCTGACATTGAATTGTATGAACCTGTGGGAGCCATTCTCATTTAAACTACCACCAGAGTTAAGGATTTAGTTTTTAATTAAGAAAAAATGAATTATATGTGTTTTATGATAATAAAAATGAAGGAAGTACAAAGTGAAAAAGCTGAGACATAAGTGAAGTGTGGGGGAGGGTCTATTGCAGCTATTTTAAGGTTGTTGACCATCATCATGCTGTTACTATTTTTGAGCCAGCCTCCTGCATGTGTAAGGTTAGGGTTAGCTCTGGGATCTTATGATGTTACTTCAATGTTAATCTTAAACTGCTCCCATGGTCTGAGATCATCTTTGAGTTCATAGGAGTGTACCATATTGTCTGGCTTAGAAACTTAATACCTGACAAGACCCTGGCTGAGAAGCCCACATGAGAATCATTGTAAAAGAGCCAATTGCTAGATGTGAAAACATAGCTGTCAGGGTAACAAGCGAGAGCATGACCTGAGCCTGCCATGTCTACCTGGATGTCCTGAGTCAGAAACAGGTGTTCTGTGGGCGTGGAGCCAGTGCTTCCCACCGGCCAGACAGGTCTCTTTCCTGGAATGTCACTCCTTAGCTCTGACTCAGCCTCTTTGATAGTCCTTTGGGTTGCCTGAGGGGACTAAAAAAAAAAAGTAGCAGCGATAAGCTTGACTCTGGCCAGGTGCTCTTGACCACGACTTTCAGCCAGATACCTCACTGGCGACTTCTCTTGGAACAGAGCAGATCTATTGAACCTTGGCCAGTGTGTGCTCTCCAAATAAGCTTCCATCGTGTTTGTACTTACCACGATCATCACTGAGGCTGTCCGGGACCTGGTGGCAGGTATGTGACCTGGACTGTGCTCCATCTTCTGGAAATAGTACGGTGTGCTGCCTCCTTTTTTTTGAGATTGAATTTTAAAACATTTGTTTAATTCTTGCGGAACTATACTTTAAAACATGTGCTACTCCTATTTCAAATGGTCTTATCATATTAGGATTAAATATTAATACTTTCAACTTTTACTATTTTCATCATTTTTCTGAGATTATTGTCATGAGACCTTATTAAAAATATATTCTATTTCTGATGCAGGCTCTGCTGTGGTGTCTGGTATCATTTTTACTGTCATTCTGACCTTTTCAGTGTAAAACTAGTGAAGCTGATACCAGAGAAGAAATAATGGGATTTTTAAAGAAATCTTATGTGGTTCACAGGCTTATTTCAGCAGCTGAAGCCTTTGTAATAGAGGTCACCCGGGACTGCAGCTTTAGCAAGGCCCTGGGGTCAAACCCCACTACTGTAGATGTAGCCAAGTGGGAACAAACCAGAGCCATCCACTCAGATGCCATGCGTGGGCGCAGTCATTGTTGTCCTGGAGCAGTCAGACTTGGAACTTAGGAACATGACATGCATTCTTTGTTGTTGTGTTTGTTTAAAATTAGGGGATGTGTGATTTTTAAAAGTCTATGTGCTTAGGCTTTAGGAATGTGAAGGAGTCATCACTAGCTATCCATCCTGACAAATATTTTATTTATTTTTTCCCTTCTACTCCCTGACCCTGTACTGGGAATTGAACCCAGGCCCCTCTTTCGTGCCAGTCAAGTACCCCACCACCAAGCCATATCTTCAGTCCCATTGATAAATATTTAAAGACTTTACTAAAATCCTGGAAATAGGTGTGGCAACTCATGGAAAGGGACCAAGCTGAGGCTTGAAGCAGTGACAAGCCTTGCCTGAGATCATGTGGTTAGAGGATGAAGGGGTCCATTCTTGCTGTTAGGTCTGTCTGATTTCACAGACCGATTAATTCTGCCTCACTGACTACATACAGCAGTGATATTAAGGAAGCAGCCATTCACGAGAGAATTTGCTTACATTTCACACCCACACAAGGGCAGTCTGAAGCTACAGTGACAGCATTCTCCTTGGAGAAGTATCAGCTTCTATTGGGCCCTGCTGATTCCTTGGGGGGTGGGAGGGATTTCTGGTTTAGGCTGGAAGGTGTGTCTGCTTGTGAGCTGTGTCCTCAGTGTAGGCTTCTCTGGATGTCAGCAGCAATCGGGTCAGCTTGCTTTTGTGCTTGCATCACATAGCAGGTTGGGACTAGAATTTGACTACACTGTCTCCCAGAGGAGGTCGCTTCTGGCATCATCATACAAATTTCAGAATTTTAGCTCGTATACCTGCCTTGCCCGTCAGTGGAACGCCCCTCTTTCCCCCATTACCGCCTCTCCCTCTTCCTTCCCACTCCCCCATTTTGTGTTACTAACATTCAATTATTTTGAGACAGGCTATACTTCCCCAGTGCCATGATGAGAGGCGTATCCCACAGTCTCAGTGTTTTGCTCTTAATCTGATTCTACATGAAAAACTGTCCTGCATGTCTTACATAACACACACTCTTTATTCCCTCTACTCAGGAAGCAGGGGCAGGTGGGTCTCTGATTTTGAGGCTAGCCTGGTCTATATAGCCAGTTTCAGTACAGCCAGGGCTACATAAAGAGTCCTTTTCTCATAGTACCAGGAACCAAATTAAAAAGAACATTAAAAAGCACCGCTCAGAAGTTGCCACTGGTGATATTTTGGTGCGGAGGCTTCTATTCTTATTCCTGTGAATATGTATACCTTTAAAAATAAGATACAAAATTAAAATCATCGTTATATATAAAATCTTTCATATTTATTTTACCCAGCACAGTACATGCATTTCTACCATATGCTTAAATACCCTTTCATAGCAAGCTCGCACTGACACAGCCTTTTGTGTAGATAATAGCATAAATGCCTCGGCCTGGTGTCAGGCAGATACGATCCTCCTTGACCCGAGGCCAAGCTGGTGCTTATCAAGTGAGAACTGCCTAATCCACTCATCTTCAAAGTAGCTAACAGTGGTTATTAGTGATGGCCAAGCAAACCCATATTTAGTCTCTATTACACAGTATAGCAGCCTCCCTGGAAGCCCCTCTATAAACACCGGGCAAGAATAGAAGAATTTTTTTTTTTAAAGCTAGGATATTTTAGAACCTCTGTTTTCTTTCTTTGAAGTGGGCAGCCTGTCTATGACAAGTACCTGAAACCTCTCAATTTTTATTTTCAAGTGGTTTAGCCCTCTTGTTCACTGTACTAGCTAATGAAAACTTTTCACATCCTCCTTTGTTGACTAAATATGTCACACAGACTAGCCCTGGTTAGTTAGGCCAGTGGGCCGTACTGGGCCCAGATCACCTCTGACCTCATGAGACTTCCGTTCTAGGCCTTGGCGTCGGCACGGAGACCAGCGATCACCATTGACAGGAAGGCAGAAAAGGGAACAGCCGAAATCTGAGGTCTGGGACTTAGCTCAGTGGGAGAAAGACAGTAAGCTCTGTAAGTAAAATGCCTGTGTGCATAGATCTAGTGGGGGAGGGAGGAGAGAGAGGTAGGAGTGGTGTGTCAACATACACATTCTCGTGTGCAGGAGGGAGGCCTTGAAGTCGTGAGTGAGAAGGGACCATCCAGCTATGGGTGTGGCCGAGGGGATGAGCCTGCTTACATCTGGGGCAAGGGCATCTCAGGCAAAAGGTTTAGGAAGTACAGAATTTCTGAGACTTCCAAGGGTATATGCAAGCCAAGCTGGCCCAAACGTAGCCATGTCAGAATCTGTACTTTCTTCAGGTTGCTCTAAAGGGAATTTTCCTTCAGCTTAGAAAGGTTTCCAGTATCTGGGAAGAGTTTTATACATTATAAGCGATTAAAAATCGGCTGTGTTGGCTCTCAGACCAAAGTAATAGATAGCAGATAGGTTAGAGTAAGTGCTGCACACACATAGATAACAAAACTGTAACATTACAACTGCTATCTCTAGGGTTAAGAGGTTAACAGTAACTCAGGAGCCATTTCTGCCTTTACTTTTTAAATAAAATGTGTTTTCCTTCAAAAGTTCTAATACTCTCATTTTAAACAGAAAAATGATAGTTTTATGGAAGTTGACCCAGGCTGTGGCTTGGGAGGATGTCTGCATGGCAGATAAAACATAGGCTGTTTTCCTCCTTTTGGTTCAGCGGCCTTCTTTGGGGTTTTGTGAGCAGAGCCTGCAAAAAGACAATTTACGGAGATCTTCCGGACCCAAGACTCCCTTGGTGAGGTCAGTATGAGCACCTTTGCCTGCTCCGATCCTTCCGTCAGGCTGGGAGTAAGTGACAGGTGGCTAATTCCCCAAACACCTGCTATTGTGGGTAGTGCAAGGATCTCTTCCACCCCTGCTGGTGCTACGAAGTGGGGCAGGGTGGCCTGAGGGGGGTTATATTGTGGAGGAGGGCAGGGTTCCCCCCCTCCTTGGGCTGATGTGTGTATGTGTGTGGGGTCAGTCTATAAATGCTGTTTTGCTTTCTTGGCCATGATGAAGAAAAGGTGTTTAAGAATTAATTTTGGATAAACTGGTTGCCATTGAGTGCCGGTGATGGTGGTGTGAGTTTTGAAAACTACGGTTAAGTGTGACTCTCATGCTCACCCTTGGGCTCCTGACCGAAGCACTTTGTGTTGGGGGCCTCCCAGCTATCTTTACTGAATTCAGTGACAATACAAATCTCATTTAGTACTGATGTTCCGTGACATTTCCCTCTAAAACCAGTCTGTGAGGTTGCCCCAGTGTGAAGAAGGCAAGTCTAGGCTGAGGAAAGCCTTTGCTCTGTATTCTGTTGTTTAAGAAGGATTCCCTTGGAGGGCAAGAGGCTAACATGCTGCCAGGTTGGCATCCGTGGGAAGTATCAAACTTTAAATAGTGGGATTCCAAATAATCATTGTTTGTTACCCCCCCCCCCCCCCCCGCTCCAAGAGAGCGAGGTCTCATTACCTTCCTGGTCATCAGCATCTCCTGCAGGGCTGGCACACTTGTTACAGTCGACAGGCCTACATGGACCCGCCTTCATCACCCAGGATTTATGACTGCCTTTGGAACCACTCAGGCTGTGTATTCTGTGGGCATGTAGTTACACATAGGGCTGGGGTTGAGGCCGTTTAAGTGAAAAAAATGAAGAGAATGAGAAGTTCTCTCAGCTGAGTTCTTAACTGAGAACTGACTGTTGCCTTTAGTAATGCTGTAGGTTGATGATGTTGAACAGCGGCTCTGTGTAAGCAGGTTGGTAGACTATGAGGAGATTCCTGAGAGTGAGCCTCAGCCTTTGGGGCACGTGCTGCAGTCCGGTTCCTTGTGCCCAGGTACCCGTGACACTGCAGTGGTTATGGTTCTGGGTGTGGCAGGCTTGAGAAAGTGTGCAGTACACAGTTGCCTAATTCTCTGTGCTATGGACACGGGTACCACTAAAAAGTATTTGAGCAAAGCTGTCACCTGTTACACAGCACAGGGAGTCTAGTTGATGAAATATTGCTGATCATTTCTGGACATGGATTTGAAGTATTTTTACCACAACCAAAGAAGTATTAAGGTTAATACATATGCTAATTAGTTTGATGTTGCCATTCTCTGGATAGGTACAGGCTTATCAAAGTACCATATTACACAGGATAATTATATATGATTTCTACATGTCATTTTAAAAAACAAAAAAGAAAGGGAACATGAATTATTTTGACTGGAGCTAAGAAACAGGCTGGGTAGAGATAGTTACTAAAATAAGTTTTTCTTAAAATCATTTAGCTCTTCAAAAGTTTTAACTGAATTTGCACTTTTCTATTATTAATATTGCATGTATGAGTATGAGAGAGAAAAAGAATCATGTATTTTCTCTAAAAGTATTTAGCACTTTTAATTTCAGTGTTGGGGGCTGAACTGGGGGCCTGTTGCTGTGCTATTACCCCCAACACCCCCTTTTACACCTTAATTAATGCTTTCTTGTCTTTTACCAGACTGAGAATTTCAATCATAAAGTATAATCTTTTGTTGGTTTCTTTAGGGACTATTGTCTTAGTGGAGTACAGTAGAAGTGTAAAAATACTACTGACTGAAAGTTCTAGAACATCTGGTCTGTCTTATTCTTTCCTTCCATACGCCTTTCCTCTCAGAGTGTTAAAATTGTTAAAGTTGTTAGTGGGAGAGCTGGGGAGATGATTGCTCAGTGGGTGATAAACTCTGCATGTGCATGGAGGCCTGCAATTCCAGTGTTTGGAAGGAGGGCAGAGGGTCCCCAAAGCAAACTCAGGTAAGAGTCTTCTCCATGTCAGTTATAAGCCTTCACGTGCACGCATATATGCACACACACACACACACACACACACACACACACACAATTGTTAGCAGGTTAAATAAAATTAAAGACATTGTTTTTAATTCAAATTCTATGAAGATTTTAATGCAAACATTCATAGAACATTTTGATAGGGAGCTCATGGTTCCTCTTCCTTTTTGAAGTAAACTAAAGAATTGATATCTCTCTAGAGATAGAGGATATTTCTGTTGAGCATGGTGGCTAGCACTGGTAATTTCAGCTCCGGGGAGGCTCAGGAAGGAGTACAGTAAGTTTGAGGTCAGCCTGGGCCGTGTAGCAAGGTATTATGTCAATAAAACAAACCAAAAGTGTACAAGAAAAAGCATCCCTTTCACACCGGAGAGTTTCTGTATGCCCATGGCCATCTTGTGCCCGTTCCCTGCATATGCTCTTTCTGTCATGCCCATGCTAATCGAAATGGGCACAGATTTGAGGCACTGGCTCTTGCAGACCCTCAGATACATAGTTGTGCTGTCTTCTTTAACTGTACACAATGCATAATGATGCTTTTTGAGATTCACAGTTGTTTGTGTTTGTCAGCGTGGTCCTTTCTGGTGCTAAGTAATACTCCATTTAATGAACTTACCTGTTTGCTATTGGTGTACATTATGGTGAGCTTCACTTTGGGACTTTATGAATATCATGAACATAACTGCACACATCTCATTATAAACATACGTATTCCTTTCTTACTTAAACCACTTCCTTGAGGAAATGTGGGACTTCTTAAGGAGTTCCCCACGGCATTTGGTAAGGGGTTCTACATTGTAGCATTCTCACAGTAATATACATTGTAGCCTTCTGACAGGAATGAGGGCTGGTCTAGCTCGCACCTCCATATCCCCGCTCCTCTTGCTCTCTTATAAGCATTGGCTATTGTTTATCTATACATGTTCATGCACCTGTGTCACAGACTTAAGAGCACAGTGACATGCTTTTGATACACAGTAAAATGATCAGGTCTTTCCTTTCCAACAAGAGTAGTGAAAATCGTCTTCCATTTTCACGTGCACATTTCTTACCTCCAGACCCCATTTTTATAGGCACTCTGTTACAGCACTTCATGGAGTGTTTATTTGCTGACCACAAGTTCTTAGTTTTCATTTCTTTAAAAGTACCATTTTTTCTTTGGTTTCAAGTGATACCTTTTTGCTTCATATATAATTCTAACTGACTGTCCCCCAACACCTTTCATTTTCTAAAGCTATTTTGAAAATTTTGTTGCTACTTTGGGGCTTCATTTCTAGATGAGGTTTTCTTGAGGTTAATTGCATTTCCTGCTTTGGATTATTGCTGTTTGGGCTTACCTTTAAAAATTTATGGCTATTTTTAATACTGTTTTTCAGTCTTATCATCTGTATCTTCCCTTAAAAAATGTTTTATCATTAACAAAAATCATATTTTTTTTTTTCAAATGACAGAGCATGGGAAAAATGGCCAGGGAGTTTCTACTGGACCCAACCAGAGAGCATGTGGCCTGCTCTTACTGTGTAAATCTGGGGCCAGTTTCCTTCTTCCACTGGCCATATCACATTGCCCACATTACAGGCACCAAGGCCTCAAATGCTATGCAAGATCTAACTGCTGGTTTTAACTACCCACATCCTGGCTAAGCAGAGCAGTGTAAGCAATAGAGCTTTCTACCGAATCCGTGCCTGCTTATCTATTTGAGGCCTGGGCATTCAACAAGGTACCTTTCTGGAAATCTGTCCTTCAAACCAGGAAGCAGGCACTGTACAGAGAATGGCACGGACACGAAGAGTAGCGGAGTTCATGTCACAGAGATGCATGGCGTGTGCCTTCTCCTTACCTGGGATGTTTGAGACCCATTTCTTGGAGAAAGCAGTTGACACCTAGAGAAGGAGTTAGGTAAGAAAGTGGGAGAGGAAAAGCTAAGGAGAGTCTTGAAGGCACGGGACCTGTGGAAGACAAATCAGAACTCATTTGCTTGACTCTGTTCAGGACAATTTCCTTTCCTCTGTTACTTTGAAGTATTGGGATGATTTTTTTTTTGTCACAACCATGCAGGTAAAAAATATAAGAAGACAGTAGTGTGTCATGGGCCCCAAACAGCATGTCTTATAGATAAGGGCCTTGCATCAACTAACACTGAACAAGTGTATTCCCTAGACCCCACCCCCACCCCATCTCCCTACTCCTCCCCTCCACCCTGTCCCACAGCCACGCTGAACTCCCTGGAAGCTAGCTTATGGGAATATGAGTCCTCAGGTACTTGTTGCCAACTGAGTGACTACGGTGTGAGTGTGCCAGGCTTGTCAGGGCAGCCTGTAGCACCCTATTCATCCGTTTTGTCTGTTAGCCACAGGGGTCCTTAGAGAGGTCGGGAGTCAGCAAACCACAGCCTGTGGACTGAATGTGGCTAATACCTGGTTTTGCTCATTTCATTTTAGTGCAGCACAACTGTGCCCATTGATTTTGGATGTGCTCTGTAGCTAATCTCATACTGTAATGTGTGAAAATTGGGCATTTGCAGAAGATATAATATGCTAGAAAACTAAAAGTGCTTGCCATCTGGTCCTCATGGATGATGCTGTTCTGCCCCGGCCTAAGCAGAGGCCATACCATCAACCGTGGATCACTCCTACCCTGATCCTGTTCCAGCTCTTCTGTGTCATCAGTTTGCCCTCCTCCTATCCATGAATGAGCATGGTTTCGTCACCCTGTCATCTAGCCCTTTCTTCCTTCTCTCCTTTCCTCGTAGTTACTGCAGGTGACACCAGTCAATATAGGGGCTGACTCTCTTTCTGAGGTCACATCACAGTGCATTTCTGTCAACCTTTGTCTTTTTCTTAAATCCTGTTTTTAAAAAATCCCTTTTCACTTAAACTGTGGTTACCATTCACATTTAAGGTTTTTGTTTCTTGGTTCAGAGACACCGAGGAGAGAAGCCCAAGCTTCCAGTAGCAGAAGTCCTAAGGTTGTGCCTCTTCACTGAGTTGGTCTTCTCACTCTGTGTCCCTCAGAATGAGGGTCACTCCTCATCAGCCCCAGGGCTTTGGGGAGGATCGAAACAGCCGGCTGTTCATATGCATATCATGTGTTGTCTTCTGTACAGCCAAGAACACTGGCCCATGGGTTCCTTCGCTTATATGTGTCTGCAAAGTTATTGTGGAAAAATGGAGATTTGTGAGGTTTTGGTACTGTTCTGAAAAACTGCTGTAATAACATGAAGACACTCTTACTGCATTGGTGTAAATAAAAAAGCGTACAGTTCAAATTTCATGAATTAAAGTATCTTTATAGGAAGCAGTAATCCTGAATAAATGCCTTTTAGAATGTATTTTTAAAACTAGGAATATCACACTTTGAGGGCAACGGTAGAGATCAATAATAAATCTAGACATTATAGGCATTTTTATTCCCAGATGACTGAGCTGGGGTAGGTTTTTATTACTCTTCTTTCCGTGGCAGAGGTGTCACATAGAACATTACAGTACAAGCGTTGCCTAACTAAAGATAGCATGTTCTCGCCTGCCTTACACAATCATGATCTTGTAGAAGGCGGTAGATAGGAGAGGCGGCCCACCTGCATTCCTTCCCTAGGAAGGAGACCATGGTTCAGCTCATAGGGTGGGGGGAGGGGGACTCCCTCATCTTGTATTATCACCTGATGGGGAGTCTGAGCAGGGATAGTTGGGTTTACCTATGAGCTGCGTAAGTATGTTCGTGTGTGTGTGTGTGTGTGTGTGTGTGTGTGTGTGTCTGTGTGTCTGTGTGTGTGTGTGTGTGTGTGTGTGTCTGTGTGTCTGTGTGTGTGTGTGTGTGTGTGTGTGTGTGTGTGTGTGTGTGTGTAATATATATACATATATAAACTTAAACATCCACTGGTAATGTAAAGAGATTTATTTTAGGTCAGATCTTTGCTATACATAGAATTTTACCATTTATTAGAGATGAAAGCATTAGTTGCATATTAACTGAAATGAGTGTGCTTGTTTATTTTCACATAAAGATTTAAATCTTGGCTGAATATTGGATACTGTAAGATGAAAACATCTTCAATATTTTTCACAGTTGATTGATATTTTGACTTTATAATCATCAGTTCGGAGAATGCTACTTTGCATAACCGTGTAGTACAAAATGGCAGTAGTATGTTTCGGGCCATTGCAGAAATTGGAAATTCCACTCTAATCACAAGGCAAAATAGGTGGCTTGTTTTAGAATTGGTTTACAGGTAACAGCTTAAGCAGCAATTTTAAAAATTAAACGCTCTAACCATACATTCCAAAGATATGCTAATTTTCATTTATATGCTGAGGAATGATGTTGGCAAAATATTAGAAGTCTTTGTTTTCCATCATTATAGGATTATGTTTCTGTAAGATCTGAAAACTGCAGTAAAAGTATGCAATAGATAAATGTCTTCTCAACTCGGAGCTGCGATGTTTGGGTGGCCCTTGTTAACATTGTGTGCTGTGGTGGCATGCACACTGTGAAGTGCTCCTGGTGCATGCTCAGAACCCAGGCTGCCAGGAAGCTGCCCCTGCAACAGGAGCAAGTGCATGCATGAGGCTGCAAGCACAGAGGCTTTGAGGCTTCTTCACCTTTGACTTTGAATTACAATGAGAAGTCTAAGGGGTGGTAAAGCTGTACTTGCAGGAAGCTGCTACTGGCTACATGGGGAGGAGAAACCTTTGTGGACTTTTGGTTTATTTCTTCATGTTGCTGGGGAAAAGGAAAAAGTTGAAAGGCTACACGGATTGTCCGGTTGGGAAAGTTCCAAAATGGGGGTTGTAAACTGGTACGACCCCCATGTGTTTACACTGCTTCTACAACTGCCTTCCCGGCAATATCATTACACAGAAAAGCCCGTTGCTGTTTACTTTTAAGTATAGAAGTATCTAGGAGTGAAGACAGCCATAGTCTGCATTCCTATTAGCTCCTGATACTCATACTGGAGATATTTCTGCTGCATTGGTTGGTTGTTGGTTGTCAAAAGTGTCAGTGAGCACCATTTCCTGATAGCCTGCCGTTGTTCCGGGTCTAGACAGCCTCTGAATGTTTATTGACTGAATCAGACTTTAGGAATCAGCATACATTAAGTATCTACACAGTCTTTTGCTGACATGTTTCCTGTGGCAGCCTTCTTTGGATTTTTTTTTTTTTTCTCACTTAGTATAGGGTTAAAAAAAGAGAATCAGGTCATTCAAAAGAAAAGCAGCCTATTTTAGGCACACTAAGTATTTTATGTGATGGTATTTCCCCCTCTTACCACAGAGCCTGGCTTTTTAGAGTCATGGAGGAACTTCTAGTGTCCTGAAAAGGTAACTCCTGTTTTCCTCTCACACGGAGTATTTAATGTCACTGCTGTCATGTTTTCATGTTGAAGCAGGCATTTGGTTAGAACTCAGTGTGAAGAGGCAAACAGGAGGTGAGAACTGTGCTGTAGAGTAACCCTGGACAGATCGGTTAGTCTTTGGGTGTGTGCATTATGTCTGTCAGCTGCAAGGTCAGGTGTACATGAGCAATGCAGGTTTTCTACCTTTCCAGAGTATGTGACGGTGGGATGACCTCTCTGCTTTTTGCGTGTAGCCGGTTGGCCTGTGAGGTGAGAGGGGTTTGCTTAGTGACTTGTTCTTAGCTGAGTGCACACTGCTCATGAGTCGAGGTTTCCTGAACTTATTTGTGGAGGTTGTAGGTACTTGAGATGGTGAAGATTTAAGGATGGCTATACCTATATCATATCTATATATCAGCTATTTATCTGTATAACTCTGTGTCTCTGTGTCGCTCTTTGTGTATGAATGTTTTGTTTTGAGAGTTCATATTAGGAAAATTGACATGAAACTCTTGGCATCTTTATTTTAATTGAGTTCTTACAGCCACTAAGAGAAAGTCTCAGCTTGGCTCGTCTCTCCAGATACCTGCTTTAAGCAGTGTTTAGGTACAGTGCATTATGTATAACATGTTCTTGGCTATTGTGTATGGCAAGGTTTGTAGATAGCTTGTAAACTGGTAAGAATTCCCATGCTGACCTCCATGGCCCAAGCTTTGGCATGCAAAATAACCTTTGAAAGCCAGCCACAAGCCTGATCACCAGTTAGAAGGTGATTTCGTTGGTAAATAGGACTAATTACATCCTCCAAATGGCCAGCCCAAGAGGAGAGGTCCCTCTCTCCCAGACTCTGAGGCTCTCTGGACTTTCCTCTTTCTCCTTCCTCCTCTGCCAGAGGCCATGAGAAGGCATCATGGACCTGTTTCTCCTTCCTTCTGCACTGATGACCTAGAGCCATATGGCTCTTTAGTCCAGCATAGTCTTTGCAGATCAACCAGTGATCTCTTGGCTGCTGGAGAGCAGGAATCTGGACCTGAATTAGCTAAATGTTAATTAAGCTGGAGTCAGGGTCTTAGTGTGGCTACTGTCTTATCTGAGGGGCAGCTGGGGGAAGGATTCGGGTTTTGTGGGCTCTTGGGCCAAGCACCTTGGTTTCTTGTTGTCAGTAGAAGTTGCTCTCTTGGGCTCTCATTGGGTGGCTTCCATCATGGCTTCCATCATGGCAGCCTTCATAACCAGCAGGGGAGAGAATCCTGTGGCATAACGGATATTATAGTCTTCTGTAATATAACACACGCACATTCTGATATCCCATCAGTTATAAGTAGACTATAGGACTTACTCATACTCAAGAGAAAGAATAAGAGACAGAGATCACAGGGCCACTTTGGAGTTGGCCCCACCTGAGCCTGACCAGGACTGTCATTTCTCTCTCTGTCCCCCCTGTGCGTTCTCCTTCACTAGGTGCGCCCTCCTTCCTGCTGCACTCCCTTCCCTCCTACCCTCACTCTCACCCTCAGAGACTTCAAGTTCCTTGAGTGACATTTTCCTCCTCCTCTTTCCTGCTTTAAAAAAGGTAGCTGCAGTGAAAGAAAACCGGAGCTCAGCAAGTGCTGTAGGGTGGTCCCTCTGAGGGGGTTCTGAGGCTGGGACATGATTATAGCATGTTTTGTTGTAAAAAGACCTGAGTGGGCCCTGTGCTCTTTATGCCAACAGCAGGTTCTAAAACTAGATGACATGTAGGGTGCCATCCTTTCGTGTTTCTTGTGGATTTATGCTAACGAGTTTGTAGCATTAGCACATTTGGTCCTTGAACTCTCTGGCCCTCTGAACTCTGAATGTTGCTCCCCTGTTGTCTTCAGTGAGCTGAGGGCGCACTTTTTTTTCTTTTCTAGGGTCTTCCTTTGGCATGTGTCTTGTCTTCAGCTACTTCTCTTAGCACTGAAATAGCAGTGTAGCATTGTAAGTGAGAACACGGATCGAAGCTGCCTGGGTTTGAACCCCAGGCTTGACCATGAACTGAGTCATCTTGAGCAAATCATTCAGTTTTCCTTCTGAATGGATGCTGGTAATATTTTTGAACTGACCCCTGCCCCCAGCATCTTCTCATTGCTGTTGCTGCTGCTTCTGAGGCATATGTACAGATATCAGAAAGACAGTTTCCCCTTTATTGCTATGAGCAACTATATACCCAAAGCCATTTCTGGGTCGCCTTTGGTGGAATGGTTTGCATCATTTCTGAGCTCTTGCAGATGCTAATTTTTTGTTGTTATATGGGTCTTGTCTTATTACTTGCTCTATTTGCTAACACTGAAGATAATTTAACACTTAGGGAACACTTGTTTTCCATAGGCTTTACTTGAGAGCATTAATTATGTCTTTGTATCTATAGTATGTCATCTACAGTACTGATATCACCCCCATTCTATTGATGAAGAAATTAAAGTGCGCAGAAATTGTACATTGAGCTCAAGCTCTTTCAGGAGTCATTGGGAAATCCAATTCTTGTGGCCACAAAGCACATGCTTTCGGTGACTCAGAACACTTTCCCAGAAAGAAGCCTCAGCTTCTCAAAGCAAGCCAGCTCCCTGAGAGGAAGAAAATAAGAATCTGAAGCAATCTTAACCTGTTGCTGTAAGAGTTTCCCCACCTATCTAGCTGTAGATTAGAGTGTACATTCCACACGGAAAATATTGGGCTAGAATTATAACTCAGTGGTATGATGCCTGCCAAGCAGCTGCAGTGCCTCGGTCCAATGTTTAGCACCTCACGCACGCACACACATCCGTACACGCGCGCACGCGAGGAATGTATTTGTTTTAGCCAGGCTTCGCATATCTGTTGTGGAGTTTTAGCTCTGTGTTTGAAGTGTAGTTAGGGTGTACTAGACTTGTGCTAGTCTCAGTAGGACTCACACATTTGGGTAGTCCTTGTTAAGTGAGTCATCCGACTTCCTCACTTAGTTCTGCTGGTCCTCCTGTTGTGCTGTAATCAGATGTGAACTTCATCCTTTTCTTAATAGGGTCCCTCCCTCCCTCCCTCCCTCCCTCCCTCCCTCCCTCCCTCCCTCCCTCTCTCTCTCTCTTTCTTTCTTTCTTTCTTTCTTTGCAACTGTGTCTTATCCCGCCCAGCATGTGCGCTCCGTGGGAGCTAGTATTTTAACTATGCAGTTTCCCTTTACATCCTCAGCACCATGCTTGCCAAGTACAGGGCACTCAGAATATTTAGTGAATGAATTGAGTTTTCTCTCGATGGACCCATTTTCTATCTTATAGTCTAGCATGAGTTGGTTATGTACACTTCTGTCCTAGGGTTTCTATTGCTGTGAGGAGACACCATGACCACAGCAGTTCTTATAAAGGAAAACATTTATGGGGCTGGCTTACAGTTCAGAGGTTGAATCTATTATCATCATAGCCGGAAACATGGCGGCATGCAGGCAGCCATGGTGCTGCAGGAGAGAGAGGTTACTGAGAGTTCTACGTCTGGATGCACAGGCAGCAGGAAGAGACAATGAGCCATTAGGCCTGGCTTGAGCATTTGACACTCAGAGCCTACCCCCAGTGACACACTTCCTCCAACAAGGCCACGCCTCCCATTGTGCCTTCTCTGTGAGCCTGTGGGGTCCTTTTCTTTTCTTTCTGTCTGTCTTTTTTTTTATTCTTTTTATTTTTAAAAAATTTATTTTCCAGGTCTCCCCTTCAGAAAACCCCTATCCCATCCCCCCTCCCCCTGCCTCTATAAGGGTGCTCCCCCACCCACCCAACCCACTCCTGCCTTCTCTCCCTAGCATTCCTCTATACTGGGGCCTCTAACACCCTCAGGCCCAAGGGCCTCTCCTCCCACTGATGGCCAACAAGGCTCTCCTCTGCCACATATGTGGCCAGTGCCATGGGTCCCTCTATGTGTATTCTTTGGTTGGTGGTCCAGTCCCTGGGAGCTCTGGGGGGTCTGGCCAGTTGACACTGTTGCTCCCTCCATGGGGCTGCAAACCCCCTCATCTCCTTCAGTCCCTTCTCCAACGCCTCCATCCGGGACTCCACATTCAGTCCAATGGTTGGCTGCAAGCATCGGCCTCTGTATTTGTCAGGCTCTGGCCGAGCCTCTCAGGAGACAGCTTATCATGCTTCCATCAGCAAGCACTTCCTGGCATCCACAATAACATCCGGGTTTGGTGGCTGTATATGGGATGTATCCCCAGGTGGGGCAGTCTCTGGATGACCTTTCCTTCAGTCTCTGCTCCACACCTTGTCTCCATATCTCCTCCTGTGAGTATTTTGTTCCCCTTTCTAAGAAGCACTGACGCATCCACATTTTGGTCTTCCTTCTTGTTAGGCTTCATATGGTCTGTGAATTGAATCTTGGGTGTTCCAAACTTTTGGGCTAATATCCCCTTATCGGTGAGTACATACTGTTTGTTCTTTTGTGACTGAGTTACCTTGCTCAGGATGATATTTTCAAGTTCCATCCATTTGCCTGCGAATTTCATGAAGTCATTGTTTTTAATAGCTGAGTAGCACTCCATCGTGTAAATGTACCACATTTTCTGTATCCATTCCTCTGTTGAGGGACATCTGGGTTGTTTTCAGCTTCTGGCTATTATAAATATGGCGGCTATGAACATAGTGGAGCATGTGTCTTTATTACATGTTGGAGTATCTTCTGGGTATATGCCCAGGAGTGGGATAGCTGCGTATTCAGCTAGTACTATATCCAATTTTCTGAGGAACCACCAGACTGATTTCCAGAGTGGTTCTATGGTGTCATTTTCATTCAAACCGCCATAATCCTTAAAAGCTTGTGCTCTTAAATCCCAGTGCTTTGCAGAAGGAATGAGTGGTTCGTTAGTTGCTGACATCACTTTTCATCATTTGGAACAGCTGGCACATTACCATCCTTTTTTTTTTTTTTTTTTTTTTTTGGTTTTTCGAGACAGGGTTTCTCTGTGTAGCCCTGGCTGTCCTGGAACTCACTCTGTAGACCAGGCTGGCCCCGAACTTAGAAATTCGCCTGCCTCTGCCTCCCAAGTGCTGGGATTAAAGGTGTGCGCCACCACTGCCCGACTACATTACCATTTTTGATCATAATTTTAATTCTTTCAACTAATTTATTAAAATATCTCTTGCCATAGTAAATAAGGGGGTTTGCCTCTTGCATCAAGAGGGACTAAGCTCAAAGGAGACCAGTGTCCTCCTGCACATGGCCCATGACCATTCTGAAAATAAAGCAGTGTGCATCGTTGGAAGGAGTGTCAAAGGGTAGCTTAGAGGATCCAGGGCACCTTCTGTGGATAATGAGTCCTGATACTTCTGTTCAATGGTGGCATGGCCTAACCCACACTGTTGGCACCGAGGCTGTAACATGGTGCTGAGGGAAGCCTTGGAGATGAGCTGCCTGTCCTTTTCAGCATGGCCCCCACACTGCCTATGTTCGAAATGAGTTACTTTCTCCTGTCCACAGAAGGAACTCAGTACTGATCTGACACTGACAGACACACAGCTTCCTTCTGTTGGCTGATGTCAGGAAAGGCTGCCAAAGAAGGAGGCAGTCTCCCTTTAACACTCCATTATGATAAATATTTGTCTCCTAGAAAAGACAATGGGGAAGGCTCACTCAGGATACCTCAACAGTATGGCTGCCTAAACACGACCTAAAGAGGGATAACAGCAATAGACATGCTAATGTGAAAAGGGGGATCTCATGGGGCCCCTACTTCCAGAGAGAGCTACAAGGACTCCTTGTCTGCCTGGAGAGGGACAATTCACCTTCCCCAGGAATGGGCCCCCTAATTGGTTAAACACCAAGTGGTCAGCCCTGAAATTGTATGCATACAAACTACAGTAAACAGACTCACCAGGCTGTATTTATAACTGATGATTAAAGAAAAGAGACCATGAGTTTGAGAGGAAGTGGGGGTGTATGTGAGGGGTTGGAAGGGCTGAGGGAAGAGGGAATATTGTAATTATTGTTTAATTTTTAATTTTGAAATATAAATGTTAGGAAATTTTGTGTTACTATCAGAAGTAGGATTTAAACCTCTTTGCAAAGTGTCTGCATAAGGAGTCTATGAATTTAGTGTGTTGCATACTAGTATTGCCTTTTATAACAAGGAACTTAATAGTCTCAGTCGTAATCCTGCTAGTAACATGCTAGTTGAGATTTTCTTTTGAGGACACCCTGTACAATGGATCTGTACACTCATCTCTAATGTCTGTGTCGCTCTGAGCTGTGTGCATTATTGCCCTGACCTTTCAAACCTGGAAACTGAGCCTTAGATGGAATAAACTATTTAACAAAGGTTACACTGTTGCAAAATAGCTCAGTGTGCTTCATGCATACTCCTTTGAAACTCATGTTCAATCGTACAGCATTCTCTGTACCTTTAAGAGCTTCCTTGCAAAGCGACCAGCCATACAAAGCTACAGGTAGCCAATGCGCATGCTCTTCCCTGTGCTGGACCGTCCGTCTTTCCCTGAGCAGAGGTCCTCCCCCAGACCTATTGCTGTCGGCCAGTTCTTTCTGACTAGGAAAGCACCTGGATTCATGTGGTGTTTCTTCCTCCTCCTCCCTTCGTCCACCCTGCTCCTCCTGGTTTGGTAGCTTGAAGCTTCTGTCTTTCCTTCAGTGACTGTGGCAGCACCATATGGATGGAGCCCTGTTACTTTTCTTGTCCTTCTCTCTGCTCTGAGCTAGGAAAGTTAACTCAGGGGCCTGTCAGTGTCATCTATCCAGAGCCACTTGTTCTTCACATAAAGTGACCAATGGTTGCATTCTACTGGGGACAAGTGAGATGTTTCCAAGATGGTCCCATGAGAAAAGAAGAAACAAAAAGTCCTTTTCCTGGTTTGTGGACCTTGTGTAACAGGTAGCTGTTATAAGATTTAAAAACTGGTCTGAAATACTGAGTGACTTCCTCTTTAAAAAACAAAACAAACAAACAAACAGACAACCCCACGCACTCTGCTGAACATATCCATTCTTGGGTGATCATATACACATCTCCAGGATTTGATGAACTCAATCTTGGGCAATAAAGGATTTGTGATTGTTAAGTGTTGAATGTCCCTGTTGCCAGGGCAACACCTTTGTTGGATCAAAGACTGCTGACCATGCCCTTTAGCTTACTTAACTATCACTACCACACAAACAGTAAGGGATATTTAATGCTCATCTAGAAATGAAGAAATGGAGGCCGGGGAGAGGAATTCCTGTAGCTATAAAGTGGTAGAATTTTGGACCATTTGGGGTTTTGTTGTTTTCATTGTTACTTATGTGGTACATTTGATAGAAGTTATTTGTAAAGACCATACAACTAATGAGATTCTTCCTCCTGGTAACAGGTGATGGAGACATTCTGGAACACACGGAGAAGCTAGTATCTTGCAGGAAGCCAAGATGAGGAGAGTCTTTTTAAAATAATCCGTAAGTAAATTTTTGCTAGCTCTTTGGAATTCTTTTAATGACTGTGTGACTCATGCTTAAGAAGTCACAGTAAAAGGACAGTACAATCAAATGACTTAAGTGTGAAAGAACTGAAAATGTTTTTAAAAGTAGGTGTTAGGGCGAAATGTTGGCTCAGTGATCAAGAGCACCGGCTACTCTTCTGGAGGACTCAGGTTCAGTTCCCAGCACCCACAGGGTGGTTATCGATGGCTGTAACTCCAGCTCCCGGAGATCTAAGAGTCTCTTCTGGCCTCTGCAGCCACTGCACGCACATAGTGCACACACAGCTATACGTGCAGGTACAACACGTAAAATTAAAAGAAAGATTAAGACAAATTTAAAGTAAGTATCTAGAAACCTCACAGCAGGACGCAAACAGCTGAGAAGGTTTTTTAATGCGGGAAACTTTCTTTGTAGAATATGTCATTTTTAGTTGAGTGCATCAGTCTGGTGGACAGAACAGAAGTGGCAAGTGACAGGAGGATTCCTTGTCCTGGGTCAGCAGTTAAACTAGGATTGGTCCCTGGAAAACACAGCTGATCTTGTTTTCAGGGGCCCCCAGCATCCACTTCTTGAGGGTACAGTAGAAGAAATTAGGAGCAGAATTGCTGAATGAGTAAAACTTGATCTATTGCCTGAGACTCTCTTCCCTCTCCATTGTGCGATTCTATGCCTAGAGAGACGTGACATAAGCTTCTACATCCTTGATAGGAAAACAATGACAGACCCTGCAGACCGAAGTCAGAACACCACCAAAGTCACACTTGGTGAACCAAAGCATTTCTTGGGGTTATTTACAGAAGCATGGCTGAGGGGTTATGTGCAGGAGCAGGAATGAGTCAAAGGCAGCTATATCACTGAAAGCCCATCACAGTATGGCCAATGATTCTCGAAAGATGAGACCCCAGAGCTCTCTGCATGACTTTCAGGCAACTTGACAATAGCCTGGGTCTCCTCAACAGCCCTTGCTGCATATATAACCTTGGGGAGGGATGGACCTAGAGCCCCCAGTCCATTTCCAGAACTCCTAGGGACTTCTGAGTTGTTTATTTCCTGAGTCTTAATGAGCTTCCCTCTAGAACTTTGAGAAGGGTCTCCTTTTCAACTTCCCAGTTCTCAGTGTACCTTGGAAGAATTATCATCACACAATACTATAGCTTTGAACAATGACTAGTTATCTATCGGACAGTTACATTTGGCTGATTTCCAGTTCACTGTGATAATGGCACTGCGATGCATGTGGCAGTGGACCTCAGATAATTTAGTCAGGCATTTCTAGACCCACATGCTCTTGTGCTACCTCAGCTCATTCGTCTGTGTGGTGGATCTAATGAGCCCCATTATGACATGAAAGACTGTCCACAACACTCTGCAGCACTACAGGTGCACAATAATGCACATGCTTTTTGTCTGTATACTCGGTATTGTGATTTACAATTTATAAGCCTTTTCAACAGATGGGCCAGCTCAAATGTGGCAGCTCTGGGAAAGGATGCTGATAAACACTTTAAGTGGCAAAGTTCAGTAAGTCTCAGCACTGTGGCTCTGCCAGGGTGGCTTCCAGTGTCTGCAGGCTTCTTGCGGGTATAAACACTTCTACTGTGGTTGATTTTAGCCTATCCCATAGATGTCACGAAAAGTGGGTTTGAAAGTGACATGCCCTCCATTATATGCTTTTCTGTGATCAGACATAGTCCAACCAGCATCAGGAGCGCAGATAGTGGTAAAATAGAACATAATTAATTTCAAGTATTTATTATCTTTATTTTTGGTATAATTTTTAAAACGTCAAGTTTATGTAATTTTTAAAGAATTCATTTTATTTTTGCTTATGTGTTTGGATGTGTCTGTGTCCATGGAGGCCAGAGGAGGGCATTGGAGTCCCTGAAGCTGGAATTACAGGCAGGCCTGAACTATCTGAAGGAGGTGCTAGGAACCAAGCTCAGGTTCTCTGCAAGAGCAGTAAGTGTTCTTATCCTCCTAGCCATCTTTCCAGCCCAAACTCCTTTAGTTTAATTATTATTGTGGCCACCTTGCCAGTGGTCCGGAGAAATTAACAGTGGGCTGTGATGGTGCAAGCTGGCTCCAACACAACATGTGGTTGGCTCCTGCCGGGAAGGCATGTCAGAGCGCAGTTCTGCAGTTCCTGTCTTGGCTGTGATAGTAGCACTTTGCTTTGGCTGGGGGCAGCAAGGTTTGGTAAAATCCACATTCTCGTGACCACATGGCTTCTGGAGTGGAAGATCAAGACCAATCCTGATTTTGAGCTCAAGCATCCGTTATCACGGGTCCCACTGGCATTCTTGATTGGTGAGCTCAGGCTTGGACTGGCCTCTGGCATCCCTTGCATCTTCTGGCTGCTCTGTGACAGTTCTTGGAGACAGGTTCCAGCAACTCCCTAGCATTCTACTTCCTTATCCCTGCCTCTTCTGTGACAGCTCCAGGCTCAGGCAGGCTGAGCACTTCTGTATACTGCATGAGGTTTTGCTCTTGGTTCAGAAATTCAGTTTTAATGGGGCATAAACAGCTTCTAGGGAGACACCACTTAATGGCTTCAAGTTCACCTTGGCTTGATTATGAAATCTCACAGGGAGTCAGATAGAAAAAGGAGCAGACCCAGGGTGGAAATGGTCAGCGTTTCTTCTGGAAGCACTTTCCTTGTCAGTTTCTCTCACTTGCCCTTTAGAAAGGAATAATTGGAGCCTAGAATTGTAAGTAACCGTGGAGATTGTGCTGGTTGTTTTTATTCTAAGTCTCTACCACCTAGCTTTCAAAACACTTGTTATTAAGCTGTTAAAAAAAAAAAAAAGAAAAAACCTGACATAACCTGAATCAGATTTATATAACCTTAAAACATTGATTTCTCTTATTTCCTCTTAAAAGGCATTTACAGTCCACAGTGATCCTGGGGATTATGAATTATTCCAAAATTCATTCTTGTCTATTTCGTGTGGAAGCTTATGGTTAAAACCAGAGAGAGAGAGAGAGATCCCTGCAATGTGAATTACCATTCCAGAGCCGCCTCAGGATTGGGGGTCTTTGTAACAGAACGAAATCATGGCATTAACAATTAATAAAGTGCTTCACAGATAAAATAGATTTGTTTCATTATCTCTCAGGATGGCCCTTCTGTAGTTTCTGAGTATCCCAAGTATCAGTGTAAAGTGGTCAGATCTGCTAGGTATGTGTGGTCTTCAGCTGAGTCCATGTTGCAGCTTTATGGGAATCAGTAGTTTTCTGGGTACCCAATAACATGGTGTCTTAATTAGAGTTTTACTGCAGTGAACAGATACCATGACCAAGGCAACTCTGACGTAGTTAGGGTTTTACTGCTGTGAACAGACACCATGACCAAGGCAAGCCTTATGAAGGACAACATTTAATTGGGGCTGGCGTACAGGTTCAGAGGTTCAGTCCAGTATCATCAAGGCAGGAGCGTGGAAGCATCCAGGCGGGCATGGTATAGGAGGAGCTGAAGGCTCTACATCTTCATCAGAGGGTTGCTAGTGGAAGACTCACTTCCAGGCAGCTAGGGTGAGGGTCTTAAGCCCACACCCACAGTGACACACCTACTCCAACAAGGCCACCCCTCCTAATACTCTACTCTCCAGCTCAAACATACACAAATCATCACACATGGGTTTTGAAGGTAAATTTCAATACAAATAAAACATGCTAATTCCACTTCAAGGGTCAGTAATGAAACCTTTCCAATGAAAACAAACATTTCAACTGGTAGTTGCAGGTCTTAATGTGCAAACCATAAAAGAGATAGAGCTGGCTAGCTCAGGGTTCAGTTTCGGGGCAGAAAACAGAAGACCTTGACACTGGCAATGTTATACTGATCTGTGGGACCAGCCTCTGGAACCTCTGACCATGATGCATACGCTGCCAGCCCATGACGAAGTAGACAGAATCCCGCACTCTAGGACAACTCCAGATCAGTATGTTGTGAACTGTCTGGGGGTGGTTGCACTTTTCTGTGCACTGGCCTCTGATTTCAGGTGCCATTGCTTTCTGCTAACCCGGTTAACGGCCTCTTCTTCAGCGTGCATTACGATTTCATTCAATACTAGATGTAAGTGTGTAATTTTTCACTTAGACAATTTGTACTGACTTGCTCACTCACTTGTGTACATGCTGTGTCTTTGACATGTAAGTCTTTTAATTTCACAGATGACATGTTAATTTGTATCTGCTGTCATATAAATTGTTCAACATACAGTTGCGAACAAAATTAAGCCCTTCATTAGTGGGATGTTTCCTTTGATTTCTGTTTTTCCCTTTGGTTATTTTCTCACTTTTCCATGGTAGGTGATGTGTTAATTAAAGTTCATTATTGGTCTTTGAGATGCCTCTTTCCTTTGTCGTTTTATGGCATGAGAGAACCAGCTGGTCTTGGCTTAGTAGTATCTTAATTTGGAGTTGACCTATCCAGGAACACATCTCATGCCCTGACACTGTGTCAGGGACATTTGGTGTACTTTAATATTCTCAGGAACTAGTCCTGGGTGGGTGCATGAACCAGGAGCTATACTTTTTTTTTTTTTTTTTTGGTTTTTCGAGACAGGGTTTCTCTGTATAGCCCTGGCTGTCCTGGAACTCACTCTGTAGACCAGGCTGGCGAACCAGGAGCTATAAATGCAGGAGTTATGATGGCCTGTCCCACTACCAGTCTCTGTGTTTGGCAGGGTACCATCTAGGTTCTGGTTTCTTCAGGACTGAATCCCGCAATTTTCTTAGTTAGGGTTTCTATTGCTGCAGTGAAAAGCCAGTCGGGGAGGAAAGGGTTTATTTGACTTACACGTCCAGATCATAGCCATTGGAGGAAGCCAGGACAGGAACTCAAGAAGGGTGGGAACCTGGAGGTAGAAGCTGACACAGAGGCCATGGACAAGGTGTTGCCTACTGGCTTACTGCTTCCAGTAACTTGCTCAACCAGCTTTCTTATAGAACCCAGGACCACTAGCTGGGAATAGCACCACACACAGTGGTCTGGGACCTCCCCCATCAATCACTAATTAAGAAAATGACCTACAGCAGGATCTCATGGGAACATTTTCTCAACGGAGGATTCCTTCATTCAGAAAGCTTTAGCTTATGTAAAGTTGGTATAAACCGCACACTGCTGTTATGTTCCGTTTACTTCTGGCCGCCTCTGTTTTATGCTTTCAGAAGGCCCAGACTATGTATTTATCTGTTTGCTTACTTTGGCTATTTTGAAGATTTGATTTTTTTTTCCCTAGGTATGTGAATGTGTGTGTGCGTGTGCAGGTTTGTGCATGTGAGTGCATGCTTGTGGAAGCCAGAAAGGGCACTGGATCCTATGCAGCATGGAGTTTAGAAGCAGGTGTAAGCCAGCCAATGGGGATGCTAGGAGCAGAACTCAGGTCTTCTGCAAGAGCAGTAATGCTTGTAACAGCTGAGCCATCTCTCTAGCCCCCTTATTTTAGATGTTTTGTTTTGTTTTTTTAAACCATGTTTTACTGTGTAGCCTAAGCTGGCTTTCAACTGTAGTAGTGCACCTCCCTCAGCCTCTTCATACTGAGAGTACAGGCATGAGCCACCACACCCTACTTTACTATTAAAGGCATTTCTTAGACCCTCTCGTGTTTTAACATATAATCATGAAAAGCAACCATGTCAACCTTAGACAGGAAGAGGAGCATGCAGAGAGCTGTCATGTTCCTTGTCGAATGGCTGTCTTCTTCTGTGTGGTGGCTGTGGGTGTTGATTTTAATGTAATTTTCCATAACAGATACCATAAATACATCCTTTTGTATAGATTAAATACCTGATGACCAGTTTAAATAGTTTAAATTTTACAGTTCATACTACTGACTCTAGCTGTTGTGCTTATGATGGTCGACCCGACAGCCTTCCCAAAATCAGCATCAGTTTTAAAATGTCAATTTTTCTATTAAAACATTTTAGACTGGGGAATTCAGCATATTTGGAGTTTTCTTTCTATGAGGGTACTATTCTGTGTCCTCAATGTTTTAGATGTTATAAATTGTCTTGAAGTATTGTAGATAGAGTAAATCCAAAATCCTGTGTACAAGATGAAGGTCACCACCATGAAAAGGTGTGCCATAAATGAATTAAATTGAGCTTGGTTTTTTGTTCTAGATGCATTTCCTATGTTTTGAATGAGGTCTGAGTGCTATATTAGAAATATTATTGATGTTGAATTTCTGATCAGTCCTGAGTCAAATGAGCTATTACGAACAGCTCAGAGATGCCAGCATCTATTAGACCCTGGACATGATGTCAACAGCTAGGCAAAAGTTCACTAACGTTAGACCTTTACTGAATGTTTAAAATGCAGTTTATAACCAGGTGGAGAAATACCTGGATTAGCCTTCACATTAGGCACAGAGTGGAATTTCCTGCTAGATGCTGATATTTATTCCTGAGTCCCACTTCTAGGAAGTGAACCCATTTTCTTCTCATAGAATTCACTCCTCCCACCGGTCTAAACTAGATAGTCTACTTGTAGGCCAGGGTGTCATAGATACATGGCTCTAGCTAGAAAATGTAAGTCTTTATTGAGAATTTTAAAACTACAACTCTGAAAAGTGGAGCAGTTCCTCATAGGGGCTGTGCTGGCGATTGAGTAGAAGGTAGATTCCAAGAGATCTCTGTACAGGACAAGTTCATTGCACGTGCGTCCTAAAGCCCAGAGAAGGTGCATCAGGCCTTCCTGTTGCCTCCTGTGATTCTCGCTCCCTTCATCCCACCTTGATGCATAGCCTATGCTGCTCCTGCTGTGTCTGTTACACACAGGCTAAAGATTGCTGACTGCCTCTCTTGGATGTTTATATTTGGAATATTTATCAGTGTCCTTTGTCACAGATCGAAGCCATGAAACATTTAACTGGATAATAGGGCATCTGGTTTCTGCCATACATTTTGGGAAGAGTGGCAGTGTTTATTTCCACCTGTCACAAAAGCAGACATGTATTGACACTAATTAAACTTGGGCCTGCATGTGTGGCAATGACTCTAGGTGCTTGCTTTAATACAAACATCACATGAGTTTTGATTAGAGCATTCAAACATCATCTCAAGGTGTGTGTATGTAGGTAAACAGAAGTATTTGTGGCTATAACAAATACATTGAGAGATTCGTATGAAAGAAGATATCAGTGCTTTGGCAAATTATCAATGTGCACATGTGTCTTCCTGGAAGGAAGCTAGACCGACTGCCACTCTCTCTTCAGCAGGCTAGAGTTTGGGGAACTGAGAGTTGATGCCACACAATGTTATGTAAACTTCCCTTCCTTTCAGGAAGTGCTGGAGTTGCTTCCTGAGAAGCCTTCTGTATTGTTGGAACACGTTATAAAAGAGCAAAGGCACACATCTGACACTTGGCTCCTGTTTGCCAGCTGGTTTCAAAAACTGTCATAGCTGTTTGTTCTTGATGCATTAGCAAAGTTTTCTTTTCTCCGTTGTGTTTGCTATATAACGTAAGCAGCATTAGATCAACAACAGTGACGATTTAGGATCTGTTAAGGCTTTAAGGATATAAAAACTCTGAGCCTCAGATGCAGTCTTACCTGGTAGGAGAGAGGGTAGGGAGCTCACTGGGAAGGAAGGCATCACTTATGAGTGAGGTCTGTTCCCCTTGGAGCAACAGAGAGGAGAAGAGAGATCTTCAGGGCTTGGGCAACAGGAGTTCTAGGAGAAAAAGGCCTGAGTGGGTCTGCACTGGGAGAAGTAGAAGGCGTATGGGAAGGCCAGACAGCCCAATGTGGGGCAGATATGGAGGTGACCGTGTGCCCCGTGCCCTGAACACAGCAATGGGTTCTTTGGCAGTGTAATGTAAACACTGAGTTGCATGGAGTTGGAGCCTGAGTCAGAGGGTTTTTCCCCCCATAAATGTGTATTGGGAAGCTGTGCACTTTGTATTGTCACTGTAGGTAACAAAGGCCTAGAAATATTTATCCTTTTCCTCTTGCAAGTATAGCCTGCTATCTCAATAACGGCAGCCTTGTTTCTGGTGTATGAAGGCTGCGGAAAATGGCTTTCCGTGCTTTGAGCTCTGATTGCTGCTGATGGCATTGAGGCAGGTTTTCTTCTTCCTGGGTGGAGCATCTGCTCTAACCATCAAGGTTGCTATAGCAACCTCCCTATGCTGTATATACTATGCTGTATATAATGCATAGCCTACATAGTTCACATAGTGCAATCAGTGGCAGGAGTTTTCTAAATAAAGAAATCAATGCTTTTAAAAATACACATACACTGGCTGAACATCTCCTATAAGGAGATGATTTTTTCTATCACCTCTGAAGTTACAACTCAACAGTTGAGAGAGGAAAGGCTTCAGACTTGACGACATGCTTGAACTTTGACATTTCCCTGTAATGATGGTGATGTGTCAGAAGGCCCTGTGGGAGGGGCCTTCTACCTGGAATAGCAGCTGGACAGCATCCAACCTCAGGGACTCTGGCCCAAGGGACCAATGTTGGAACCAAGAATGGCAGAATTGGTCCAGGTGCAGTGGAAAAGCTTCCTGTCATGCCTGCTGATAAGAGAGTTGCTAGGATCTGGAGACTGTGTGCAGAGGCTTCCAGAAGTTAATTTCAAGGGTTTGTGAGTTAGCGTTATGGGAAGTATAGGGGAACTCTCACATCAGGCTCCCCTTCATGTTGCTAGATATAAGAAGGCCTATCCTGCTTCTGCCCCCTTTGCCCAATTCTGTGTTCTCATTCCAGTTTGTTATTCCCAGTTGAATTGGCAGAGAACCTCAGACAGATGAAGCTGTTCTGGCCAATTATTGGTAGAGCCCAGGCTAAGAAGGGTACTTCTCTGTTTGTGGTCCAGGTTTCTCTCTTCCCGTTGCCTCTTAGAAAAGAGCAGCAGTTTCGGAAAGCCCACTCTTGTTTAGATCTTGTTGTCAGCTCAGTATCATTTTGAGGAAATCTTGGACCATGGATTGACTGGTTCTGATGAATCCCAAGGAGATCTGGGGAAATGGCTCAGCCTGTAAGGAGCTTGCTGTGTTTGCTGTCTAACCACTAGGTCTTGGGTTAAAAATCCTCGAACACACCTAAAAAAAGCCAGACACTAGGACCTAGGTTGTCAAGACGGCTTAGGTAAGTGCTATTGGAGGCCAAGCCTGATAAACCTAAGTGTGATCCCTAGGAAACCATATGTTGAAAAAAGAACTGACCTCTGTGTGTTGTCTCTGACTTCTACACAGGTGCTGTGGTACCTCCGCCCCCAACAAACAAACAAATATTTGGGAGAGCTGGGCATGGTGATTAACATTCAAATTATAGCACTAGGGAACTGAAGACACATATACCTGGAACTTCCACCTACTTGGAGAAATCAGGCCAATGAGAGACCTTGTCTCAAAAAGCAGACTAACTGAAAAGGGATGCTCCTGAGGAAAGACACCCAAGATTTCCCTCTGGCCTCTAAGCATAAACATACCCATAGCCGTGCATGGGCTTGTGTGTGTATACATCACCATACCACACACACACACACACACACACACACACACACACACACACACATACACACACTCACACACACACATACACACATTCACACACACACACATACACATACACTCACACAGACACACACACACACATACACACACACACACACACATACACACACTCACACACACACATACACACATTCACACACACACTCACATACACACACACACACACATATACACACACACATACACACACACTCACATACACACTCACACACAAAAACACACACATATACACACTCACACACACACACACATACACATACACACACACATATACACACTCACACACATATACACACTCATACACACATACACACACACTCACACACACACACTCACATACACACACTCACACACATATACACACTCACACACACTCACACACATACACACTCACACACTCACACACATACACACACTCACACACATATACACACTCACACACACTCACACACACATACACACACTCACACACACACTCACATACACACACATACACACATACTCACACATATACACACACTCACACACACACACACTCACACACACATACACACACATATACACACTCACACACACACTCACACACACACTCACAGTGAGGGGGGTGTTAAACCCAAGAGTTCTCTAAACTTAAGAAGTAATAATCTGCACCTTAAAAACAAAATCTCTTGAGCTGGCAACACGGCTTCATTCCTAAAGGTGCTCTCCATGCAAACCCCATGACCCAGGTCCAATCCATGGAGCCACATAAAGGTGGGAAGAGAGACGGACTGCATGAAGCTGGCCTCTGACCTACACACCTGTGCTCAGTCATCACACACGCAAACATACACAGTAATAACCAATAAAAACATCTTTCTCCCTGTCAGAAACTCCACCAATATTAGTGCTTAATTCATGTTTTAATAGATCAGGACCCAGGGATTTGGGAGTTCTGTAGTCTCCTATAATTTGTCAAATTTCAACGTTTTTATTAAAATGTTTAAGCCACAGTATCTAGAGAGAATATTTAATTTATTTGTGCTTAAGTGTATTTAATTTTGTCCTAAATAAAATCACTCCTTTAAGATTCTTTTTTTTTTTGCTGGTAACCCTTTTCTTTTAATTATATAATATCAAGTGCAAGAAACATAAACTCTAAGCCTAAGTTTCTCATGACTTAAGAGACTCCGAGCATACAACACCATCAACTGTTTCAGCTCTAAAAGGCTCTGTGTACTTTTAGTATAAAATTTTAAATTAAGCCGGGCAGTGGTGGCGCACGCCTTTAATCCCAGCACTTGGGAGGCAGAGGCAGGTGGATTTCTGAGTTCAAGGCCAGCCTGGTCTACAGAGTGAGTTCCAGGACAGCCAGGGCTACACAGAGAAACCCTGTCTAGAAAAAAAAAATTAAATTAAAAGCCAGTTTATTCACTTAATTTTTTTTTCCTTTCCAGTTTAAGGGATGAGACACCTGGTGTCTGTTAAGCCAGTATTCCTCACACAGCCACATTTAGCCCTGCCTCCCCCTTAAAAAACAACAAAAACCAACCAAACAAAAACCTCTTTAAACATTTGAGTCAGAGTCTTTCTAAATTGCCCAGGCAGGCCTCCTGCTCCCAACCTCTGGACTAACTGGGATTACAGGTCTCTGTCACCAAGCTCTGCCCAGTCCGTGGCTGTCTCCAACAGAGAAGATCCAGATTCAAGACTCAGCATGTCTGAGTATCTGCTCTGCGGAGCACAGTGCTAAGTGCCTTCCTTGCATGGAGGGTCACATACAATCTGGCTCCCTCTGTTAGGTGGGCATGATCCGGGCTCATGGCAGATCATTACATTGCTGGTCAGCTCTCAAGCCTGCTTTGAAGGAGGTCTCAGAGCGCTTTGCCTCCAGTCCAGCCTCAGTTCAGCTCAGGAACTTGTACCAGCAGAAACCCATTAATCCTGGCTTCAGAAAAGCTTCACAAACTTTAGAACTACTTAAGTTCTTAAAAGCTTAAACGGGTGGGGGCTGTGGAAGGCTGTTAAACTCGTCCTAAATCAAGAAAGGAAGGTTCCGCCTTAACGAACAGTGAAGGCGCTTATTGGTTAGGCTTGCCCAGGGGCTGACTCACTTCTTTAGCTGTAGCAGAGGGCCACGCCCTACATTCCAAAAACCCTGTGCAGCCTGAGGCGCGCGGGCCTTGGCTTCTGTAGCCCTTGAGCTCAGTGTTGTCTGCTCCAGACTGTGCCTCCCAGAGGCGGTCTGTGGGGACAGCTGGTCACTCCCCACCGCTAGCCCGCTGCCCACTGAGCCCCGCGCAAACTTCTCAGGAACTTTCCGGCAGGCTGCCTTCGGGAGGAGAGGTACGTGCGGCTCTTTGTGGGAAGGCAGTTCGTTAAAAAATCCTCCAGGGTGATGCGTTGTAGCAGCGCCAGATGGTGAGACTCCAGGAAAAGTAGGCAAGGAGCAAGTTGCGCTTGGTGCTTGGCTTCCACAGAGCGCTCTGTGATCACCAGTGGGATTTCTTCCATCAAGTGATGTCAAGGGAATGGCTTACTAAATGGGCTTCAGTGCTAAACTAGATACTGCCTAGTGGCAGTGCGCGGTTGCTGGAACTGTGACTCTGGATCGGTAGGGAAAATTAACAAATGTGCCAAATACTGTGTGATGCTAGCCCTGAAGTTCCGAGTGTGTTATATACAACCCACATACAAGTGGTTTCAGTTTGGGGTTGTCAGACTTCCCTAGAGGAGGTTTTTGAAAGGTGAGACTGTATTTACAGCTTGGGTACTGAGATTTTAGGAGTACATGCCTCCTCCAAACTCACCTCTCCATAAGGTCTTCCAGCAAAAACAACGGAGGAGCTGGCGACTGAGCTCTGTACAAGGTGCCAGAAGGAAGCACGTGCCGCCTGTGTTTTCAGGAGAGTGTTTACTCTGCAGGCTGCTGCTTCTCTTAGTGCTGCATGGTGATTGCTCTAGTGAAAATAACCAAGCACGCACGAGGGTTGCTCTTGTCTTTTGTTGTGTGTTATTACTTGAGTTGTCCCCAACAAGAATCTGAGTGGTTTTCATGAGTGGGGTAAATTTTTATTCTACTTTTAACCTGGTTGAGTTACTGTGTGTGTTCCTGGGGATACAGCCCAAGGTCTCCCCTGTGATGCGTAAGCATCCCACCAGTTAAGCTAAATCTCGAATTCTTTGTCTTGTGGGTTTTAAATTTATGTAGAAGCAAACTTAGTAAGCGTCTTTTTAAAAAATCTGGTCAGCAAATGTATTTGTATTGTACAAGTTGATTCTTATTTTATTTTTTGGTGGTGGCCGTTGGATCCAGGGCCTCTCACGGAGCTAGACCGCCCAGCCCCCAGGTTAGAAGAAAGTTTCTTGCCTTGCCATGGTTTGGGAAGGTGGTGGGCTGGAAAATATCTTTTGAGTTTTAAGGAAATAGACAGTCCAACAGAGATGCTATCGGAAGTGGAATTAGTGTGTACCAGATAGGCGGGCACTCGGTGTTCTGATGGCACAGGCAATAACAGGGACATTTTAAAACGGACCCATGGTTGAGAATGTGAATTAAGCTAGGAACATTATCTCTGCACTTCTGCATCTACGAAGGTGTAGCCTGATGCTTCCAGTCAGTGGAGGGAGAGTAGAGTAACATTCTGCGAAACTGACCTTAGGTCTATAAAGGAGACTTCTCTAAATGGAATAATAAAAACTGCTTGTTGATGATTGGGGATGTTAGTTACCCTCTCAGTGCCCCCTGCAAGCTCCTGGGCTAATTGTTAAGCCAGCTGTGCTGCCTTACACTAATCCAGTGCTTGGGTGAAAGGTAACACTTGGACAGTTTGAGGAACAGCCTCTGAGGTAGCCCAAAGGAAATGGAAAGATAGCTTGTTGACTTTTAAACATCTAACATTTAAAGGCATAATTAGGTAAGGATGGTTCATCTCATCTGTTGTTGTTACAAAGCCTGGACACTTAACGGAGAGCCTTCTTCCCAACTATTGAGATGGTCAGCATCCACCCTGCCCCCACCCGCTGATTTTCACAGTAGCTAAGAGGGAGGTGAATTACCCCTGCCCTATATTTAGAGACTTGGTCTAACCTGCCAGTTATTCTCTTAGTTAGAAGTCACCACCAAGCATTTGTTTCCCCTGTGGCTCTAACCACTGTCAAGCACTGCTAGTTTTCCTTATGTAAACGATCTTCAGGAGAATTTTGGTTTGAAACAGATTTTCCAAGCGTTTTAAAAGGCCCTTAGTACCCCTGTGCCTGAGTCTCAAAGTTCACAGAACAATATATTTACTCAGGAAGCTTGAGGTTTTCAAATATTAACTGAGCAAGCCCTATGCTCTTGGGTGGTTTGATACACGTGGCTGCCTCAGAGCTATCAGTCTTTGTTGCCTTTTAGTTCCCCTGAAGCTCTATAGCTCTGAATTTGACCTTCCTGCTCCTCAGGAAGTGCACACTGGTTCTCTCCAAGTGTGAAGCCAAACACTGGATCTTGACTTTTCAGGGATGACTGTTCCTAAGAGTACACCCACAACAGAGCACACCCACAACAGAGCACACCCACAATGCTTGATAAGCCTTGTGGGAATAATTTTCCAGTTAGGTTGGCTCTTTAGTGTTTAGTGTTAAACTCGCTTTTTCAAAGGGTGAAGTAGGGGCTGGAACGATGGCTCAGGGCATACTCACTGGCTGAGAGTACACGCTGCTTTTGTCGAGTTCCTGAGTTCCATTTCCAGCACCCATGTCACGCAGCTTACAACCATCCATAACTCTAGCCCCTGGGAGACCTGGTGCCCCTAGCTTCCAAGAGCATCTGCACTTATGCCCCCATACACATAATTAAGAACAATACAGATAATTTGAAAGGGGGAAGAATGAGGGAAAGGACATGGGAGTGGATAAGATTTAATCCGTTAGAAGAGGGGCAAGCTGCAGTCTCTCAGCAGAGGTGGCCATCTGCAAGCACACCGTGCTGCAGGAAAACAATGCCATCTTCCTGGAAGACCACTGGGGCACCTAGTCCAACTCCTCCCACCTCCTCACCTTTTCCATCAGTCTTACTTGGAACTCTCCACCTCTCCAGCCAAGAATGCCTTGGCCACCTCCTCAGATTTCTACATCCTAGCTGTTTGAAGTGACAGTTGTGCTCCAGGATGTTGAAAGAGCACACCAGGGCTTACGGGTGTAGCTCAGTGATAGAGCATTTTCAAAGCACCATAGGATCTCATTCACTTCTTCGCACTAAAACAAACAAACAAACAAACAACAACAGCAACAACAACAACAAAACACAAGAACTCACAAACAGGATATGCTAGTGTGATGGTTGAACCGAATGGGGATAATCTTAGAAAAATCACAGCCGGGCAGTGGTGGCGCACGCCTTTAATCCCAGCACTCGGGAGGCGGAGGCAGGTGGATTTCTGAGTTCGAGGCCAGCCTGGTCTACAGAGTGAGTTCCAGGACAGCCAGGGCTACACAGAGAAACTCTGTCTCGAAAAACCAAAAAAAAAAAAAAAAAAAGAAAAATCACAAGAAAGAGGGATGCCAGAAACTAGGTTTGCAAAAGCAGGTAGGTGGTCAGTTCTCAAGGCATTGGATCAGAGTGTGTGGTGTTGTCTAACAGATTTGTAGAATATATTTTTGAAAAGATGGGTGAAGATCACATAGAAAGCCAGTGATGAGAGCTGGGGTGGTAGCACATGCCTGTAGTTCTACTCCTTGCCTGAAGTCCTACTCCTTGCAAAGCAGAAACAAGTGCATCTGGAGCTCAGGGCCAGCCAGGGCTTCATGGCGTGACCCTCAACAGTTTCTCAGTATCGGACTCATTACCTCACTTCTTTCTTAATGGAGGCGTCAATTAAGTATTTCGGGAGAGTGGCATAGGTGTGGCATGTCAGCCTTCGTACACCATTTAAAGTTCTGTGTGTTCTCTATCCAAGAGGGAAAGGTGGGTTGGAGAGCGCTATGGTTATGTGAGCTGGTCAAGAGGACAGTGATGTTAGACTGAAGCAGCCATCCTGATCGACATGACTTGATAAAGCTGAGCGCTCGGATTGCTAGAGGTGGAGTACTGGGAAGATGCTGTTTCCATGGTTCTTGGACCCACTGCATCTAACAGAAAAGAACTGGGACTCTGGACCAGGGAACCAGGTCTCGGATGATTTATTGAACACCTTGGGCCTCCATTTCCTAAGTCACAAAACAGAAATAGAAGAATCCTTACCTCATTAGAGGTTGGAGACATTGAAGAATTAAAGTTGATAATTCTCTGGAGAAGCTCCAGAGCAGTAGTAAATGTCATGTCCTACCCTTAGTGATTCAATGTTGCTGTGGCCTCTATAGCTTTCACAGTACTGCTTGAGGCAAATGGTTCCTTGTACTGGGTTTACGTTTAACTTCACGTCCGGTGTGAGCAATGCAGTTTTTGAGAGGGTTTGTAATCATTTGAGCAGTGGTTCACAGACACTGAGTATGCTCACTGTAAAGAGGCTAGGATGTTGCTTGTTTAATAGAAAGATGCAGATAGCCAACACCAAATTCTGTATGTGCCCCCTGGCATTACACGTGCTTTCTTATGAAGAGCTGTAGCCTGGTTTTAAGAGGAATATGTACTGAACTAGGGTGTAGCAGACTAGTTCCTGAATTTAGTACAAATTTTCTTTGTGTAATTTGGTCAACTGACTGTAGTTCTCCTTAGAGACTAGTTTTACCCTCTAGAGGATAAGTGGTAATGTCTGGACATAGCTTTTGTTGTCGTGACTGGGAGCCAGGCAGGCGGGTATCCATCTTACAGGCACAGGATGGCCCCATGACGGGCTTGCCCTGTCCAAACTGTCAGTTGTACAGTGTTGAGAAATCCTGGCTTCACAGTTGAGTGCTTGCTGTGTTTGTGAAATTGGAATAGCTGTTTTTGCTTCAGCAGTATCACCAGCTAGCTGAAAGAATGTTTAATGAGAAAGCCTTTGAGATTTAGTATGTTCTAAAATCTGCAGGTGTCTACAAGTTTGTTTTTAATCATTGGTTCCATGGTCAAACAGTATTTGCCCCTTCTCTAGAGGAATCTATGGTAGTGCTTTGGAAATAAGGTGAACCTATACTTGTATCTCTGCTCACCAGTGTAGCTGCTTTGTGATTTGACTAACCAGTGGCACAGTCCATGTTAGGCTGTCTTGAATTCTTCTCTGCCATTAATCTAAAACTCTTCAATTTAGCCTTTGGCAAATTTTTAAGACAAAGACAAAAAGCAAACGTTTTTTGCCAAAATATCTTAAGAAGTCTAGGCCACTTACTAATATTTTTCTTTTTTAAAATATTTTTGGCTGGCCTGCCATAATTTATACCACTCTCAGCACTATGGTCTTCCATATTACTACTAGAATGGCCCGTTAAACCCCCAACCCACCCCCATCCCTACTTAAAGCTTTCAACTGCTTTTCCAGTCTAAAACCCATGTTGTGCCAACAAGCAGCATGGTCAGGCCTGTAGCAGCAATACCCAACTTCTGTCTTGGTTACTGTTCTGTTTCTGTGAAGAGATACCAAGACCAAGGCAGCTCTTAGAGAGTATGTAATTGAAGACTTACTTATAGTTTCAGAGGCTTGGTCCATTCTCATCATGGCAGAGAACTTGGTGGCATACAGGTGTGGTACTGGAGAAGTAGTTGAGCACTGCATCCTGATCCATAGACTGACAGAGACAGACACTGGGCAAGGCGTGGATTTTTGAAACCTCAAAGGCCACCCCTAGTGACCACTTTCTTCAACCTCCAAATCCTTCTAATCCTTTCAAGTAGCACCACCCCATAGTGACCAAGCATTCAATTATATAAGCCTATGGGGGGAGGGGCTTAAGATTTATTTATTTATTATATATAAGTAAACTGTAGCTGTCTTCAGACATACCAGAAGAGGGCATCAGATATCATTATAGATGGTTGTGAGCCACCATGTGGTTGCTGGGATTTGAACTCTTGACCTCTTCAGTGCTCTTAATTGCTGAGCCATCTCTCCAGCCCCCTGGGGGGGACATTCTTATTCAGACCACCACACAGCATTATATAACTTATTTTTGTATGTTTGTTTGTTTGTTTGTTTGTTTTCATGAAGAGGATAATGGAATTGAGTAGTGCTTACTAAAATGTGGTATTTGGAAAGAGGATGCATAAGAAATTTGGCTTTTTAAAAAACTCACAGGTAACAAAGAAAGAATTCTTATGTTTACTGCAGAAGGTTGTAAACTTTTTTTGTTTTATGTACATGGGTGTTTTCCCTGCATGTATGTCTATGAACCATGTGCATGCAGTGCCTGTGGAAGTCAGAAGAGTGTGTCAGATCCCTTGGAACTGGAATTATAGATGGTCGTTAGCTGCCATGTTGGTGCTGAGATGGAACTCTGGTGTTTTACTAAAGCAGAAAGGGCTCTTAACCATTGAGCCCGCCTCCAACCTCTGACAGATGTAAACATTTAAGAGAAATGGAGTTTTCTGAGCTGTAGTTTTGACCTGATAGGGAAGGACCAGAATAAACACTGAGGGAAGAAGTGGTTAAGGGAGCTGGGGAGTGCTAATGGGGGGGGGGTGCTCATGTAGGGGTGCTCATGGTGAAGCAGAGGGAGTACTCATTGCATGAGGTGGGTGTGCTCATGATGGGGAGGGGAGCCGTACGGTTGTGAGGAAGACAAAAGTCACCTGCTTTATTTAAGTCTAGAAGTTTCCAAGAGGCGAGCTTGCATGTTTGGGAATTACTCTTCTATAAAAACTATCAGTGTTTGTGGTAAGCAGTGCAGTTCTGTGATTTTCCTACTCTTCATATGATTTCTTAATATATTTCCCAGTGTCTTTATGTAAGCAGCATACCGAACCAGGGTACATGCAGAGACATCAGCATTGTCATCCTAAGTACAGAGGTACTATGTGGGCCACTCTTCTCGGACCCTTCTCTTTGTATCACGCCCCACAGCCCACTGTGTAACAGCATGCAGCTTCCCTGTAAGAGCATTTACCATGTGTATTTTTTACTTAAGAGTGTGGGTTTTGATAGAGGTCAGATGCTGAGAAATTCCAGTGTTCAAATCCACTTGCTGTCTGTGCGTATAGGAGTTTTACAGTTTGTTAATTTCCCCAGTACTGAAGAGTTCTATATCATAGGAGGATGCTCTATTAACTGTGTTGAAAACAAAGAGTTTTCACACAAAAAGAACCAAATTGTATAATCCTCATGTGGTGAGAATTTTGGTTTATTTGAAAAAAAAAAAAAAAAAAACCACAGAAATATTATGAGAATGTGTTTTTGTTTTAATCCCAGGTGTAGGATATAGGGCTCCTTCAGATTGTCCATAGCTGCTGACTGTGATTTGTCTCGTGCTCTAGCAGGGGCATCATTTTGCCAGCTGCAGATAGTTTCTGTGATTGCATGATGTTTGGAATTCTGAGGATTCTTTTCAGAATGTATATAAATGTTAGGGTCCCAAGAGGCAGAAAATAGATATGCTAACAGCAAAGATCAAACTTGCCCCAAGGAACTCTAAACCCCTAATCAGCAGAAAGTAGTCTAATGATAATGTCAGTTTCCTCTTCCCGTCTATCCTTTGCTCTCTCCTATCTAGTGTTTAGGGGAGTGAAAGGGTGGAGAACAGGGTGGAGAAGGGTCAAGAAAAAAGAGTCCACAAAGTAGCCAAGGACCAGTTCACATCCTCACTTACAGAACTTGAACCTACCCCAGAGGCAGGGGTAGAATCCACAACTCATTCACCCTGTGAATGGTGACAGGCGGGGTCACAGCAGCCATGGCAGGGCATTCGCAGTGGGCACGGCCTGGGCAGCAGGGCACACAGCTGAGACTAAGCACCGTGAGCACTGCACCCTTAGTTAAGTTAGCCTTCAGCGTCACTTAGCTCTGCTGATCGGACAGAAATATTGGTGATGTTCCACCTCTAATGGCCTCAAGATGCCTGGAGGTTGCTGGGTAATCAACATTGGCAAAAAAAGCCACCACCACCAACAAAACAAAACAAAAAAAAACCCCAAAACCAACAAAAACAAAACAAAACAAAAAACCCTTACTCTCAGAGAATCCTTCTTGTGGGATCGTAAACCAAGATTTTAGTTTATTTAGACTGAGTTTATTCTAGAACTTACCAAGAAGATAACTTTGAACTTGGAGATTACTCTGCTGTAAAAACTAACTGAGTCTGTGCTTAAGCATTGTGAATCTGCTTGTTGTTGTTTTTCTTCTCTCCAAATTATGAGACAAGCTACTAGTAAATAAACTAAAAGACTAGTGAAATTATAATTTTAGGTAGCACCAATGATTTTGAGACCTGATGGGTATGGGTGACTTCTCCATGTTAGATACATTCTATCCCTTCGTTTTCTGGGGTGCAGGACTAGAAATTACCATATGCTGCTTCACGTGCTTGCCGGCTGCATACATGTAGGCAAAGGCCTAAGCATCAGCTTCTGCAGTATTTGCTGTTACTCTCCAAGTTCTAGATTGCCTAGCCTAAAGGGATGAAGATAGAGTTCTTTCCATTTTTAGGGAAGGCACTACTCAGAGGCAAAACCTATTCTAGACGTGGAAGGAATAAAAGCAGTTAAAACAAATGGAGCGATAAGCCTCATTACTTAAGGTGTAGGCCTAGGTAGTTTAACCTTGAGAGCTTGCTTTGTTTAACACTACAGGGTGTGAGCTTACATTCTCCCCTCCCCCAAAGCAGTTCTTTCCCATCTCTGGAACTCCCCAAAGCTTCCCTTCCCTGGCCACAATTGGTTCCTACCACCCTTTGGTGGGTGTGTCCCATACTAGGGCCAAGAGGCAGGTCACTTACCCATGTCTGATGTTGGGAACAGCTCACTAGAAGATACTGTAAAATAAGCCTGTTTCCCCCCCAAGGTCAGACGCATGAAACAGTGTGGGTGCTGAGAACTAAAAATCAGCCCCTCTGGAAGAGCATATAACACTCTTAGCTGTCAAGCTAGTTCTTCAACTCCAGGAATAAAATTTTCGGAGGCCAGTCTGGCCAGTGCATAGAAAAATGACCCTGTCCTAGGGCAGCACTATTAGGCCTTTGTCAATCTGACTTAATGGTGGACTTGTCCGTATGCTTTGGAGTTCAGATTGCTTGACTTGGAGTGTGGGCTTGCTGCTCTCCCTGAATACCACAGGGTGTATCTTTAACCTCACATGGTGCCATGTCTAGCCATGCAGGGAGACTCCATCATGAATTGCTGCTCCATGCCAAGTGTGCATTCTTATAGCTGGAGCTTGTGGTCCCCGCCAGTGAGCAGGTACCACCCTGACCTATGTTGTAGTTCACGTTTCTCACAGTATTCAGTTGCCTTTTTTAAAGATTTTTTTTTTTAAGATTTATTTATTCATTTTATGTGAGTGAGCACACTGTCGCTGTCTTCAGACGCACCAGAAGAGGGCATCAGATCCCATTACAGATGGTTGTGAGCCACCATGTGGTTCCTGGGAATTGAACTCAGGACCTCTGGAAGAGCACTCAGTGCTCTTAACCACTGAGCCATCTCTCCAGCCCTTCAGTTGCCATTTTTACCTCAGTACTACTTGGACTGTGTTTAGCACAAAAGATTAGGGCCCCACCTTGGGCTGTGGTGAATCCAAGAAGATTCCCCTCTAAGCTGGCTTCCCCTGCCTTGCTTGTCTACCTCAGGAGTGCCCTTCCTATCTGATTCTCAACACGGGACTGTGATTGCCGTCCCAGTATGGTTACCATTTGATACAACTTAGAAATACGGAGAGGAGATGAATATCATTAGGGGCCTAGTCACAAAGGACGTAGGGCTCCGTTCTGTGAGTGACTGATGCACACGTGAGTAAGGAAGGCAAGTTCACTGCTATAGTTGCAATTACAAGGCGAGCGAGCAGGCCCTGTCACTTCTCACTTAAAGTGTACAAACTACCAAATAGCTACAGAAATCCCTGATCAAAGCAGCTCATGACTAACAATTTGCAGAATTTTTAGTGTGGTTTTTGTATTGCTAAACATTCTTAGAAGTGTATGAAATATACTTTGGTTTGGTCCTTAGGATCATAGCTTGGATCCAATATCCTGAGCATTTTAGTTGCCAGAGGGTATGGTAGTTTAAAATTTCTATAAATCCTAAATTCCCACTGCTGTACTGAAATGGTCTCCTACAGTTAACTTCTGTTAATTGTGATTTTTGTATATTGTATATTGTCTTTTTTTGAGACAGGGTCTTTCTTACTGCTATATACTAGTTGTTCAAGAAAGCACAATGTAGTCCAGACTGGCCTTGAACTCATGACAATTCTCCTTCTCAAATGCTGGGATTACATATGTGAGCTAAGGCTCATATGTGAGAAAGTGTAGATTCTAACTGTTGAGCTGCTGGGTGATCGGTCCAGGGACCTGAGAGATCCTTCTTAAAACTTTAGCCTATGCTCTAAGGAGCAGACTTCTCAGCAGAATGAGGAATCAGATGCATTTACTTCACGCCCATGGCAAAGTCAGAGGTAGGAAGTTGTTTCTTAGCAGAGAGCCAACAAAGAGAATACCCTTTATAACTTGAACAGGGCTGGACCTCAAAGAGGTCCTGTTAATTTCATAGGCCTGTAAGACTCCAAGGGACTCCTCATAGAGGAAGAGTCAAGGGATGGACTGGGGCATCTGCTCAGGGAATCCGAAGGGAATGATTTCTCCCTGGATTGAAGAAAAAAACAAACAAAAATCAAAAAAAAAAAAAAAAAAAAAAAAAAAAAGAAGCAAGCATTCTAATGTCACCTCTTTCCTTAGAGTGTCTACACACTAGGTTTGGATTCTTACGATTCCCTGCCATGTCATTCCTGGGCTGTCACTCTGCCCAGACTCATTCTCTTAAGAATTTAACAAGGTCATCTGACTAAGTCCTGTGCCCGTGTAGGGTAGGAACATGTTCTTAGCCAGCAGCATGCCAAACCCTGACTAAATAAGGGAGTCTCTTTTCTCAGTGACATCTTCTCTGTATAGCTAAACAGTTGGGGAAGATGATTCAACTGAGAATTCAGCCTTTAGAGAATGTAGGTGTTACCATGGTTAAGTATGAAACATACCTTGTAGGTTTATGTAAACAGAACCCAAATATAGCCAATATAGGGAGCAGCCACCACTCTAGGGACTGGAAGGGAGTGCCTGTCATAGCTGAGCTCTCTAGATCTTGATTCATATCTCACTGAAGAGGATGTGATCTTGACACATTGCATGGACAAGAAAGTAATATGGCGCCTTGCTAGTAGAACTTGCTACAAACCTGCCTTCAGAACTTACTGAAAATATTTCTTTAGAAGGGCCCAAAGGTGGGCTATTCAGAGGGAAATGTCACCCAGGAAGCCTCTTCTCCAACACTGTTGAAGACAGTCTGCTCTGTAAGGACCCCAGAGCCAGAAAGTGAGCCAGGAAGTGTAGCTCCTTGCTCTACAGTGTCTCCAGTGTGACTTGCCCACAAAACTCAAACTGACATTATGCCAGCCCACAAATAAACAAACAAACAAAAAAACCATGGAGGTTGGTCCCAGATTGGAGTTTGCCAGTCAAGCAGTAAAGGGCGAATTTGTATCTGAGAGGCAATATCTCAGTACTGACATGGGGAGAAAAGGTCCCTCCTCACTGGATTCCGGTTTTCTTCTGTTCAGCCTGGCAGTTGTTTCACACTTCTTAAAACTTCTGAGTTTATTCCTGGCTTGTCCCTGTAGTGACTCAATCCTGAGGGCTGATTGAAGATTAGATTTCTGTTTCTTGTTTGCCTCCTAAGCCATGGGAGGCATTTGGAGCAGCTTTTATCAAGTGTCACGTGGCTTGGTGACATTTCACATGTCTTGCCTAATGCCAGTGAAGGTGCATAACACAGCTGAAGCTGGAGTTGCCTGTGAAACCATTAGAGGATTTCATGTCTGGGAAGAGTTTGATAGTACACTCCAGGGTTCTGGTTTTATTCATACAAGGTAGGTGTTTTGTTCACTCACGACTGCATTTCTTGTTGACCTGTGATCTGGCTCCTCCCTCCACAGCTTTGACTTGCTAGTTTTCTCTGGTCTCTTGCTTTATAACACAGTGCAGTGTGTAAGTCAGCGTTCTGTTTGATAATTAGACATACTCAGCCTTAACCTTGACTCCTAGTTGTCTTGTCTTCTCTGCCTTGCCTTCTTTTCTCCACTTCTGGGTTCTCTTCTTTTGTCGTGTTATCTTAACCTCATAACAACCCTAGCGGTATTCTTAGGTGGATTTGGGGGAGGTTCAGACATTAAGGCTTGTTAGAAATCTTTTAAGTTTTCTGCTTATATTTTAAATTAGATTTTGTTGGATAACTGCACAATGCAGAGTAGACACCCACAATCTTACATCCTGGTAACCATGATAACATAAAAAAAATAAAAGCACACATGTTTGTGGTTAGTACACAAACTTAACAGAAGCTATTGATGAGATGTACAGGCTGTCATCAAATGTGTTAGTATACTTGTGGAAAAGGGGGGGAGTATTTGTGGCATATCACCATTTGTTCTTAATAGCTAAGATTTCTATACTTAGAGTATTTTGGAGATCTTGTCTAACCATGCATAGAAATCTTGGTTTTTGACCTTAGCGATGATATGGTATTTCATTAAAGGAATATAGAGTAATTAATTTCACCTTTGTCTCTCTCTAGCCGTTTTAATAGTTGCCAGATTATTCCTGTGTGCGTGCTCACCTATTAGACTTGTATTCTGCCCTATGTGTAAATTTTGCTGCTAGATGTGTGCATTTAATTTCTGTCAGTGGCGTTTCTGGACCAAGGGTTAATTAAATGCACATTAACCTTGCTAGATAAACACTGCCAAACTGGATTCCACAAAGGACACCAATTTTTATTTTAAGCCAAATTCACATTTTTAATTTTTGTTTATGATATACTAGCTTATGAGCCACTAACTTATATTTACTAACTTATGAGCCACTGTAAAGTCGTAAGGTATCTGCCTGTCTGTTCATTTGTTTGTTTGTTTGAGACAGGGTCTTAGTGTGTGATCCTGGCTCCTGGAACTTACTGTATACACTAGGCTGGCCTCAAACTCAGAGAGATCTGCCTGACATCCACAATGAAGAGATAAGGTACATGCAATGTGTTTAAAGTAATAAAATTGAGCTTTTTAACATATTCACCACCTTAGGTATTTATCATTCCTTTCCTGTAAGAAGATTGGGAACCCTCTCGTAGATCTTTTGAGATTCAATGCAGTATTGTCACCAAAGTTGCATTTTTCCACACCCCTAGCCCTGTAAATCACGCAGCGTTAACTGTGCCAGCATGGTAAGTTAGAGGTGTTGTCTGTGTTCTTTTGTTTCTTTTCAGTTTGGATCAGGACCTGGGTTCTTTCCCTCTTCTTTGTCCTTTTGGTTTTATTTCCGTAATCTAGTGTGCTTTGCTCTGCACTTGATTTTCTTCTCCTTGCCCCTCCTCATTTCTCTTTGTCCCTTCCCTGAACATGTCTGTTACACTGACTTACATGAGCACATTTTAAGGGTAAAAAATTACTCTTACTTAATATACATCACATTCATTCTGCCTTTGTTCAGGCCTTTTGTTTCCATTAAAACCATTGCATTTATTTTAGTGTAAGGAATATTAGACATCCTTTTTATAACTGAAATTAAAAAAATAAAAGAATGCTGCTGGCTGAGAAAAGTTGCCTGGCCATACATTGTGCTATTTGGGAGACACAGTAATTACAGTTCAGGGTTGCAGGGCATCGACACTGGTCCTTGTCCGTCCTTTATTCACAAAGACCTATGCAGCATCCCATTTACCAAGTCTGTTTCTAAGGAGTGCTCATCATTGGTGTCCCTCCTCTCTGTTGCGTTGGCCTTCATCAGCTTATTGGCACTGATGAGCTCTGCACCTCTTTGCCTGTTAACATCAGAATGTAGTCACTCTGTGAGTTCATTTGTGGGATCAAAAGTTAGAGGAAATTCTCACTTCTGTCTCCTGAGCGCATGGACTTTGACCTGGTTCATGAGACATCCCTGGTAGATTGAAGGATTCCTGTGACCAGGAAGAACAAGAGATGCAGGGTGAAAGTGAGCAAGAATAGAAAGTTTGACTCAGGATTCATTTGGGACATTTCAAATCCACTAAATGGACACACAGTACAGCCCTAGAATGTGCAACATTTCTCTTTGCGGCTGTCTGATCTCCTACTCAGTTAGTGTCTAGACATCTGGGGTGGGCTCCCAAGTAATGATAGCTTCTGTACCTCACACAAGTGGAAATGGAACGTACGAACAGTTCACTTATATCCAGCGTTGACTGAACCTTTACTATGTGCACACAATTAGCTCTTCAGACAGCTGGTGACCGCTGTTCTCCTGTGAGTAGTATTAGAAAGGTATCTCATATTAAGAGGAAAAAAAAATCTGACTCTAATGGATTTCTCTCCAGATTTCTTCAGTGAACAAGTTTAAAAGGATTCTAATGAATTAAAATTGAACTTAAAATGTTTTGTTGCATTTTATATAAACTAAGCTTCAATCTAAATCCCAGGAAAATATAGTAAGTTAATTCTTTACTAATCACACAACTGGGCAGATTTTAAATATTTTTGGCAGTTCAAAAATTATATTTATAGCTATACCATGATGCAGTACTTACTTGGTTTGGCATATAATATGTTCTTAAATATTAATAACCTAATTTCTAGTAGAATTATGGTCTCCTTTTCCTCCTGTTGACCTGTGACTATCTCTGTTTATTCTTACAGTTTTGAGAAGGCAATCGGCTAAATTAATAATGCTTACCAAAATAAAAGCCCACAATTGGAAAAATATGTTAAATTTTCTGAAAGTTGATGCTCCAAGACTTTGACTTCTGTTATTGTTCAGTGACATTTAGCACAGCAAAAACAACTGGATGCTGGAGCATTAGAGAACAGACTTGGCCACTCAGAATGACCGTGGTATGTGTTCTTGTGTTTGACAAGCACACATCTCAGGACACAATTGGGAGACCATAGATGGATGAATGATGCTGCTAATTAAGCTTTGACCAGACAATTTTGCTACATTTTGGTGATGGTGGTCTTCTTTTCTAAACAGTATATTGATATGAAATATAAAACAGAGATATTTAGACTGTGTCTCTGACAAGGGAAGGCTCACAATGGCTTCTCCGGTCCAATGGTTTTGTACCAGTTTGATCCACGTCACATCTTCAGTTTCTAACTTATTAACCAAGTTGACTAAATAAGGCTGGCAGAAATTCACTTGGATATTTTCCTTTGACATTTTGCACAGGAAGATAAATGTATATGGCAGTGAGATTGATCTACTTAGAAAAAAAGTGTTTCTGGAAAGAGTTTCTGGGATTTATTATACTAAGACAGACCCAAGGCTGAGCAACTTTCTTTGTGGCAAACCAGCTGTTTCCAGAGAAATGGAGCAAATGAAACAGAATTGTGATATCAGCTATGGCAAATGTAAAATGTATAAACTGATGGGTACTTTTGTGAGGCATGTCAGAAAGAAAACCCAGTACAGCAAATGTGTCATTCATCTCTGTGCAGGTCTGTAGGGCTGGGGAGGTGGCTCGGTGGGTAGAGTGCTTGCAAAAGAAGCCTGAGGACCTGAGTTTGGATCCTGATACCTCGTAAAAGCCAAGTCCCTGCAATCTAGCATTCGGAGATAGGAACAGAAGGACCCTGGGGGCTCCCTGGCCAGACAGTTGAGCCAAAATGGTGAGCTCCAGCTTCAATAACAAGATATTGTCTGAAAAATAAGGCAAAGAAATGACCTCGGGCTGCACAGACGCTGACCCGTGCTGTACGTGTGCGCTTGTACACGCACTAAGAAGGTAAAATAGTTTCTTGGATTGTGCAGATTAAGAGGAAATATTTGCCAGCTTGTCAGAGTTGAAAGTGCTCTTATCTTACTTAGCAAGTAGGAGAAGGGGCGTTTAGAGCATGTAGTCTTTCAGTGAAGTAGAAGACAACCTTCTCCTGTCGCTGTCCCAAATGTCAGAGAATTGACCCTGGTTTATGTTGTGTGTTTCTAGGTGAAGCTAGAAATCCCACTGAGGTCAATTATTAGCTCTAAGTGTTTCTAACACAGCATTTGTGTTTCATGAGTCTCGCCATTGGTCAGGTAAAAGGTGTTAATTATTGTCACCATGAGGCAGCCCAGTTGCTGGGCAGCAGCATTAGGACTTGGTCACAACACATTGAGCTGTGCCTCCTGGGAGCTTCCTGCCCAGGCACCCTCTGGCCTTGGTGTGGCCCACAGGGAGTTTGATTACATCAACATTGGCCATAAAATAGAATCTGAGGACATTTGTTATTTCTCAGTATATTATGCTTAACACTGACCCTGAATGCACTTGGGGTAGAGTAACTTATTGTCTGTAGTTTTAACTTGACTAATTTTGCCCTCATAAAATTATGATTTTCACGTCGAATTTTTACTGATAAGATGTTGTGCTACGTTCTATGCTAGGTATCTTTTGCACGCAGTATGTTTTCTCTTTATGGCTTAGATGCTGTGACCCTCCATTAGCAAAGGCTACTGTAGTTCAGAGTAGTTGAGCAATTTGTCCTAGATCTTAAGGCAAGTAAGTTGAAGAGCTAACTAAGACTGAAGTCTAGGTAACCTGGTTCCAGACTCTCATAGCCTCTGTATTTACCACCCTCTCCCATAGCAAAGTATGTACACCTACATTAAACAAACACCAAAACCGTGTAAAGAACTCTATAGGTACCACCCAGCAGTGGTAACTCCCTTAGCAATCCGATGTCCACATTCCTTCTTTGAACTGATCGAGACTCTTCTATCTTTGAAACCTGTCATTCTAAATATATATGCAATTCTATATAAACTTCTCATGTATCTTACTGTATAATCATTGTTTGGCTCCGCATTTTATTTGTTAGTATCTCCAGAATATATTTCTCTGTATATGTGTCACAGGTGTAATATAACACAGTGTTTTATTGATTACTTCATGTGGACCTTTTTTTGAATGGCAGGACTTATTTCATATGTCATTTACCTTGATTTATTTTGTGAAAGTACTAATTAATCCTCTCCTGAAATGTAGGGTATTAGAACAAAGATAATAAATTTACTTTTCCCTTGCCTCTATGTTCTCCTCTCTTCTCCACCCTTCCTTTGATCGAGAACTCAATAGGTGCTGGCTTTACGAGCAACACACTACCGAAACAGCAAGAACTTGCTACAAAGTGACCCTGTGTGAAATACTACTAAAACTTTCTTGGTCATAACAAACCAAGCCTGGGTTTGATGCGAAGTATTTACCTGAATTTACTTAGACAAGTTTCACAACCCATTTGTACTCAACTCTGTAGATTTATAAATGAATACATTAAAAATACTTATTTTATGTCTATAAGTATTTGCATGCATGTAAATATGTGCACCACATATGTCCTTGGTGCCCATGGAGACCAGAAGAGGATATGAAATCCCTTAGAGCTGGTGATATATGTGGTTGTGTGCTGCTCTGTGGGTGCTGGAAGCCAAACCCATGTTTTCTGTAAGAGCAGCATGTGCTCTTAACCATGGAGCCATCTCTTTATACCCTTAACATTTTTTTTAAATGTATATATTTTATTTATATGAATACACTGTAGCTATCTTCAGACACACCAGAAGAGGGCATCAGATTCCATTACAGATGGTTGTGAGCCAACATGTGGTTGCTGGGAATTGAACTCAGAACCTCTGGAAGAGCAGCCAGTGCTCTTACCCGCTGAGCCATCTCTCCAGCCCCTCCCCTTAACATTTTTAATTATTAGTTTATTGCTATTACAAACCATTTTCCATTAAAGACTAATAAACGTGTGTCTACAAAGGCAGTTGAAGACACTCCCACTCCATTGTCTCACTTCTCCACATGGGAGGCATGGCTGGACTTTGAGGGCATCTGACAGGCCAGCGAGCATTTGGGTGTATGTTCTCTGCATGTGCAAGTCTGCTTGGACTCTGTTTTTCCTTGGTCTGCTTTGGGATATTGCTTCACAGTGCACATATATTTATTCTTAATTGCCACTTTAAATGAATAATTTCCACTTTCCAAAGACCTCTGCTTTGGAAGAAGTTAAGGGAGAGTAGAGAATTAACCAAACAAGCTCTTCTGCCTCTTTTATTACTGAGAGAAAAAAACATGATAATCAACGGATGGTTACATTTTTGTGCTCAATACTTTTTGAGCTCCCGGGAGCATGCCAGAAAACAAGTGTAGGCCTTCGGTAATGATGGCTTTGTCCCATACACCTTTCTTTATAGCTCCTCTGAGGATGCTGTGTTGGGAGCCACGAGGGAATGGGAAACAACTACTTTTAAGCTACTCTTTGGATGCTGTTATTTTGTTGTTGTTGTTGTTTAGCTTATTTTTACTTATGTATATGGGTATTTGGCTTGCATGTATGTCTGTGCACCACGTATGTATAATGTTCATGGAGGCCAGGAAAGAGCATTAGCTCTCCAAAACTGGAGTTGTAAATAGTTGTGAGTCTCCATGTAGGTGCTGGGAATCAAACTCTGGTCTTGTGAAAAAGTAGACAGTGAACCACTGAACCATCTCTCTAGACTTTTTAAACTACTTTCATTCACTTCTTAAAGACAGTCTTTGGGTACAGACACTAAGGGAAGGAAGGACGACATGAAAAAGAGAAGTCTTTGGAGAGGGGGCTCAACTGGGCCTGAGGAGCAGGTGTTGTGGTTTGCATAAGAAAGCCCTCATGGGCTCATAGATTTGAATGTTTGGTCACCGTGGAATGGTGCTATTTGAAAAATATAGGTGTGGCCTTGTTGAAGAAAGTGTGGCAATGAGGTGGGCTCTGAGGTTTCAGAAGCTCAAGCCAGGCCCAGTGTCTCTCTCTGCTTGCTGCTGCGTTCAGATCTGGATGTAGACCTCTCAGCTCCTTCTCCAGCACCATGTCTGCCTGTGTTCTGCCATGTTTTCTGCCATGACAATAATGGACTAAACCTCTGAAACTGTAAGCAAACCTCAATTAAATGCTTTCTTCATAAGAGTTGCCATAGTCATGATGTCATGGTCATGATGTCTCTTCAGCAATAAACACTAAGACAGTCGGCTAGTACTGAGTAGTAGTAGTCTTCTGAGCACCAGCCGTGCCTGGGTTGTATTCCATGGCTTGTAGCACTACCACCTGTAGCATCTTGTGAGGTAGGTGTGGCAGTACCTGTATTTTTATAGCCAAAGAAAAATAATCAGAGAGGTATATTTATTTACCAAAGTCACAGTGAGGTTTGAGGTTAGTTCCTTTTTTGTCATAATTCATTTTTCTTAAGACTGACTTGCTCATTGCTTTTCCTAGTCCTTGAATCTTACCCTTTCCACAGACCTGAAGCTTTCTTCTTTGCTTTGCATATTCTTGGCCTGTTGACCACATCAGATGCTAAACATGGGGCTTCTGGGGGACAAGGATCCTGGGAAAGAGAAACGTGGGGGTACCAGTCAGTCTTTATTGTGCTCTGTTCAGCGTGTAGCTGACAGGTCCCAGTCTTCAAGAGGCAGGGCCCTGCATAAGAATGAGAGAGTAACGGAAGTGTGGGTCACCAAAGGTAGGACCCCAGCCATATCCAAAGGGTCTCCTGTGACATGCAGACTGCTGTCTGAGATGGCTAGTGAGAGAGAACAGGGTGAGACTCAGTGGAGGCAAAGTTTTGTTAGTGTTGATACTGTTCAATAATAATAATTTCAATAACAACAACAACAATAAGTGATGGGGCTGGAGAGATGGCTCAGCAGTTAAGAACACTTTATTCTTACAGAGGACCCAGGCTAAGTGACTCACAATTACCTGGAACTCTAGTTCCAGTAAATGGGACCTCATGCCACTCTCACAGGCACCTGCACTACATACATGTAGTGCTCATACATACATTTGAGACCCACACACATACGTACAAATAAAAATGCTTTTTTAAAGAAGGACAGAAAATGCAGCTGGAAGGAAACTAGACCTGGTTTTGTTCATCTCTGCAGCAGAGTTAAGATCCACAGTTGAATGATAAATCACTTAAGGCTGAAAATAATAAAGTTAAACCTACCCCACCCATTGGAAACAATGAGGGGAATAATCAGAGTACATCATTATATTTCTTTTTTATTTATTATATGGAGGGAATACATATGGAACACCTTTCAGGAGTTGGTTCTCTCCTTGCTCTGTATGGGCCCTGGGGATTGACCTAAGATCGTTAGGGTAATTTTATAGTAAATTTTTAGTAAGTACCTTTATCCACGAAGCCATCTCATTGGCCAAAGTATGCAAAAATAAATTTTAAAGATTAATGAAGCGTTTGTTTTTTCTCAGTTTCATGCATAGTGTCATGGGACTTTATCTGAACTGGGCTCTGATTTGTGCTGGCTACTCTGATCCTGGAACCACACCCATAAGGTTTCACTGACAGCATCCTACCCTTCATTCTTTAAAGTGGTGCCAGAACGCAGAAACCTTCAGAAGCAGCCCACTGCCAAGTTCTTGGAGGTTTTTAAGCCACAGTTCCCTTTTAGAATAATGAAGTCGTCTCAAATACTGGTTTGGTAGCATTCTTCTGTGACCTGATTGTCCTTATCAAGCCCCACTAAAGCATTCAATTTAATTTTATAGAATTAACAGCTCATTTTCCCCCATACTTGCATTTTATTAGTTAATAACTTAATTAAATCCCGTAATAGCAGAAACCAGTACAACGTGAGCGAACAGGTTTGGAAGCAAACACAATTGCATCCTGGTAAATGTTGCTCAACAATACGGGAAAGGCATTGCCAGGCTTAAGTCACTTAACCCTACTGACAGTGACGGCTTCATCATGTGCGTGTATTCCCGTATGTTACAGAGGGAGGGATTAATCCAAGCTGAAGATTAAGTAGAAGCTGAGTAGTTAGACAAGCATGAGCTGTAGTGATTTAATACCTGTCTGGAGGAGTTATATAAATAAATGCCATATCTCATAGAACCCAACAACTTAAACTTGATTTTACTCTGAATTGTGTATAAGTGTAAAGGGTACTGTCCTGGCTAGTTTTATGTCAACTTGACACACACTAGAGTCATGTGAAAGGAAACCCAACTGAGAAAATGCTTCCATTAGATCCAGCTGTAAGGCATCTTCTTAATTAGTAATTGATGGGGGAGGGTCCAGCCCATTGTGGAGCTTGCCGTCCCTGGGCTGGTGATGCTGAGTTCTATAAGAAAGCTGGCTGAGGAAGCCATGTGGGGCAAGCCAGTAAACAGCACCTTCTGTGGCCTCTGCATCAGCGTCTGCCTCCAGTTTCCTGCCTTGCTCGTGTTCTTGTCCTGGCTTCCTTCAATGTAAACCACACAAAGGCTTTCCTCCTCAACTCGCTTTTGGTCGTGGTGTTTCATCGTAACAATAGAAACCTAAAGTAAGGCAGAAATTGGTACCAGCGCAGTGGGTATTGGTGTGAAAGATCGGACCATGTTTTGGGGAAGAATTGTAGGAAGCTCTTTGGAACTTTGGTCTAGAAAAGCCATTGAGTGTTGAGAGCTCAGTGGAAGGTTCTGTGGGAGCCTGGAAGATAAGAATGTTGAGAACCGTGCTGGCCTGGCTCGTGAAGTTGCAGACCCACCCTGGGCCTTTTGTGTGAAGAATCTGTGGTGTTTGGTCAGCTGGAGCAGCCGAGTCTGTGTGATTAACAAGCAACCGAAACCACTGAAGTGAAACCTTTGCTTTGCCAGGAAAGGTACTAATGGCAACAGTGAGCCATTGATTAGTCCGTTTCCTGGTACTGTAATGAAATATGAGGGCACGCTGCTCAGTAACAAAAGGTTCATTTACTTCCCAGTTTTGAAGGCTGGAAACAAGATCAGCGGCCCCATCAGTTGGGTGCCTGCTAAGGGGCCTTTGGAGAGGGCCTTCAGGAGTGAGGAGCCTGTGCAAACTGAAGAATTCCCACAGACAGACGATGAGCAAGACAGAATTAGTGTGGGTTTTCCCTTAGAAAACCTCAGTCTGTGCGGCTCCCTTTGGATCCTGCTAGAATCACCTAAATCCTTTTCCAGCGCAGTCCTCTCAATAACTCAAGGATCTCCTTTGCTACCCTTTAAAGGTCCATGTTCCCTCCCAACATCACAGTAGGGACCAAACTCCCAACACATAAACCCTTGTGTGGCAGATTAGTACCATGAAAGGGTTTTGTTTTGTTTGGGTTTGGGAGGGGCTGTAATCACAAGAATGTAGGTTTGTGGTAGAGAGAAGAGGCAGGAAGAGTTTCTTCTCATCCCAGAACTTGTAACCTCTGGACAGTGGAGTAAGTGTATTACATGTACGCTAAGTCAGGTGCCACCAGACAGTTTCCACTAAGCTCTTCCTGGTAGATGAAAGCTAATAAAGTAGTCTATGCAAATTAATTAGAAGACAGACTTTGTGATGCCGGGTTGTTACAGGACTGACTTTAAGACACAGTCACAGTCATTGAACATCAATATTTTCTTCATCAAGTGTTCATATCAGATTGGTTGCTAAAAATGTGATGCTAACAAGGTAGAAAATTATACAGAGTGGTTCTTTTTTTTTTTTTTTTTTTGGTTTTTCAAGACAGGGTTTCTCTGTGTAGCCCTGACTGTCCTGGAACTCACTCTGTAGACCAGGTTGGCCTCGAACTCAGAAATCCACCTGCCTCTGCCTCCCAAGTGCTGGGATTAAAGGCGTGCGCCACCACTGCCTGGCCTACAGAGTGGTTCTTAAAGATTGATTCAAACAAAGGAATGGGTAACTGTATGGCAAAGTGTACTTATCTTCCTATTGCACATTTAGTTAATGTAACCTCAGACATACTTAGTTGTGTTTCCTTTTTATAATGTCTGGGTCCAGAATTTGTACAAATCTGTTTAAAGAACACGAAGACACAGCCTTTGGGAAGACTGAATAATTGAATCGAGTTTCTGGTTGGTAGCGATCCTGCCTTGTCACGTGCCATGAAATATGGGACAGGATGCACATGTAGTTTTAGCCTGGGGCCATCTACGACATTACTGTAGTTTTAGCCTGGGGCCATCTACGACATTACGTACATTGTCACCCTGGAATCCAAGATTCCTAAAAGGCGAATGCCTATGGCTGCCGATGGAGGTTGAGTTTTAGGCTCAGACCCTTCAGGGATCAGCGCTGAGTCTTTAGATACAATCTGTTGGCCCACCACATAGTGGAGGGATTCCTGGTGGCCAAAGCAAAATGAAAAACCTAACAAGATGCACTTATCTAGGAGATGGGAATGGATCAGCTTCCAAGCAAAACAAATTTCTCTTCAAAACAGAGGAAAGATGTCACAAGGGATTGGAAACTATTTTCTCCTTTAGCAGAGTATTGGGTCATTGGGTCACATGTGGCTTTCTTTGGCCTTTTGTAGGGTCTGTGGAGATAAGATGTCTCTCCAGACATTTGAGTAATAAGGACCTTGCTCCAGGAAGATGGGCTGAGCATAGTGTCCCTAATAAGATCAAAGGAGTCCTCATTTGGGGAATAGACTTTTAGCATCTGACCAGAAAAGTCTTGGTTACTTGTGCTAAACATAACGATACTTTTTAAAAAGTTTTTTTTTGTGTGTGTGGGTGTGTGGGTGTGTGTGTGTGTGGGCACACAGTGCTTCTGAGTGTATGCAAGTACATGCAAATGGTTAGAGGACAACTTGAATGACAGTTCTCTTCCCTTTTCTTTCTTTCTTTTGGTTTTTTGAGATAGGCTGTCCTGGAACTTGCTGTATAAACCAGGCTGGTCTTGAACTCAGATATCTGCCTACATCTGCCTCCCAAGTGTTAAGATGAATGGCCACAACCACCTGGCCATTTTTCTCCTTTTGTCATGTGGGTCATGGGGATTGAACTCAGGTTGTCAGGCTTGGTGGCAGGAACCTTTATCCTCTGAGCCATCTCTCCAGCTTTCTCATCTATAGTTTACTGAGACAATCTCTTGAGTTTTTGAGGGGAAGGTGTCAGAAAAGGGCCCACAGGATCTCTTGATAAGCCCTACTGATTGGTCTCAGCATTCAGGGCCTTTATCAAGCCTGCTGATCAACTGGGTGACAGATCAGTGACCTAATGAAATGGAATTTCTAAAAATACTGTCACCTTCCTGGCCTGCCTTCTTATCTGTCATTGTGATGTTGCTCAGATGTTTCTAGGTTGCCTCCGGAGCTGGACAGGAAATAAGGAGTGAAAAGCTGTAGGTTGGGTAAGAAAATAGCAATTTAAGGCTTAGTGTATACTTGCTCTACAGATGGCATGCCGCATCTGTGCCTGTACTGGCTAGTTTTGTGTGTCAACTTGACACAAGCTGGAGTTATCACAGAGAAATATCACTGAACATTATCAGTTGAGAAAATGCCTCCATGAGATCCAGCTGTAAGGCATTTTCTCAATTAGTGATCAAGGGGGGAGGGCCCCTTGTGGGTGGTATCATCTGTGGGCTGGTAGTCTTGGGCTCTATAAGAAAGCAGGCTGAGCAAGCCAGGAGAAGCAAGCCAGTAAGAAACATTCCTCCATGGCCTCTGCATCAGCTCCTGCTTCTTGACCTGCCTGAGTTCCAGTCCTGACTTCCTTTGGTGATGAACAGCAGCATGGAAGTGTAAGCTCAATAAACCCTTTCCTCCCCAACTTGCATCTTGGTCATGATGTTTGTTTAGGAATGGAATCCCTGACTATGACAGTGCCTCATGCCTCCATATTTTCAGCATGACACAAGGCATCCTTGCACATGGAGTTTGGTCTTTTCACCTTTCTTTTCTCTTTTCACTGTTGTCTGACCTGGTTTGTTTAGTTTGAGGAAGTGGATGTGGGTGAAAGTTGGTCTGGGCCACGCTGACATGTGTGTACTTCCAGAATCGGGACTTGCTGTGTTCAAAGGTTGCTGTGTGAATGGCTAGAGACAAAGGAGCAGTCTCAGAGGGTTAGATGCCCAAGGTTTGGTGGAAGGAATGTTGGCTTCCTGTGAAGATGACTTGTTTGCTTGGTGGCACTAGAGAGGCCCCGGCCTATTCTATGCGTTCATCTTCTCCCGTCTAGGTTCTGTGGCTAATTTTCTTCTTAACATTTTCTAGTACTTTATGTGCATGTGTAAATATTTTTTCAATCAAATTGAGTATAAGACAGTTTTAAATCATGCTTAAGGGTTTTAATGTTCTTGGAACAGTAGGGGATCAGTAGATCATGAAAGACTAGACAGAACTTATATGATGACAATTTGTAAATGTCAGGTAGTAAAGTAAATCTGGTATCTTTATTATTCAGTGTTGGCATGAACGGTCTGATTCCTGTTCTCTCTCCTACTCATTGCCCCTCGGTCTGAAGAAGACAGTACTTCAAAGGAGATCTTAGATAGCATACCATTTCACCCCTGTAATTTAATCCTGTCTTTGCTGTTCAATTATTTACTTTTGTCAGTGACTTTTCCTGTTCTTTAATTCTGAAATGACACCTGGTCTGTGGCCTGGTCATGGTATGGAAGTGTACTTTCTGCCATCCGTATCCTGTGACTAGTCCTGGATAGAATGGTCTCCTCAGGAAGACCACTGGAGTGTAGACTTGAGGTACAACTGCCACCTCCACACCTTACGGAGTTAGAGGGCGATCAGGGACCTATTATATGGCGCTGCTTTAGAAGTAAGCTCAAATCTAAGTCACAAGGACTTCTATCATTTTTCAGCTCATAACAAAATGATGGCTTAAGATACCGAGACTCTGAATCCGTGGCTCCCAATCTTCCCAATGCCACCATGCTTTAACAAAGTTTCTCATGTTATAGAGACTCCCTAACCATGAAATTATCTTCATTGATACCTCACAACTGTACTTTTGCTACTGTTATGAATCTTATGTTGTCTGACGGTTTTAGGTGTCTGCTGGGAAAGGGTCATTTGATCCCCCAGAGGGGTTGTGACCCACAGGCTGAGAACCACTGCTCTAAATGGACATCACTGGGTCCATTTTGGTTTTCGAATTTCATAGAAAGAAAGCTGTGTTTTGTTGTTTGGTTAGTTGTTTTGTTTTTTAATATTGAGACTGCCTCATTTTGTAGACCAGGTTGGTCTCGAACTCACCACGTAGCCCAGGATGATGTCAACCTCAGAGCAACTCTGCCTCAGTCTCTAAACTGCTTGGATTTCATTTTGGAGCATCGCAATCCACCAGGAAATTGTTCATCTTACAAATTCATTATTTATCAATTTACTATCCCCTGGTACAATGATGAACCATGCACTATTTCCATTTTTAATTGATTTCTCTCTATATTTCCTAATCAGGTCTCACAGTAGCTGTGCAAGAATGGAAAGTGTTAAAATACCATCCATATAAGTCAGAACAGTGGGAGCTGCAGGACAGAAGTGGGTCACCAGTGCTTTAGTTCTCTGGGGCCCCCCCCCCCCCCCAGCCCCATGTGCATAGTTCCCGGATGTGCTTTGCGCTGTGTTTGGAAATGTGCTCTTTCCTCTGTATTTTCTGCTTGTTGTATCTGATATTGGGGAAATTCGAAGCACCCGACAAGGGTCTGGAGCTGCTCAGGGAAGCCCACACTTAACGATATCCATCCCATGCACCACAGGGTAGCAAACCCAGCCCCTCATGGAACCATTCGATACCATCACAGACTCTTCTATATCACTGGTTTCTGCCACTCTCTGGAGCTAGCCCAAAGCAGACTATGATCATAGTTAGGACCTTTGCCTTGGTGTCCCCATTCTTGTTAACAGAGTGGAATTTTGAGCATGAATGTCTAAAAAATTAGTTTCGACATTCCTTTTACTCTTGGGTATTTTGTTGCTCACCCCTGACTTTGTGATTGGTTTCAATGTGAGTAATTGTAAAGCAGATGAAAAATACAGCAGCTCTGAAGAGTACAGCTGAAGATGCTTGCTTGCACCTGGCAGTGGTGGCACACACCTTTAATCCCGGCACTTGGGAGACAGAGGCAGGTGGATTTCTGAGTTTGAGGCCAGCCTGGTCTACAGAGTGAGTTCCAGGACAGCCAGGGCTATACAGAGAAACCCTGTCTAAAAAAAAAAAAAACCAAAAAAAAAAAAAAAAAAAGGAAGAAAATGCTTGCTTGCTGTGTATCTGCTGCGTTTTTAGGCTACAGTGATAACAGGCACACCGAGCCAAAGGCTGTAAACATGATGGTAGTCTGCCTTCGGGTAGTTGGTAGGTAGTGGTAGGAAAGCTGTCTGTGGCAGAGAGCAGACATTCAGCTTCTGCCTGCCTCTGTGCTTAATGTGCTAGAAACCCAGCAAGAATACCTTCACATTTCCAAGCTCTTATTAGCCAGCTGTTTATCCAGAGAGAAAACTGGAGTAAGCTGTGAGCTGGGATGCTGTTTCTTGACTGCTCCAACCAGCTTATTGGGGCTCTACCCACTGGTGTCAGAAGACCACCATTCACAACATGATGGATGTGGTTAATATCTTGCCGAGGATACCCACTCTAGTGACTTGTTCCAGTTAGGCCCTACTTTTGAACTTTCTGGAACCCCCAAAATAACTGTACAAACTAGAGAATATGTATGCAAACCATGAGCCCACTCAGAAGGTTCCACATCAAAGCACAATAATACCATTCCGTCTAACATTCCTTTATTTTGACTTCACCCGTAAAAATAAGTCACTCAGAAAGTAATAGTAATGTGTGATGTCATAGAGTAGCACTAATCTATGCTGGTTTTCTATGTTTTTATACATCAGTTTTTATAGTTAGCGCTAGCTTTGTTTTTATAGGATGCTGAACAGAAGAGGACCAGAGAAGATAAAACAGACTTTCCGATCTTGTGGTTGGTGAAAGGAATTTATAGAAAGGACCCAATTCTAAAACTTTTATCTCTTTCACGATTTTCCATAGTAATATATATAGAAATAATTCTTCCAGTTAAAAAGTTGAACCATGGAGTCAAGATGAGCATCCTAAAACAGTAAAATGGCAGCTGGCCAGCACCATGCTTGTTAGGATAACTGAGTAGGGACGCATTTCACTTCTGGATACTCTAGTCTGACTGCATGGCCCTGGTGGAATCAGGAGAAAACTTGATGGACCCAACTGACGGGAGGCTACAGAACACTGTGTTTTTAAGACTTGCCCAGGTCATGAGAAACAAGAAAAGAAAGAGGAACCAGCATGGTAAGGAGATGCAAAACTAACTGTTCACAGGGAAGGGGAAGCGAGCGTTGAGGAGTTAGTGAAATTGAAAGAACAAGGGATGTTACCGTTGAGACTCTAATGCTCAGTTCCTGGCTTTAGTCATCGTGCCATGGTTCTCTTTAAGTTGACACAAAGCTAATGAAGGGTATACCTCAGTCTTCTATACTGTTCTTGCAACTTTAAGAACATTATTTTCAGAACGACAGGGAAAAGTGATGGAAAGCCCTCAGTGGGATGTTACTTACTGTTGTTTTCTGATTCGGTAACAAAACTCTCAGCCTTGAGACAGCCTAACTGAGGTCTGACAAAATGGTAGTCACCTGGGAAGAAAGAATATTTTGCCAAGTGTACTGGCTGGTTCTGTGTATCAACTTGACACAAGCTGGAGTTATCATAGAGAAAGGAGCTTCAGTTGAGAAAAAAATGCCTCCACGAGATCCAGGTGTAAGGCATTTTCTCAATTAGTGATCAAGGGGGGAGGGCCCCTTGTGAGTGGTACCATCTGTGGGCTGGTAATCTTGGGTTCTATAAGAAAGCCAGCTGAGCAAGCCAGGAGAAGCAAGCAAGCCAGTAAGAAACATCCCGCCATGGCCTCCTCATCAGTTCCTGCTTCCTGACCTGCTTGAGTTCCAGTCCTGACTTCCTTTAGTGATGAACAGCAGTGTGGAAGTGTAAGCCGAATAAACCCTTTCCTCCCCAACTTGCTTCTTGGTCATGATGTTTGTGCAGGAATAGAAACCCTGACTAAGACACCAAGTATTGAGGAGGTGAGTCCCAGTCCACCCCTACTACTGTAAAAGTGCCATACAGAACAGGAATGCCTGCCCATCCTCAGGGTAGGAAAGAAGTGGAAGGCTAGCTCAGTGGCCAGTGCAGCAGAATCTTCCAATGGTGGTATTAGCACCATTGTGGCAGAAGGGACAAGGGCCCTCCTGGGTCTGGTTTTCGTGTGGACACTAAACTGTGAGGGCTCTATCCTGATGATACAATTACCTCCAAAAGCCCCACCCCATTACATGATTACCTCAAGATATAAATGGAAAGGGATTTCAGTTGCCATGTAGCGCCATGTTGAGCACTAATGTTTTAAGGCCATCCATGTCTAAATATAAACATGTTACAAGCATTTCCCCTGAGCCAAACCCCATGGCCATTCGGTAGATTTTATGTTGAAAAAAATAATATCGTTGTGCCTACTGAAAACAAAGGAAAGCATAAATATGATAACGTTTGTTTTGTAAGGACTCGGTATCTTGTGAACATAAATAGAGCCATATCTAGGGAACATTATGCTCAGGAAGCTGTGACAGACCTGTGACACACTGCACTGCTCTTTGGAGTTCAAACCAAACAGGTAAACTTCTACCTAGGAAAATTAAACCTTGTCTTTAGAAACTGATGTTATTAACTCAGACAGTATTTACCTTCCAGTCTGAGATTTCCCTTCTGGTTGGGGTACACTGTTTAATTAATTCAAAGCACAAAGGAGGAAGTCATCTCTCTGTTCTCTTAACGGATAGTTACCATGAGGAAGGGCGTGTGTGTTTATTTTAAGATGCTAGGCTGTAAAGAAGACTAGAAGTTTAAAAGACAACCCCATAGAAATTGTGCAAACTTGACAAGTGGAATTATTTTTAAACTTTGTGAAAGGGAAAATAGAAATACAAAGAAAAATTTTGGCTTTGTCTCTCTAAGCAATAGAATGAAAATCCTGACAACTCTGTGGGTTAGACTTGTAGTAAAAGATTTGTGTCACTCATTTCCTGAGCCTTCTTATCTTCAACAGTGCAGCATGATTACCTAAAGTCTTTGATAATTCAGCAATATTATAAAACACATTTAAAATTTCAATGTCTCGTGGGGAAAATGTTTTTATTACAAATCTTTGAATCTTTGTTATGTGAGGTTGTTGTGATTTCTGTGATTAATAATTGTGGTTTTGGATTTTGACCTTAAGCAGGGCATGATGGTTGGTGCATACTTCTAATCCTACACCAGAGAGGCTGAGACAGGCTGGGATCCTCACGTTGAAGCCCAGCCCGGACTTCATAGTGAGTCCCTGGCTCAAAACACCACCAGAAAGAGCACAAAGAAAAGAAGAGGAAGGGAGTTTGACCTTTGTCTCTGGTTTGTAGGTGTTCCGAGTTTCGTAGAGACACAAAGTGCTGTTTGCCAGGATATTGTGTAATAGCTGGCAGAGGCCCTCCATTTAGTAACATGTGATTCCTGGGAGCATTTGATAGAACTTGATGCCCCGGGAAGTCCAGAGTGACGAGCCTGTGCACTTTAGTTTTGTAAGACCAGACTATTTCAGGGGTTGTTGTTGAGAAGTGTAACTCAGATCTGTTTGCTAAATTTAGTTTGTCACTTCACTGGGTCTTGCCTCTCATGTGCATGAGTGCAAAGCTTTCTGGAATGGAGAAGGTAGGTAATGTGTACGTGTGTAGTTATATTTGGGGAAGGCACCACCTTTAGGACATCCATTTTTTGTAGCCTTTATTGATTATGAAAGTAATTTGTTTATTATATGAACTATGAATTATGCAGAATAAAGTCAGAAGAGATATTAGCAATGTGGAACATAGACTTAAAATCCTTGCTTTCTGTACATATGTATCTAAAATATATTAGTTCCAAAGCAGGTTCATGCTGGGCATGCTGGCACATGCCTTTAATCCCAGCACTCATGAGGCGAAGGTAGAAGGATCTCTGGGAGTTTGAAACCAGCCTGGTTCCAGGCCATGTTACATGGTCTTGCAAAACCAAGCCAGCCAACAAACGGGCAAAGCATAATTGTGTAGGACACTTGCTGAATCTAAGCTTCATTAAAACTTACAATATGCAATACCCACAGGCACGTTCCATGTCCCTAATCAGTTCCCAAGAATGCAACTTGTACACAAGAGCACTACTTCTGTTCCAATTCCAGAACTAGACTATTTTCCAAGACTGGCTGGAGCCAACTGAAACCCATGGGTCAGAAGTTATATATAATCCCAATTCTTAATTCACAAGGTTCTTCCATGTTAAAGTTACTAGGAAAAATATATGTGATTGTACATATTGTGTTTTCAACTTCGGTTGAGTTAGGAAAGTTTTTGGAAAAGGAAAACAAAACAAATTACCCTCCTGTCCTTGAGTTTTCTGGCTGTGGTGCAGAGGAGCTGAGGTGGTGAGGGGATGGGAGAATCTGGAGGCAGGTATCTGGAGTGAAGGGATGGGGGGAGCTGGGGGCAGGGATCTGAAGTGAAGGGATGGGGGGAGCTGGGGGCAGGTATCTGTGGAGGGAAGGGATGGGGGGAGCTGGGGGCAGGGATCTGTGGAGGGAAGGGATGGGGGGAAGCTGGGGGTAGGAATCTGTGGAGTGAAGGGATGAGGGGGAGACTGGGGGTAGGGATCTGAAGTGAAGGGATGGGGGGAGCTGGGGGCAGGTATCTAGGGAGGGAAGGGATGGAGATGCCCAAAGCACTTCTTCCTTCTTGATCACACAACGGGGGCATGGTAAGCTACCCAGCCAACTGGGAATTTCATTATCTCCTGAACCAAGCGTCTCCCTTCTTCACTGCCCTCTGGCCCCAGAAAGGGGAATAGTAGGAAAGTCCAAGGGTGGAGTGGGCAAGCTCCCCTTGGTAAGCTAGTCACAGAGCCTGCCCTGGGTTACCATGGCTGGGTTCTTTTCTCTCTCCTTAACACCTTTCTTTTAGTGGTGAGGTAAAACTCCTCACTCCTCCAGCCCAGCCCTGCTTGGCTGCAGACCAAAGCCAAGGACTTCGTGTCTGGGGCCTCTTGCCTGGTTGACAAGTGTCTTCCGCTCAGCTAAATGTCCCAACCCCAGACTGCAGCAATCTAGCAGTGGTTACTTTCTCCCTTCTGTAACAGTATATCCAACAGACAACTTAGAAGAGGGGGGAGCCAGGGCCAGGACATAACGTAAGAATTCCCCCTCTAGCAGTGACTTCCCCTATAGGCCCTGTTCCCTAAATGGATCAAGGGCCAGGCGTTTGAACACAGGAACTGTGGAGGGCATGACACATGCATACCATAGCAGTGGCTGTGGGAATTCACAGCGGTGATGGACACCATACATTTCTAGAGCATTCATCTCAAACCGAAAGCTGCTAACTCTTCAGATAATGAGGAAAAGCAGGTCCTTATTGCCAAGAGCATTTTATTCTGAAATGAACTGAAAATAGTAATGGAGGAAATGCACAGAGTCACCCTGCATTGTCTTTGAGCTGTCTGCCCACTGTCTCACAGAAGCACAAGACACTGGATATTTCACTTTGGCAAGGAGGAGCTCTCAGCAGCTCCTGCAGCACTTACTTGGTCCTGCAAACAGTGTTCTTAGTCAGTGCTTCCTATACCACAGACAGGACTTAGTCTTACTGTTTTATTTGTCTGTGTACCGTGTGTCTGCGAGTGAAAGCCAGAAGTCAATGTCAAGTGTCTCTTGTAACCTCTCTCCACACTGAATGCTAAGGATTCAAACACAGATCCTTCTGCTTATGTGACGAGCACTTTACCAGCTGAGCTATTCCCCCCAACATCTAGGTCTTAAATTCTCAGTTAAATATTTGTCTTCATGTTCATTCGTTTCAATAAGAAGACCAGCACACTCAATACCTTGAACAAAGCTTATAGTAAATAAAATGTTGGTAAGTAAATCTCAGTATTGGTGGTCCAGGGAGGGAGCAGCTTAATGTTTGGACACTGGGTTCTTAATGGTCTCTGAGCCGTTCATGCCTCAGTCCAGTGCAGCCTCTGATAGTGTCCAGGTGGGGCTGGGGACAAGTAGGTGACAGCATGAAGGTGTCTACAGGGAGTCTCATGACCTTAGAGGAGCCTCAGTAACACAGACAAACGAAGAACATCAGGCATCTTTCTTGTCTGGGTTTTTAGGGGCCTGCCGCAGATTGGGCAGGCCATGTTGGATTCTTTTCTATAGCTCATGCTTGCTGTCTTAAACTACTTTTCCAAGATTAGGAGAAGTTTTTGTTGTTGTTTGTTTTGTTTTTTCAAGATAGGGTTTCAGTGTGTATCCCTGACTATCTTGGAACTCCACTCTGTATACCAGGCTGGCCTCCAACTCACAGATAACCACATGCCTCTGCCTCCTGAGTGCTGAGATTAAAGGCATTTGTCATTGCAGCCATCAGAGTAGGTTTGGTTTGGTTTTGTTGTTCTAAATCTGTATTCTAGAAACCCGAGTCTCCATGTCTAGGATGGGACCAGAAGAATCTGTCTGTGGGCTGTGGTAGATCTTGGTGACCTGGCGAATCTTTCTGAAGAGCACTGGAGTGTTGGCACTTAGGAAAGTCTCAGGGCTCCAGAGGGAAGGAGCTTGCCCCTGGACTGGTAGCGAGCCTGCTGTGGTCTTAGGGGAGGCAGCTGCTTACCAGCTTCCTTGATGCCCTGCCAAGACTGCTGGTATTAACAGGGTTTATCCAGTGTCCAGCAAGGTAGGTTTCTAAGAAGACAGGCTGTGGGAAGCCCATGGCAGCCTTGACACTGTTCCAGGTGGCCACTCACATTTAAAGGGACATATCACCCTGGACTTGAATTCTTTGGTAGGTCTTGTTCTGTTTTTCCCTTTCTGCTCTCCCTCTGTGCACCAGTCCTTACTTTTTTCAAAGAATAGAATGGTATCTAGTTGTGACATATAAATCATGTATAAAAAGCTAGAATTCTGTGTTCTCTCCCATTGTCTACCCATCTTCCCACATAGAATCTCTATGTTTCTGGACATGTACATATATAAATGTAAGTGTATATGTCCACTTATCTGTGGTAAGGAAATACATCTTAAAGTGAGCCCTATGACAGGCAAGTCACACTGCATTCATTAAAATGACGTGTATTCCACGGTGAAGGACCCCTTCTGTTGCTGGACCACAGCAATAGATTGTAATGTAATGGATGACATGCTTGAGGAAAAACGCTCTTAAAAATAGAGCCGTCATGAACATTCTGTGGTTGTATGCGTGCACATGCGTGTGTGTGTTTGTGTGTGTGTGTGTGTGTGTGTGTGTGTGTGTGTGTGTGTGTGTGTGTGTGTGTGTGTTGAGACAGGGTCTTGCAATGTACCCCAAACTGGGCTGAAATTCATTTTGTAAGCCAGGCTAGTTTCCAACTTGCCATCCTCCTGCCTCAGCTGTCTAAGTGCTGGGATTAGAGGTGTGCACTGTCATGCCCTCCTCTATGAACATTTCTGAATATTTATTCTTACTCATTTTTTAAATATTTCCCATAATTAAGAAATTAAAATTCTGAAGCATAAGTATTATTAAAGATTTGGATGAATGGTTCTAGACTCTTGCTCAGGGGTAGAGCAAGTCCCTGTCATACTCTGGTTCCCCAAGGTCTGTCACAGCCTTAAGAGAAAGACTTTGGCAAATGATACCTTACCTTCCTTGCATGACATTTAACTGTTGCTTTAATTTAATTGGACACAGACTTACCTGCTTTTTCACATACTGACTCATTCCATCCCATAGTCCTAGTTCCAGGTAGGACTTGCTTATTATATAAGGTATTATTCCTCTCTTTCTGAGCTAGAGCAAGATTTAACTTATGGTCTGGGGTCCATAATGATTGAATAGGAGGTGTATAGTACACTGTTGCTCATAGAGATCTTGGGGATAGCTTGTTAACCCCATAAGCAGTGTGCTATTCTGGCATTCTTATGGGTACTTGTTTGGTATCTGGTAGCTCTTAGGTGGGAGCTGAGGCAGTGAAAAGATGTCTTCAGCCTCACTCGACACTGGTACCAATTCGCCAGATATAGTCATCCATTTTTCAGACAGTAAGAGCACCTTCTGTGCAAACTGCTGTTCTGCTCAGCTGAAAATTGTGTGTTAGTGTAGGGTACTTATGAATGAAACCTTCAGATTAGTAAACGGTGTATACTCCCTGGGCTTTGTTAAACATTTTAGACCTTGCTACTGGGATTGACTGTAAAGGAAGAGACTGGCCTGGGTCAGATTTTCTGACATGTTGGTGTCAGACCCTGCTTGCTTGCCAGCTCCGTGTTTATACAAAAAAACATGCAGTTTACTGGCTAGATTGTTTATAGACTTAAAATGCTTAGTTGTGGTTCTTGATTTCAATGAAATATAAACAAACTAGGCTTCTTTTTTTCCCCCCTCTTATCTCTTTCTGGTGCGTACCTTTTGAAAAGGTTGTTTTTGGGGGATTACTGGCTTTATGAAGGAAAGAAATCAGAAAGATACAAAAATGACTCCACTAATCACATGAGAGACTCTTCTAGGGAAAAGGTGGGTATGTAAACGCATGTGTCCTTATGAGGGGCAGGGTGAGAATTGGCACACCAGAAGTGTAAAGACAAAGGTAGACAGCTAAATGATCACACCACAAGCTGAAGAGCATCATGGGATGCCAGTAGGCAGCACATGCTTGCGAGGCAGTGAGTAGATCTTTTTCCATAGCTGAGGGGGAGAGGGGTGAGAATTAGGATAGCCCGAAGACACCTTTATTATAGACCTCTAATCCCCAGACTAAGAAGAACTTACTGTTTCAAAGCCATCTTGTGGGTGTTATTTGTTATAGCAGCCACAGAAAAGGCAGACACCAGCCAGGGCCCATCAAGTCTCAACTTGCTTTGTGTCAACCCAGAGTCACACAAAGAAAGGGGGCTTCTATAACAGAAGCACAAACATGGGCCAGGAAATGCTTGGCATGGTGGTGTATGCCTATAGTTCTACCACTTGGGAAGCTGAGGCAGAAGGATTAACAGCTGAACTACCCAGTGAGTTTCATGCGGGCTGGAGCTACAGAATGAGACTATTTAGTCTAAAAGGTGCACTGCAGAATAGGGAGGACCTGCCCTCAGCAAAGCAGAATGTGTCAGAACCTCCCAGGAGGCTGGAGAGCTGCCCCTCTTAGCAGACACCCATATATTAGTTAACACGGCTGTAACAAGCCCTTGACAAAGGCAGCTTAAGATTCTTGAGAAACGGTTGGTTTCTACTCACCAGTCCAGGTACAGTCCACCATGGTGACAGGAGCTTGAGGCAACTGGTCACCTTGCAGCCACCACGAAGAGGATGAGCATCAGTAATCTGCTCTATTTCCCCTTTTTCTTCAACCAGAGACCGCTGCCCATTGAATGGTGCTCCTCACAGTTAGAGTGGGTCTCACCACCTCAGTGAACCTCAGGAAAACACCCTTTCCAACACCCCGGAGATTTGTGTCCTAGGTGATTCTAGGTTCTTTCAAATTGGCATCAATATGGAGCCAGCACAGGCTTTGTGAGGCCTGTCACCTTATTCAGCCTGCATTATAGTTGGACTCTGCATTCTAGTCAAAGAAGAGCCTCAGGCTACAAAGATATTAAGGAAATAACAATAGGAAACAGTAGGAGTGTGAAAAGCGATGGCTTGGAGGGGTTCTGTTGATGCAAAGGGTGTTTGCACTGAGAAATTGAAGCAAGGGAGTGAACTGAATTATAAGGCTACCTACCTGGGGAGGGGTATTCTGAGAGGTGCCTCAAGTGCAAAGACCGAAGAGAAGAGCACACCTAGGGCACTTGAGACCTGTGCAGGTGGTCAGTGCAGCTAGCGGGGTGACCAAATGAGCACCAGCATGGCTGGAAGGGAGCTTGAGAGAGGTGGCTACGTAGGTGGCAGGGACCAGGGCAGGGACACTGAGTGCAACGAGAGTCTCAGGCTCTTCCTTTGATGGCTACAACCCACAGGATCTGAACACAGACGTAATAAGTGGTTAAGGGGGAAGTGGGAGGACCACACAATAGGAGCGTTATGGGTGATTGGTTATGTCTGAAGGAAAAACTGACGGATGGGCTCCCGTAGACTGGAGGGGGTCGTGAGATGTTAGGCATATACACGTTCTGCCAGAGAAGAAGGTGGGTGAGAAGGTTACTAAGATAAAGGAAGCATGCAGAAGGGGAAGATTTTTAAAGGAGCAGAAATTCCGTCTCGCCATTTTAATGTAATTAGGTAAAATCTATGGCATACTTATCCCTGGGGCTCACAGAATGCCAGCAACAGCCCTTTCTATACAGTAGGTGCTTTGGTAATCTTCTGTCCTTAGCTCCCTTGACACTCATTACATTTATAAGTAGATCTGTGTGAGATGTGTCTTAGTGTAATGGATGTGGCAGTGGCCCTGCCAGAGCCTTTGGTAATCTCTTCTCTGAATGCTGATCAAGGCCCCTTAATGAATAGGCTCTCTCCGCAGCACACTGAGCTCTCTACACCCAGAACTCTCTGAGGACCTGAGCCTCTCTTCTCAAGTATATGGGTTGATTTCTCGCTGGCCTGTGAGTGAAACATGGTTTGTAATAGGTCCCCACAGAGTGTCACTCTCATTTTAGGGTAAGAAAGTAGTTCCCAGCATGCTTTGCAAAGCTGCAGTTTGCTATCCTAAGGTACTAAAGTCTGCCTTCCTCTCCACTCTAATACCCTCCCCTCTTTCTCCTGCTCCCCTCCTTTCTCCCACCCTACCTTTCTTTCTTTTTCCCATTACTGAAGATTAAGCTGAGGGCCTTGCAAATGCTAGGGAAGTGCTCAGCCTCTGACCTGTATCCCTAGGCCTTAAAATCTGCTTAGATAACACTGCCAAAGAGGATTTAGATAGCATTGAAAAGAGTGGGGGTTTCATTTTCTGTAAAAGATAAGTATGCTTACAGTTAGATCAACTGTTCAGTTTTTAATTCATCGCTGTTCAGATAATCTATAAATTTTTGTTAATGTCAGTTTTTGTGGGCCCCTCCGTGAGCCTTTCCTTTCAGGAAGGCAGTGGGAATGGGGTGGTTAATTCCTTCTGTAAAGTTAAGAAATTAAGGGTGTTTTTCTCTGGGAAGGAGCTGACCTCTGTTGGTAGAACATCTGCCCAGCAAACACAAAGCCATGGTTCAGTCTGCAGTAGTCAAAAAGAGAAAAATAAAAACAGAAAACGAAAAGCATGTGGTGCCAAAGCCTGTAATCCCCTCAGTTGAGAAGTAGAGGCAGTGGTCAAGAAGTTCAAAGCCATCCCAGGCTACATAGGAATCTGATCCCAGCCTGGGGTACTTGAGACCTCTCTCCCTTAAAAAGAAGAGTGGGAGAGGGAGTGGTGAGGAGAAGCAAAAAGAAAGAAATACATTTTTGAGCCCCCAAGATAGTTCAGTAGGTAAAGGCACTTGCCCACCAAGCCAGATGGACCTACGTTCAATACATAGGAATCATGGGATGGAAGAAGATAACCTATAAGTTGTATTTTGATCTCCACACATACCCATGGCATGCATATGCCTGTACATAACCACACAAAATAATAAAGAAATACAATGCATTTTAAAAAGGAATAAGCAAGCATCAAACAGAAGCCTTGAGAGAGCGGTCAGCTTTTTAACCTTTTCTACTGTGGTGGTCTGGATAAAAATGGCCCCACAGGCTCTCATCAGGGAGTGTATTTGAAAGGACGAGGAGGCGTGGCCTTGTTGGAGGAAGTGTGTCACTGGGGTGGGCTTTGAGGTTTCAATAGTCCAAGCCACATCCAGTGTTTCCTGCATGTCCTGAGGTAGGTCTCTGCTACTGCCCCAGCACCTGCACACAAGCTGCCATGATAATAATGAGCCAAATCTCTGACACTGTAAGCAAGGCACCAATTAAAGGCATTCTTTCATAAGAGCTGTCTGTCTTGGTCATGGTGTCTCTTCACAGCAACAGAATAGTGACTAAGGCACCTGTTAAAACAGATTTAAAAGCAAGAAATGGTATAATTATGGTCTGCACACAGCTCTGAAGCAATCACTGGAAACAGACCAGGGTAGCACAGTTTATAGAGGTGGGACTCAGCCATCCATCATAAGGCAGAAAGGGCTTATGTGACATGTAGTCATGTAGTATGTATTTTGTTCGAAGAACAAGATTTCAAAGACGGAATCACAGTCAGGCTTTGAGGGGGCTGGGCTCGGCACAGGGGCAACACGGAGGCCCTGGCAGAAAGTCTGGTGAAGTGTAGTGTTGCCTGAACCTTGGTGATTGAAGTGGGAGTGAGGGATGGTTTCCTGGCCTGCTCAGCAGGGGAATACACAGACCTGGGACTTTGGCAGCACCATCTCTTGTTTAGATGGTTCATCTTTGCCAACTCAATAACCAAGGCATAACCTCTTCCAGTGTGTGATTGCTTTTAGCTAATGACATTGAACCTGTGTGTGTGTTCCCTAGCCCAGTCCATGGTATGTGTTTTATATATGTATACAAGATTTGTAAGCTCTGTTTATTTAAACTTTTTATCAGATTCTGAAGAACTTTTCACATTTGTGATCTATATCATTAAAAACTATCTTGTCAGTGATGTATTGCTTGTCTTTTTATTTTTGGAGTATCCTGTCTGTAGCTTTAAAGCTGTGATGTATACAGTTGTACCGCCTGTGTTACTGTAGAGGCTTTAAACACTTGTGGACCTGAGAAAACATCTACACTTCCTTTGAACTTCTGTTCTTTCCAGGTAACACACTGTAGCGATGGACACGCAGGTCTTCCTAGGACAGAGCTTATTTGATCCAATGAACAGCCTACCCGTGCTTCTTGAGATCTTATCTATTTAAAATTATTTTAACATACATTTTGTTAACGAGTTTTGCAGCTTATATGTTTATAATTTAATTGTAATTTGGTAATCACTACTGATTAATAGACTCATTTTATTGCACTGAGATAAAGCTTACTAAAATTTTATATAAGACAAGGATGAATTTCCAATGAACCTCTTAGGGCTAATCTCTCTAGTAAATGATCTCTGTTATTTAGGCTTTTTAGACTTCCTTGAGGGTCCTAGAAATAGTCTTGTGAGATTGCAGGAGAGCTTGGCCATATAAAAAGAACCATATTGCTGATGATATTTAAAAATCACAAAGAGACTGGGAAGAGAGTGTCAGTTGATGGCCCAGAAAACAGAGGTTGTAACTCGTGAAGTTTCATTGCCTTGATGGACTCCTGTTGGAGAGGGACTCCTGTTGGAGAGACACTCCAGTGTCCTTTAGAACCTGGTGGCTGCTGGGGCAGCCTGTCACCTCATCACTGCTATGCTGCCCCCTGGCGGCTCATGCCTTACTTAGCTCTAAGGCGGTTTCTTGGCAACCTGATTCTGTGCGGTGGCGAGGCTTTGCAGCATGAGCAAGGATCTCAGCTGAGCTTGGGTTTATTTGTTTTTGTTTTTGTTTTTAAAAACTGTTATTTAAGAACTGTTTGTTTTTAAAACCTGTTAAAAGAGGTTCAGAAAAATGGGCGTTAGATGGTTTTGATTACCAGATCTTAGAAACAAAGAGTCACAGATAATAAGAGAGAAGCTAATGAATGGTTGCTTATTTTTAGGAGTTGGCATACTTACTGCCTGGAAAAGACCCAAAGCTGGTGTGGTGTAGGCTTACAAAGGGAGAGATCTGCTCTTGCTTCTTTTGAAGTCCTCCGTCCTGTTTGACCACCAGAAGCAAAGAGGGGAGAGCCGAGTACAGGGGCAGCCTGGACACCGAGCTTGCATGGTCGCGGGTGCCCACAGCATGCCCTGAAAAGCCGTTCATTCAGAAGTCCCCTTAGAATGGTCTCTGATCTCAAAATAGTTTGAACTTAACTCGTTATCAAAGAAGCATTCGAAGTGTATTTTAGGAGAGATACTTGAACTTGATTTCTCCTATCTGGGCCTGTGAGTTGTTGCTAATTTTAAATCTGGTGTCAGTCCCCAGGGTCATGTTCTTTAAATGAGGTTCTTTGTCTGCTTCTGTGAGTCAAGTTAAGTGTGGTGTGGTAGACTTTCCTCAGTGAAATGGAAGACTTTCAACTAACTGACCAGTAGGTATTTCTGTTCCTCAGTAGACTAAGGAAACTTACTTTGTACACATAGAAAATAAAGGATTTTAAATTAATTGGAAAACCATTCTCTGCCTGCCTGCATCACATTTTGACACAGGGTAGTCTTCAACGGAAAGAGTCAAAGCGTGCTTCAAGACAGCTGCTTTTACTGTTTGTGGCAAATGTGCTAATTATGGCAGCAGATTCCCAAAGTTCACAGATCGTTCGCAACCATACTTCAGAGTCAAAATTTATATATCTGAAGAAAAAGACACTTATAAAGAAACATAATTATAAACCAAAACATTTAATCTTTAAGGACATTTTGATATTGGGGGGGGGCATATATTTGAAATCACCTTAGGGAATCCAGAGGGATTCTCGCTGTGTGAAAGATACATGTTAATTATCTGTACCATTATCCTCCCTGTTTATCCAGCATTAAAGAGACACCGCTGCCTATGACAAGGTAGCAGCAGGATGTATGCTCACAGCTCTGCTTGTGGATGTCAGTAACGTAGAGTGAGTATGGATGTTTTGATTCTGGTACAGGGGTCAAGGGCTTGAATGTTATGCCTGGAGTGATGTGGAAGAAAATACAGCCACACTGAAACCAGGACGGGCCATTTGTCTATTTTTTCTTTGCTCTCTTTCCCTAATATGAAATAATAATGAAGTATTATCCATTTTCAGCTGCTGTTTGGAATGCCTGGTGTATTAGTCAGGTTTCTCTAGAGTCACAGAACTTATGAGTAGTCTCTGTATAGTAAGGGAATTTGTTGATGACTTACAGTCTGTAGTCCAACTCCCCAACAACGGTCAACAGCAGCTGTGAATGAAAGTCCAAGGATCTAGCAGTTGCTTGGTCCCACAAAGCACGCAGGCGAAGAAGAGCAAATCTTCCTTCTTCCAATGTTCTTATGTAGATCTTCAACAGAAGGTGTGGCCCAGATTAAAGGTGTGTACCAACCACCACGCCTGGTTCTGGGATTTGTTTTGCCCAGACTGACCTTGAACTCAGAGATCTCATTGCCTCACACTCCTGGAATTAAGGGTGTGTACTGCTTTGCCTGGGGCTGAGCTTTTCATGGCCACTATGCCTCAAGATCTCCATGCCAAGATCCAGGTCAGAAACTTGTGTCCTCCAGCCTCAAGATCTGGATCACAAGTGAGCCTTCTAATTCTGGATTGTAGTTCACTCCAGAAATAGTCAAGTCGACAATCAGGAATAGCCACTGTTCCTGGTGTACCCTTTTAGTTTGGCAAATTGTGTCCCTTCTTTTTGTTGTTGTTGTTGTTGTTCTTGCTTTGTGGGGTACCCCCCCCAGACCAGGTCTAAGTATGCAACTTACTATGTACTCACTATGTAGACCAGGACAGCCTCAAACTTACAGAGATCCACCTGCCTCTGCCCCCCAAGTGCTGGGATAATTTTTTGAGTGATTTCTCACTACACAGTTTTAAAAGATATCTTTTTTTACTTTTTGTATTTTCTTGGGCAGTGTTATGTGAGAAACTTTTTCTGCAGGATATAAAAGCTACAGGCACATGCATGTACACACACAAAGTCCACTCACCCCCAAAAAGGAACCAGTGACAGACCAAAGTAATGATTGCAGCAGAGTCCAGCTTGGTGAACCAATGGGTTCTTATTAGGGAGTCTATTATTTATTATCTTATTTATTAACAGGAGTCTGGGTGAGAGGTTAAGTCAGGAGCGGGGACTAATCAAATTAACGACAGTTGCAGCTGCATCGTGAGAAAAGCCCGCCCTAAGACGTGAGCTGTGTCTCTGCGGCCCTCAGCATTACATGCTCAACCCATCAGAGCCTTCCCCTCTAACAGCTGTTTGCTGCCCCGTTCACGTTTCAGCCTTCCCAGGCCTGTGGCATTTACTCCCTAGGTCTCATAACTAACTGTTGGATGCTACTTGGAAGGCTGTTTGAGTGACTATACCCAGAGAGCTACCTTAGAACACTGTACTGAGGTACACATTGTTTCTTGTAGCCCTGGGAACTGAAGTTAGGGTCTCACACATACCAGGCAAGCACTCTGCCATTGGCAGTGCACTACTACTATATTCCTAACCCCCTTCATTATTTTTTTTTTTTAACCTAAGCCAGTTGGTTTTTTTTTTCCCCACAGCCTCAGTTTACTTTTGAGGCAGATTCAGAGCTATACACACATGCTTTTATGTTCATCTAATAAGGCTCAATGCTTAGAGATCTGAGCTCTTAATTTTAATAGAAAGAACAGAAAGACACAGAGTAAAGTGTGGTGGATGGAGGGGAGAAGCTGGGTGATATTAATTAGCTCTGTGCACATCTGCTCCTGTGAATGCTGCTGGAATTTGGTTGTGCTTTGACAATGTCCAGTGCCACTCCACTGAGTCCAAATCCAAGAATGACAGATTAACAGGCAGACAGTACAGGGGCCCTGCTGGGTCTGGGCACAGGCAGCTGATTGGTTGAGCGGGAAGTGATTCTCTTCAGGCTTTGATAAGTGGGTTATAAGAACCAAATCCCAAGGAAAACTGTAGTGATGAGTTTTCAGACAGCTGTGCAAAGCGTCCCCCATTGTAACAACCAGGGAAGAATGTTCGAGTGGTCCTTTCTGTTTCGTAGATGCCTAAGTGGGCAGATGCTGCAGGAACTCAGCAGTAGGCAGTGTAGTACTCCTGGCTTGTTGTTTCTTTCTGGAACAGTGGGGAATATCTGAGCCTGGAGTCTAGTCATACTTGGAGATCTGGCTTTAATTTTTCTCTTTGTTGGTGGATTGGCTCTCTTCTTGGTACTATGTTTTGATTTGAAGAATTTGGGGTTCTCTTTATAAAGTCTATTATGTCATCAAGCCTAGTCCCTATGTCTATAGAAGACTGGTATAAGAGGCATGCCTTCAGCTTTATGGTGCAGCCTTCGTATTTTAAATCAATATACTTAGAAGAACAAGTTTTTTTCTCTTCCAGACAAAAGTAAAATGTGCATATCAGAGAGAGTTTAAAATACTGCGAGGAAAAAAAGCAGAACATTATTTTATAATTCTGTTATCCCAAGACAAAAGGAACTCAACAAATAATGCCTTGACTTTCATCCCCATGGTATTTATCATGCATTCATATTAACAAAATTGATATTGGTTTATAGCTGGTATTCCCATCATATAACTCTAAATATTACTATAAATATAGAAATGTGATACAATCTTTCCTGGGGACTTAGTTATCTGTTTAGTGAATTTTTAATATATTTCTAATTTTTGTGATAAATGATATCTTGGAATCTCTGATTACTGAATATTTATGGAAACACACTTTCATGAAATGTCTGGGTTGGGGTAGACTTTGCTGGTATTGGGTTCTCTGAAGTAAACGGAACCATGGTTCATAGTTCACAGCTGCATGGCTGCTTTCTTGTCATTATATCCTATTAACTTTGCCAGCCAAAAGTCACCTCCCCCTGGTACATTGAGGGCTGCTACATTTCAGTGTAGTTCAAGCATTCGTGGGAGCAAAGAGTTCAAAGGGGAGACCACTAGATAAACTATAGGGCAGCCAAGAGAAAGAACACTCTACAGATAATGTGAAATCTAAGCATTAAACACAATTAAATAAACAAGGTCAAGTGGAGACTGGAAGATGTCACCAGATGCAAAACTTCTCAGAGCCAAAGTCTTCGTAGTCTGGGTAGACCAGAAGCCAGAAACGTGCCTTTTCTAAAGCAAGCCGTCCGCAAAGTAGGTCAGCATCTACTTAGCTGAGTGCTTTCTTTCATAAGAGATGATTTTATTTGTGAACCAAAGCTGGATTGTGGAACTGTGAGCACCGCATGTAGTAGCAATTGAAAATAAAGGCCAGTGTAACGGTTATAGCATCAAAAGGAATCTTTAAAGCTCCCAAACTATAGAAATAAATATGTTGCTCCTTCAGCTTACATTGTTACTCTAACCTTTCATATGTAATTTTATAAATTCTCCTTACGTAAATCAACTCTTCAAGAAAATGTACAGCCTATTTGAGTTGCTTTGGAAAAAGCAGTCAGCAGATTTCCAAACTGAGTTAATGGAGAATTAAACATTTCATTCACTGAAGAGGTCAATTAGGTTATTATTGACATTTATGGGAAGTTCTGGTAGATTTGGAAACCTTTATCTGAACTTGAAGCTTTTGTAAAATGTCAGTTTGTTTCATAGTAAAGTAATCTGAATTTTTGATTTGTATTTTATCTTGTAATTAGCCCTAATTCTTCTCTATTGGGGAAATTCTGTAAATGTTCCACTGTTGTAACAGGTTTTTGAGACAACATCTTGATATATATATATATATATATAGCCCAGGCTGGTCCCAGGCTCACCATCCTCCTGCCTCAGACTCCTGAGTTCTGGGATTGCTATCATAGGCTTTAATTCTTAAAACCCTGTGTCCTGCCTAATTCTGGCGATAGGTTTTTGTTAACACCGGTGCTGTTTCGTTTCTAGACACTATTGTTGGTGACAAGGCCACATAATAGCTTCTTTTGAAGAAGTATAAATAAATAATCCTAAATGATTTATTTTGTAGTCTTGCCTGATGAATCATCTGTACGTTGCCAGAATGACTGCCTTAGCTTATTCTTCTTCCTTGAAGATCTGGCTTTCATAATTAACTGTAAATTCATTATATGGTGGGGTGGCATATCATTGAATGGCTTTTATAGTACTTGGTTAAAACCAAATTGAAAGTCCTGCTGGGCTTCCAGCCTGTAGGAAACATGTGCTGAGGTTCTGTCTTTATTAAGTAGAACACTGGCCATTGCTTAGCACTCCTGGACTCCATGCTCCATGCTCAAGTCTGGGAGGCCGTTGAGTCTGGCAGCAAGAGTGCCCTGCACAGCCCCTGAGCTGTAGAGCCTCGTCTTCCCTACGTATAAAATTTTAGGCCAATCACAATCTGACTGGATTTCATCTCTAAAAATTACAAGTGAGAATTCTCATACCTCTTCTGTCTCTCAAATTCTGTAATATTTCAAGAGGAAATGATTTTTCATTTTCATTCTTCTGTTATTTCTTCCCTGTTTTGTACATTAAGGCCCAATAAGCTAGGCTTTTCTGGGTGATGATGGTTGTTGCCCAAACTGACCCATCTTTTAGATCAAGCTCTAAAGACATTTTGCCTGTCTCCATTTGGAAATGCTTCACTGTATCTCTATTGAGTGAGCGAGGCAGGAGAAAAAACGAGTTTCTCACTTCCGCATCTACAGCCAGTCCCCGAGGCTCTGAACAAAGTTGTTATCAGACGCCCACTGTAAAGCTAAGCCGCGGTGTAGCAGGTCCCTTCCGCAGACATTACTTTTCCCAGTTGCCTAACTTCAGCATCAGCTCCAGGAAGACAGCATGGAGTGCCTGTTCAAGCTTCAAAGCTTACTTAAGAATAAAGGCTTATTTGCTCACCAAGCCGAATAGCTTCTTTAGCCCTGTGTTAGGGGAGATGGGACATTAGGAAAGTTACCTAAAGTGACAGCTTCCATAAGCATTTATGAAGTGTTACTATGGCCCCGCTAGGCACGGGGAAAGAAGCTAGGACATTATTTAAAGGATAAAGATGCTTTATGGAGAAACCCAAGGTTTCCCTTTAATATGGCTGGAATCTCATAATGGCTGTTGCCTGTGTGAAGGTGGGTGAGGTACTTATTAGACCTTTTTATTTTTTTTTAAAGTCAAAATAGCCTAGGAACAGGTAAAGGACTTTGATAAGGCACCAGTGTTGGCTGCCTGACATGTTCACCCTCACAGCACCATCAGAGTGGTCTCCCACACAAATACACCAAATAGTTAGATTCTGTTGTATGTCCCAGATGGTAGTGAGGAAGGAATTCGGAGGATGTAGAAGGATTGTGGCCATAGAAGACCCAGGGGACACTTTTTCGAATTGTCAAGAAGAAGACAGGATTCAAGTCAGGGGAAGTACAGGGTATGTGTTCAGGAGGGGAGTGTTTTTGTGGTCCTCCACAGCTACAGAATGGAAGATGCTAGCCCACCCTGTAGCCTCTTTTGGAGAGTTCCTGTGGCTATCAGAAATTGTCCATGCAGAATTCTTATTCCTCTATTTAGCTGATGCTTGATGTGTTTGGCATGCCAGAAAGATGGTTGGCTCTCTATCAGTGGTTCTCAACCTGTGCCTAGCGGCCCTTTTGGGGGTCAGCCAACCCTTTCACAGGGGTTGCCTAAGACTATCTGTATATCGGATATTTATGTTACATTTCATAACAGGGGCAGAATTACAGTTCTGAAGTAGCACTGAAACTAATTTATGCTTGGTGGTCACCACAACATGAAGAACTGTATTAAAGGGTCAAGGCATTAGGAAGGTTGAGAACCACTGCTGTACATTTTAATTGTCTCTTACAATTTGATTTGTTTCTGTTTTGAAGCTTGTCATCACTTAGTAAGAGATGGTTTGTCTACATCTCCACAGAGAGATGTGATGAAAGTCTTAATTTTGGTGTGAGCTGTAGTCCTGAGGGTTTCAGATAGTGGTACACTTCCTGTGGTGGCCAAAGAATGGGAGGATGAGGAATTTGGGGAAAGCCAGTGTCCTTTTCCCTTGGGCCTAAACTTGAAATCAAGAATTTTTTTCTTTAGCATTCTCGTATAGACGTTGAGGGTTTCACTGGCAGTTTCCCTAGATCTGTTGAGGAGTGTTTGAGGAGAGAGGCCTTGGGTCTCAGGCCTAGGAGACAGGCCTCATGTCCCACCCAACCTATGCAAGGACTCACGGTTGGTACGCACGCTCTCAACGCTTTCGGCCGTTCTCACTGCATTTGGGTTTCCTTCAAGGTGGCTATGAGTGTGCAGAAAGTTACATTTGACTTTCTTTCTTTCTCTCTGGAAAATGCTCATATTTTCCTTGACTGTTCAAGGTAGTTTAAAAGAGTTTTCAATATTAGTGACACTACTGGGTTTATTTTCCATTAAATAGTCTGCCCAATGCTAGGGATATCTGTGAAGATATGGACCAGTTATTGACTGAGTGGCCTTTGAGCCCTGGGGACATGAAGTCTGCTGGAGGCCTTTGCAGGGCCTTCTGGGAGTCTGGATGCTTAACTAGGAGAGTGTAGCGGGGGAGGCATAACACACCCAGGACACTTGGGGGCCCCTGGGCTGTGTCCTTAGGGTTGGTACTGCCATTGGAGCTGTTAAACATGGGAGACTGGGGGCGTACATGCTGTCTTTCTTCATTCTAGAAGCAAACTGGGAGTTCATTGTGACTAGTTGGAGAGAACGGGGCAGAAGTGGGGCAATTTAAAGAAGTCAGTGTGAGAAGCCCCCCCTAAACATTTTCTCTACTTGGGAACACCACAAGGATTTAACATCCTAACGTGTACATAATGGAACAGGACAGCATGCACTGAGTGTACTTGGCTGAAGAGCAATCCTTCTAAAGCCCAAGACACTTTACCAGACACTAGTCCTTGAAAACGTTCTTAGGGAAGCAATGTCACTAGTAATTTGCAGCCTGTAAACTTTTAGGTCTTCGGAAAGGTTTCTATGGTCAACACAACAATCACTTCAGAAAAATTCCAGCTGATCGAGTTTATTGTAGTAAGATAAAGTAAACAGAGACTGCTGAATACTTTGATTAATAATTTGAAAAGGGATCAGTAAGACGTGAGCACCGACAAACCCCTCTGAAAATCACTCCTTACAAAGCGCCGCTGCTGCTTCATCTGCTTTCGTGTATAGACTCAGTCATTGACAGCAACCCTATGAAATCCATTTTAAAGATGAACAAGCTGAAGCCCAAACAATGGGGCAAGCAAGGGAGGTGCTGGGACCAAAGCCATGTTTCACAGCTATGTTGTTTTTCATATTTAGTTGGGTCTTCTGCTTTAAGTTTTTCTTGCCCTTTTAAATGATTGCTTAATAAGTCGTATGTGGTTATTAAGCAAATCAGTGGCCGAAGACAGGGGATCCACTCAGAACCGAGTCTAACCGAGCTGGTCTGTTTTCTGCAGCCCCATGCATTAGTCAAGGACTGTGGTTGTATCTGTTTTGTATGTGTGCATAGGTAGACCCTGCTTTTGAGCCTTCCCTAGCGCGTAGACCTTTTATTGTTGTTACACCACTGACTACATATTTTAATGAACACAAACACTGGACTTACAGCCCCTCTGTACACTCACCTGTGGGCAAGTCTGTTGACTTTCATTGAGCTCATCCTCTTTTATAAATGAGAGGTGGATCAAATCCTCTCCTTTCAAATTGTGGAGATCTACAGAAGTGTCAAGGGACTGAGGGCAGACAGATCAGCAGAGCTGTGGCCCTGGGCTCCACCTGTGTGTCAGCCCATCAGCCTACGTGTACTCTCTTCCATATTAGGATTCATACATGTTTAGAAAAAGTGACTTCTTGGCAAAAAAAAAAAAAGGTATGTGAAATGATTGGACCAGATGCAGATGATTTTATGCTTAGCATTTCTGTGATTTTCTTCTGTGATCTGTAAGTTGTCACAGATTGTACACATTTCAGCGTTCCTCACTAGAGAGATTAATGGATTAAACGGGTTTGCCAGATTCCCTCCCATTCTGTGATGGAAGCGTGTTAGATACAAAGAGAATCAATGATCTTTGCTAATCAGTGTCTAGAGTCTGCTGAGCTTTTCTTATTAAGTACTCCTCTGGAGAAGCATCCACTGCTCCTGACCTTACACAGTTTCAGATCCAGTTTAGTGGTCTGTCACCCGGGGAAGCCGGATTCATCGGGGAATGGGCAATGCTTTGATACTAACACGTTTGAAATGGAGTTTACCAGTGATTCCCCTTCCTCGTTCATTGTCCACGTTGAGCCCCTTTGCACTTTGAAAGAACTGATCTGGAAGTCTCATGGTCCTGACCTTTTCTTTTGCTCCCACAGAAGGAAGAATTCTGTTCAGAAATGAGGCAAATTAATGTTCGGACACCATTGCACGAAGTGTTTTAAAACTGCCCTATCTTGTCAAATGAGTCTCTGCTCGTGAGACCCAACAAGATGAACCAGCCAAGGAGGGATTGTGTCCTGCCCTGTATGAACAGTGACTGCTGACGTCTAAGAGCAAGCTGGGGGTACTGAATGTTGTCTGCCAGTACCATGAAGGAAGTGGTTTATTGGTCACCCAAGAAGGTGGCTGACTGGCTGCTGGAGAATGCTATGCCAGAATACTGTGAGCCTCTGGGGCATTTCACAGGCCAGGACTTAATCAACTTAACCCAAGAGGATTTCAAAAAACCCCCACTGTGCCGAGTCTCATCCGACAATGGGCAGCGACTCTTAGACATGATAGAGACCCTGAAGATGGAGCACCACATGGAAGCACACAAGAATGGCCACGCCAACGGACACCTCAGCATTGGCGTCGACATTCCCAACCCTGATGGCAGCTTCAGCATCAAGATTAAACCCAACGGAATGCCAAACGGGTTTAGGAAAGAGATGATAAAGATCCCCGTGCCAGAACCGGAGCGCTCCCAGTACCCCACGGAGTGGGGCAAGACTTTTCTGGCCTTTCTTTATGCACTTTCCTGTTTTGTTCTCACTACCGTGATGATCTCGGTCGTCCATGAACGAGTACCTCCTAAGGAGGTGCAGCCTCCACTACCGGACACGTTTTTTGACCATTTTAACCGGGTGCAGTGGGCGTTTTCTATTTGCGAAATTAACGGCATGATCCTTGTAGGACTCTGGTTGTGTCAGTGGCTGCTCTTAAAGTACAAGTAAGTAGAGCAAACATTCTTGAGATCCAGCCGTGAGGGGTTTGCATTTAGAGATCCAGTCATTATTTGGAAATGAAATTTACCAAGTGTTGAAATCAAAGCTTAGTAATTCCCTTTTCCTTTCCATTTTGAAGCCACACACCCATTGAGCTAACTGAAGCTCCTACAGCTTTGAGAGAATGTTGTGCTTGTTGCCTGTTTGGTACAAGATTGCTCCAGAATTAAGACCATGAGCAGTGATAGTCTGTTTTCAAGCAGTACGAAAGAAAACATTTAGACATCTTCAGAGAGCGCAGGCTGTTGAGCACAGAGAGGAGAATACCTACCTAGTCTCGGATGGTATTTACTCAGGCGAATTGTTGCCAGCCTCCCGCCCTTATCAGACTTAGACCTCATTAATAAGTAATCACAGTTTTTCTTTTTTTTTTTTTCTTTTTTTGGTTTTTCAAGACAGGGTTTCTCCGTGTAGCCCTGGCTGTCCTGGAACTCACTCTGTAGACCAGGCTGGCCTCAAACTCAGAAATCCTCCTGCCTCTGCCTCCCAAGTGCTGGGATTAAAGGCGTTCGCCACCACTGCCCGGCTAGTAATCATAGTTTTTGACATGTGGAGTTCAGACAGCTATTCTACAATGGCTATGATTGGGAAAACCCGATATCTCGTTTAATTTAAGCAGGTAGCATGGTGCAGTATCTGTATGATTCCATCTTACAGGATGTATGGATAAGTCCCTGTATTTAGTTTTAGTTGGTTCCGGTGTGATTTTCATGTCCCAAGCTCTAAACACAACAGGGACCTCATAAATCAAGCTATTTACTTAGGTGCGCCTCCTCCCTTCCTTGTTCATGGTGTCTGGTTTTCTTCTGAGTGGAACATTTTGTGGCATCCCTGTATACTGTTGGAGATTACTGTTTCTCCCTACCCACTGGACATGGGAGCATCAGGAGGAGGTACCACTGTGCTCTGGCCACGGCCCAAGCTTACTGCCATCGCTCCTCAGGCAATGTCACCAAATCCACATAGTGAAAAGGGCCATCCCTGGGACTGAGGCCAGAGGGGGGGGGGGGGGCTGCTTCCCTGCAGACCTGCTACTGATGATGGAGTCACTGGGTTTCTGAGTAGACTGAGTTGCCTGAGCCAAAGTATGGCTGGCCATTAAAGGAGTCATATTTCATCAAGAAAACAAAATGCAGGTGGAGTGACAATTTTATAAGTTAAGTAGAAGTTTTAATAGAATTGATGGGTCATGCTACCTTTTGAGTTGTTGGGGGGGAAAAGAAAAAAAAAAGTTTTGTTGTTGTTGCTGCTGCTGCTGCTGCTGCTTTGGTTTTAAGAGAAATCAGCTGCAGGAACAGTGATGTTTGGAATTCCTTACATGCATGCTGTTGACTGACACATTTTAGTCCTGTTTTCTCCTTAGGAACATTTTAACCTTTCCCCCTTAAAAACCCATTGAAAATATTTCCCATGCTGCTCAAATTAAGCTTCCTTTTTTTTTTTTTTTTCCCTTAAAACTTACTTTGTCTTTGTGAGTTTGCCTTCTAGTTTTTTCATCTGTACTCACAGGCAATTTTGCTGCCCCAGAATATAACTCAGTAAGTCCGACTGAGTCTTTCACAGAACTGAGATGTTTTATGATTTCAATCTTGCTCCAAGGAGACTTTCAGATCACAGGACAGAGTTCTTTTAAGTGTTTTCTTTTTCTAGCAGGGAATCTTCACAAAATGTGTTTCTCTTTAAACTTTCTAATTTGGTATTCTCCTGGTACTTATGGCCAACACTAAAGTAATTTATTTATTTATTCAAATTCTCCAGCAACAGTAAACCAGCTGGAATGTATTCTACAAAGTTAAATCAGAGCAGGCGCCTGGGTCCCTGCTCTAGCTGTGGCTTTTCTTGCTATGTGGCTTAGGTGACCGCTTTTATCTCAGGAGCCCTGTTCCCTCACAGCAAACAGCAGCTTCCCAGTCAAGGCTCTGCTGTCCTAGAAAACTTTTTAAACTGGCCCTGGCGTTGTGTAAGGAACTGTGGTGGGATTTGATTAGTCGGATAATTGGATGCATCCTGTTCAGGCCTCTGTAAGGCCCTCACTCCAGCTTCTTCCTTTGGAAGCAGATTGTGGCCCTAAGTGTCCCCAACCCTGACTGTGACCTCTGCCAGTATTGGTATGTGGCACCCCAGGCACGGGCGGGGGAGGGGCGCTGATAGTGCAGGAAGTACATGAGGTTGAATATCACCCCTGGCTCTCATCAGGAAGACATTGACACAACCCAACACCCACCCTGCTTCTAGTTAATGCTGCACCATTTTGAAGACATGGGACTTGCAGTTTATGGAATGCTCTCCTTAACTTCCCTTGTTTCTGTGTTTGACTCTTGTGGGTTTGGCCCCTCTCTCTGGCATCCACCAGCCAGATGGTTTACCGTGAACCATTTAGTGCCTCAGAATCAAAACTGTTGGGCTGGTATTAAGTTCCCAATAAAGCCCAAATTCCCCCCAAATGATTCTGACTTTATGAATCCTGGAGTCCTTTAAAAACCAGCCTATTCCTTCTTCCTTTGTACTTTCTATCTTTAAAGGAAAGACAAAGTTGTCGAGGATGATAGACTAATTGAAAAGTGAGACCACTGGTATTTTGGCCAACATCCCCCACGAGCAAGCCCTTTAGAACTAGACTTTCAGGGTTCTGAACACCTTGATTCTGAACTTATGACGTTCAGTTCTGTCTTATATTGTATACAGTTGTCCTTCACTGTGAAAGTAGGCTCTGAACTTTTTGGTTTTTAAAATTGTAAATAATGTTGTCTCCCCATTTAGAATTGGACTTTCAAGCCACTGACTAGGAAAAATTCCCGGGAAATCTCTGCCTTTGTATCAGACTTCACTGCAAACCAGGTACCCCTTGTTTTAAGAAAGCACCATAAAGAGCATTCTGAGCTTGCAGACTGCTAGAGCAGAGGCCTGGGACTCTCTGTGTATGGCTCTCCAGTAATCCGGAGGCACTCCTGCATGTTCCCTGTGGCCCTGCTCTGTGAGGGCGTTGCCAACCCTTGACAGAGAAGGCAGCACTATAGTTCCCAGGTCAGGTTTTCTTAGTAGGCTGAGTGTGAGGTGAAGGCTGGGTACCCCAGCCTCTCCTTGACCAAAACCAGGTCTGGGAGCTGTTTCCTAATGTGTTCTCCGGCTCCACCAGCACCCCTCAGCACCGCCCCCAGCTCTAGAAACAGACCAAACTCATTTGGCATTGTCTAAATGACTTCTGTCACTTCTATTTTAGGCATGTCTTCTCTTTTCATTTCTAATTGGAGATCCACACGTGGAATCAGATGAAGAAACAACCTTTTGATTTTGAAGCTAGGGTTCTCCACAATAGTTTAAGTCTGACCCGTTTGACCGCTGTTCCTCCGGTTCTCTGGAAACACCTGAAGCTCATATCACTTTGCATTCTGTCAATTTTATGTGTCTCTCTCTTTTTAATGTCATTAAAGGAGGAAAGGATGCCATGTCCATCACTCCCACTTGTGTCCCAGTGCCGGGAACAGAGCGTGGCACATATAAACACAATGTGTTCATTTTAAATCCATCCCTCCTTTCAACTTGAAGTCAGTGAGCAATCTACTGTCAGCGAGCAGTGCTGGGCCCTGGGGAGCATTGAGCGAGGAGAGAGCTCTAGTGAGGTGATGTGTCTGGACAGAGTGAGGCAGGGAGGTACCAGCTGAGGCTAGGACAACAGCTAGTGTAAGGGACCTAGGGACAGGGAGTCAGCAGGAGGTCTCTGGGGGGGTTGGAAATAGGGCCAAGGTGATATTTTCAGATTGGGTATTATGAAAGGCCACTGGTGAGAGAGGAGTTTAGTAGACACTTGAGTGTTTGGGAAAGAACATTCCAGATAGGAGACATAGCAAATGTATGAGGCTGGGATTTATTTCTCTGGCTCAGTTGAGCTCCAAAGTATTTGTAATAGCCCAGTAAGCTGGGGGAGAGATGTGACATAAGAGTCTAGTGAGGTTTGGACAGGGCCTCAAATGGAACCAATAGAGTGTATAAGCCGCTGGTGTGTAATGCTATAAACATGTTTATACCTTGGAGGAATTATGTAGGGTCAGCAAATAAAATGCTCAGGTAGGGCACCTACTACTAAGCCGTAAAACTAGAGTTTGGATCTCAGAACCCATATGGTGGGAGGAGAGTAGTGACTCCCACAAGTTATCCTGTCACACATACACACACACCCCAAATTAACACGCTAAAATTTTTAAAAAATGATATGGCTACTTTGTAGATAATAGGATAGAAGGAGTTAGTCCAGAGAATTATTTGAGACAGCAATTGCCATAGTGAACAAAGCTGGTTCGTTACATTATGTTTCTTATACAAAGCTTTGGATCTGCCCATGAAACCCTGATTTTTATATGTGACTTACAGAGGGAGATTCCACTAATTCAGGGATTCTCACAACTGTTGTTGAATAGATTTTCTTTGGAACAAAGTCAAGAGGCTATATCCTGTGCTGGGTTCCATTATAGTTTAGGGGTCAGACCTTCCCCTAAGAAAAATAGAGTAAGTCATTTGGGTGAGGGACAGATTATCTAAGTGTGAATTGAATATACCTAGTAGCAACCCATTGATAGTGTAAATATTTGAAGCAAAAAGAAAAAGAATGTTAGATTACAGGGTGGACTCAAAAGAGCTCAGTGGTAGAGATGCTTGGTGATAAGAGAGAACATTACATCATAATGAGCTACAGGTCACAGTGGGTTTAGTTGCTGCATGGAAATGACCATTGAATGAATTCTATGAAAATTGATCCCAAAGGGAAGGGTGAGGGAAATGATTGAACAGATCCTGCTTGTGACCTTTTGATATTTGCATTTAAAAGTATCCCTACACATGTGGTTCCCAGTATTGCTCTCCTAGGCTGATTCTCACAGTGTTAGGATGGGTTTTTTAGTGTTTAACAACAGTTTGTTTTCTGTGGTCAGAGATTTCTTTAGAAAAAGCTCGTTTTGGGGTTTTTTTTCCTTAGATTTGTGTTTTTATATATATGTGTGTTTGCCTGCATGCATGTATATGTGCCACGTGTGTACTTGGTGCCTGAGGATGTTGGATTCCCTAGAACTGGATTTGTTGGATGGTTCTGAGCTGCCGCTTGAAAACCAGGAACCCAAACCTAGGTTCTTTGCGAGAGCAGAGGTATTCTTCACTGGGCCTTTCTTCTCTTTCAATCTCAATTTTAAAAGTGTGTGTGTGTGCGCGTGTGTGCGCGCGCGCAAACGTGCATGTAGAAGGTGGGGGGGGAGTAAGCAGTCAGAGCTGGTAACTGAGTCTAGGACTTCACTCATGCTAAAGCACCTCTTCTACCACTGAGCTACACTACCTCATATTTCAATCTCCAGCCAAAGTTGTGGTTTGGGGACTCTTGTATATTTGGTAGATTTTTGCCACCATAAGACTATAGCATTGCCCTTTCTTCTAATACCTGAGTTTAATTTCTGAGAACATGCTCTTTGGGCTGATTGCCAACAGTGTGTGTCAGATGTAAATTTAACCATTTAGATCTGTTTGTTATTAAGACATAGGACTGTCCACTACCATCTGCCTTTCAGTTTTCTCTAGTTCATGTCCCTGAGTGCTTATTTTCACATTAGCTGAGTAGCAAAGTACTCGTTCCCCTCCAGTCTTCATCATAATTTATGACCACAAATATTGTCAGCACATTGTCTCTTGTTTTCTTGTCTTTGATGGTGATGACTCAGTACATTTTTAAAGCACTTGATGTATAGAACATTTGATGTGAAATGGTTCTTTCCAGGTTTCTATTCATGCATATGGATATATGGGCAGATAGCAGGTTATGTATTCCTTCCCTCAATCTTGTGTGTTTAATCACACACACACACACACACACACACACACACACACACACACACACACACACACACACAGTGTTTTCCAAGTTCCAGAAGGGCTATTTCCTACTGTCAGTTCACTTTACCAGCACTTAGTCTTATACTGTGGTAGACCAGAAGGCTCTTCTCTAATTGGCCTTCTAATATCCTTTTCTGGTTAGTTATTTACCAAGCATTATTGCAAAGGGTATAAGCAGGGGTTTCTGAAATCTCCTGGCTAGCAGAGTGACAGTCTGCAGGAAGCAAGAAGCTAATTTGCTTCAACCCAACTCACTAGTCAGTGTTGATTCAACCTTCTGGGGTCTGACCCCTAGTAGTTTACTATAGGCATATTTAAATACAGTACAATTTGCTGAAAATGTATTCTGATGCTAATTCATTCTTCCCCACATGCCTAACAAAGCATACGTAAATCTCTTTAAGGAATGAATAAAGTAAGCTAAATACAGATCCGATGTTAGTATGTTGAAACTCCTTGTAAAGTCCATAATGATGGATCCTATAGAGTCACTGAGAAATATAATAGGGAACATACATGACAGCTATAAGGGGTGGCAAGAACCCCCTGGCATCTCATTCAAATGTCCTCCAGATGAAAAGCAGCACACTGTTATAGAAACACTGAGCTCATCTGTCTTTATTCTATTTAGCTTATAATAACAGTCTGGAGGAGGACCCAGTACAGTCTCCAGTAACACAGATAGTACCAAAAGTCACCAAGAGATTAACCCCATTGGTTCTCAGCCTTCTGGGCAGATAACAAGTTATGTATTCCTTCCCTCAAAGAAACAATCCTGTGTGTTTAATATTACAATTCCCCTAGTGCTTATCTGTGAGTACAAAGACCTCTGTGCCTCCTACGGGTATATTGGAGGTACAGCAGAGAACAAAGTAGTTCTGTAGAGATGTATTCTAGGGGAATCTTTCATTGATCTCATAGTAATACCTCAAATGTTCAAACTCAGGAACACACAAATTGCTCCCATGTTGCTGCAGTGTTTTTAGACATCTCTCCCATTATTTGATTGGCTGGTAAGCTGTCATAGTTTGCCCATCAGCTAAGAAGAGAAAAGCTCAGAATGGCCTCTTCTGTTTCTGTTTTCATTTCTCTTCCCACTATGTGTAGCCGGATCCATTATGTGTCTACTTAGTCTCTTTTATTCTGCAGAGTTTCTTCTGTGTAAAAAATCTTTTCATCCATTTAAGGGGCAGATTCCAAAATAGCTGTTGTCTGAGTAACAATTTTTTACCTGGATTTTATCACTGATTCAGTAAGCTTTTTAAAATACATGGTGTTATTCTTTTCTCTTGGTGAAGGTAACTGAGACTTAAGGTCTCCTCACTTGTCCCTTGTCCCATAAGAATGTACATTGTGAGTGAAGGCTCTTTGGCTTAAGCCCTCTCTTGAACTTTACTGTTCCAAACACTCGCTGCAAGTGTATTTTCTTAGCATACACAGTGGATAAATAGAATAAAGACAGATGAGCTCAGTGTTTCTATAACAGTGTGCTGCTTTTCATCTGGAAGACATTTGAATGAGATGCCAGGGGGTTCTTGCCACCCCTTATAGCTGTCATGTATGTTCCCTGTACGTTGTAGCAGATGTACTTAATTGGCCTAGCTGCATGCTGTCTTGTAAGTCAGAACCACCATTCAGGAACAAATGTCCCTAATCCTGTAGTCCTAATATTCCACCAAAGTTGATTGTCCAGGTGTCCCAGTTAGGGTTTTATTGCTGTGAAGAAACACCACGACCATGGCAACTTTTATGTAGGAAGACATTTAATTTGAAGCTGGCTTACAGTTTCAGAGGTTTAGTCCATTATCGCCATGCAGGAAGCATGGTGGCAAGCAGGCAGACATGGTGCTGGAGAAGGAGCTGAGAGTTCTACTTCTTTATCTTCAGGCAGAAAGAGACTGTGTACCACTGTCCCCACGGTGACACACCTTCAACAAGGCCACACCTCCTCCCAGGTCACACCTCCTAATAGTGCCCCTCCTTATGGGCCAAGCATTCAAACACATGCGTGCATGGGGGCCATTTCTATTCAAACCACCACCCCAGGCCTGTCCAACTTTGTTCTCTCGCTTTCTGTTTTGTGACCAAGGCTGTGTGTTCCTTTTCGTTGTCACTGTTGCTTCCTTTTGATTGAGACTCATCATCTCTAGGCTCAGGACTGAGTTGCTTTCTCACTTTCCTGAGGACCTGTTCTGAACCTCTTGCCTCCCAGGTCACGAGCACTCCCAGCTGCTGCTTCTCTTTTACTAGGAATGTTGTGAGCGGGGCCAGGGAGCAGATCCAGTCCCAGAGGGCTCACCGGGGCTCACCGAGGCTCACCTCCTCTGGTTTTTTTGTTTGTTTGTTTTTTGTTTTTTTAACCACTTTAGATGCCATGACCTAAATAATCCAGGCCATAGGAATTGAATAGAAACTAGATTTCCCTGGATAACCATTCATTAATCTTAGCAATTTGACTAAGTTATTCTGTGTTAGCCTTTTAAGAGTCAAATTAAGATTTTATGTATAACACTAAAGCCAACATAAGGGATGGTCTTGTGTGCAGTCAGGTTAATACTGTTTTAATACGCCCTCCTAAATTCACATGTTGGCACTTAATCCCCAAAACTTATGTTAATGATCTTTGGAAGTGGGGCCTTTAGGATGTAACTGGGAGTAAATGAGTCAAGGGGGTGGGCTCCCACCTGTCTTTAAGCAGAGAGGCCCTGGCTAGCTAGTTCTGTGATCTCCAACATGGAAGCAATGTATAAAGAAACTCCTTACCACGTGCTGATAGTGGCACACAGGTATCAGGCTTTTTAGCTGCTAGACAGACTCATGAGCAAATAAGCTCAATAATCTTACCATGGTGTCGTGTGTGTGTGTGTGTGTGTGTGTGTGTGTGTGTGTGTGTGTGTGTGCGCGCGCGTGTACTCTTACCTAGTTGTTTCCTTACCTACAAGATAAGAATGGTGATAGTTTTTATCCCACATTATGATGCTCAGTAGAAATAACTTGATAGCATTTCCATGGAGTCCTTTATACTCAGGCTGGTGCTGTCTCCAAATCCTTCTTAGGAAAGAGCTTCTCTGTCCTTCCTAGTTTTCAGCCCAAACACCTTGAGTTCTCGTCCTTGATACTGTTTTTTACCCAACACCTTAGTCTGTAAATCTGAGCCTTCTCACTGCCTCTGTCACTGCCTTACTGCGCTGTCACCTCCTGCGTGAGGTGTCACTAGAGCCTTTGCTGGTTTATTTCCCTTGGGTCAATCAAGGGTCAGTGTTTGCAACTCTTGAGAGTGTGTCAGCATCACTGCTTTTATGCCTCCGGTATCACTGAAACCATCGTCTTTATAGTGACCTAATGCTTCTGCTAAAGCCAGTGCTTCCTTTCTAGACCACAATGGCCTTGTGAACTTGACTCACCCTTTTTGGTTTGTTTTTTTGGTTTTGGTTTTGGTTTTTTGAGACAGGGTTTTACCGTGTAGCCCTGGCTGTCCTGGAACTCACTCTGTAGGCCTTAAACTCAGAGATCCACCTGCCTCTGCCCCCCAAGTGCTAGAATTAAAGGTGTACGCCACCACTGCCCAGCTACTTCCTAACCTCCTAACAGGTCAGTAAATGGTTAGGCATACTAGCCACTAGTGTCTTCTTCCAAGGTGTGTTGCAGCTAGCCCTTAGAACCCTGGGTTTTATGGGTATCCTTTGATTCACTGCTGGCCCAGTTGGTACTTACACCCTCAGTGCTTTAAAGTCTCTTCCTGTGGGGTGGGACATCGATCATTGCTAAATAAGGATGTAGATACCAAAGGTATGACATTTCTTTAAGTTGGATTCTTAAAAGTTGAGAAGACTTTACACATACATAGACCCATTCTAAACTGGGAGCTTGGGTTTCTGGATTCATTCCACCATCTTGCCTGTGGAGATGCCTAAATACTAGGTGAGTTCTAAATGTCCTCTAGGAGAGCATTGCTTTGGATTTCTTTGTTGTAAGTTCAGCCTTGCTTGCCCTTTCATCCCTTGGACCAGCATTTCCTTTGAGTGTTCCCCACAGCAGCCTGGGGTGTAAAGCCTAGAGTTTTCCTGGTATGCCAGCTGGTGCCCTGGAGATTCATAGGCTCTAATGAGTGGGGAAAGCTCTGTGTTGGGGATGAGAAAGGGAGGGGAAGGACAGAGGTGGCAGAAGTCAGTCTCTGATCTCTAGCAATTCTCAGACCTGTTTGAATGGAGCCATCTCAGCAAACATTTTAAATCAAAATGTGAATGCAAAAAAAAACAAACAAAAAAACCCCCACAGATTAGGGTGGAGGAACAGTGAGTGTCTGCGCAGATTAATTCCAGCAGATAAATGAAAGGGCTTACAGGGCAAATGTGTTTGGACCGAAATGGGGCAGGGCTGTTGGGACTGTGAGACGAAGTTCCAAAACAGGAGCAGTATGGTCCTCTGGTGCTGGTGCCTCTGCTGACAGTGCTGAGCTCACCAGTGTTAGAAACACACATTATCTTGCTTTCACTGGGGTTGTGAATGAGTTGTCAATGCTGGGAAGAAGTTTAAAAAAATAAAAATAAAAATAAAGACAGGCTAAAAAGAGATGGGGCTTCCTTAGAGGGCGTCAGCTCTAAACTGAACATCTGTGGCAGGTTAAAAAATGGCAGGCACCTGAAAAGGTAGAATTCAGACAGTGCAGGCAGAGAAGAGAGTCACTGGGGCACCTGAAAAGGTAGAATACAGACAGTGCAGGCAGAGAGCCACTGGGGCACAGAGGTCCTAACTACAACTTTGCAGGTAGTGGTTAAAGAACTTTGGATAATAAAGTAGAAGTTTAGAGATTGTTTTTGAAGGGTGGGAGTAGGGCTTGTGGGCCATGAGGGACAGAGGCAAGGAAGACCGAAGGCTGTGTGGTCTTAGTGAAGGGTACAAAGTGTATGCAGAATAAAACTGACAACCACTTGGTGGTTTCAAAGAAGTGATCTCTAGTGGGCTTTAGGGTAATCTTATTGAGGCTGTTATAAGTAAACAGCACAAGCCAGATTCTTATCAGCAACAGTTTATTTCCTCTTTCTGGAGGCTGAGAAGTCCAAGACTGATCAGTCTTCCCTGAATCTCTAGCTGCTCTTCATAGCCATGTTCTTCTCACATGGAAGAAGAATGCCAGCCAGCACTCTTGGATCTCTTAAATAGATGTTTATCTCATTCCTGAAGGCTGGGCCTCAGGATGTCATGATTGAATTTTAGCATGAATTCAAAGAGACCCACAAACACTGAGACCTAGAGACAAGAGTTACATTGAGGACAAATTGATACCAAAAAAGTCACTGGACATTTAGATGAGGTGGAGGATTAAGGAAGAGAAGACATAAGAATGATCAAATAAACAGGATGTGACACATTGATTGTTTGAAGCCTTCATGAAACCACTAGATTCTCAGTGGTTGAATAATTATTGTGGTATAAGGTATCTTAGTTTCTGTTGCTGTGAAGAAACACTGTGACCAAAAAGCAAGTTGGAGAGGAAAGGGTTTATTTGGCTCACACTTCCATATTGCTCTTCACCATCAAGGAAATCAGGACAGGAACCCAAGGTAGGAGCGGTTGCAGTCTTTAGAGGCATGCTGCTTGCTGGCTTCTTGTGGTTTGCTCAGCCTGCTTTCTTAAATCACCCAGGATCACCAGCCCAGGGATGGCACCACCCACAATAGGCTGACCCTCCCGAATCAATAACTAATTACGAAAATACATTACAGCCAGATCATATGGAGGCATTTTCTCAAGTTCTCCATTCTAGTTTGTGAGTCAAGTGAGACCAGCCAGCAGATAAGGAAATTATCAAAATGTTTTATAGATTTCTAGCCCATAGAAAATATCACACAAAACATGAGATGAAACATTTGAATTAAGTTTAAATCAAAAGTATAATAGAATCTTAACTCACTTGTGGGTACTCAAAATGGGATTTTGCATGCAATGTTAAGCATTTTTTTTTTCCTAATTATTTTATCTTGTTTAGACTCCATGAGACTCAAGTCTTGTATGAAATAGGAATTGGAGCCATGTATTGCTGGGTCATTTTAAGAAATAAATGGGGGTTGGAGAAATGGCTCAGAGGTGAAGAGCACAGGCTGCTCTGCCAACTGCCTAAGTTTGGTTCTCAGCGCTCACAGTAGGTGACTCAGAACCACCTGTAATGCTGGTTCCAGGGATCGGACAGACCTCTCCAGGCCTCCTCAGGCAGCAGGCACACATGTAGTGCATATACATATATATGCAGGTACTCACACATGCAAAACAAAGTAGATGGTTCATTGCTTAAAGGCATGAAGGAGAGATTTGGCAAAATTTCCCACTTTTTTTCTAAGCAAGTTTTTGGTCTCTTATAATAAAATGGTAAGTTAAAATAAGTATTGTGATAGGCCACTCTTAGTTCTGTTCCATAGCCTTTGCCTTCATTGCTAGCCTGTGTCCCTGCTAAGAAGGTAGTATTCCTGTCCTCCTTTTTCTGATGAAGAAGCAAATTCCATAGGAAATTTATGGAAATGACTGAGGTCACCAAGAAAGTCTTTGATGAAGGTAAAGCCAGCACATGGGTGGCCCTGCTGTGGCCCGGTGACAGTCCCCCAGGGATTGCGTGCTCGAATCACGGAGCACCAAGGGCTGCATAGGAGCCTTGAGCTCTGCCCACGACGGCTCCCTCTGATTCTGCATCATGTTGCATGCCATCTTCCTCGTTGGCCACCTCTCAGTTGTGAATCTGATGCTTGGTCCACTGTTCTGTGTTTGGATATATTTGTTTCTAAAAGCCAAAAACTTCCAGAAAGCAGTAGATAGATGATGAAATGCACATCCAAGAAATGGATTAGAAACCAATGGAAAAAGTATGAACTAGCAGTAGCTCTGGGGTCAGAATGGTCGTTATCTATACTTTCTTTAAATGTGTTAGAAAAACTTGGGAAATAGAGGACCTTAATTCTGAGACAAACTGCAATGGGTGTGCTGGTGCTTGTCTATCAGCTCAGCATCTTAGTGATGGAGGAAAGAGTTAGCAGTTGAAAGCCACTCTTAGCTACACAGGGAGTCTGAGACCTGGGATACATGAAACCATGCTTGGGAGCGGGGGTGGGGGTGGGGGTGGAGACAAGTAGCATGCTACCAAACATGGTTTTGTGCTGATATACTTCTTCAGACAGCCCCAGTTCTACTCTAAGCCAGAACTGTGAGTGTCCTGCTGCTATGCATTCATGGAAAGACGCAACTTGTGGAGCCAAAATGCTTTCTAGTATTAATTGAACTTTACAGACTGTTGGTTTCTTTGGTCATTTTTCTTTTAGATTTTTAAACCTTTGTACTGAGTGCCAGAGACAGTCTGATAGTGCTGCCTTCAGCCTGGTCGTTGCATCACAGAAGCAGGTTTTAAGTCCTGTTTCCTTTTTAAAATAGGAGTGTTAAAAAGTTCAGTACCAGCCTGGGGCCATGGCTCAGTGAGACCATACTTCCCTGTATTCCAGGCCCTGAACTCAACGGCCTACACCCGAAGCCTCGCCCCAACACAGCTTTATAAGTCACCTGCACTGGAGACAACATGCTTTTTCAGCAAGTCTGAATTGTATGCAAAATATTAACACTTGTACTCATATTTTCTTATAGGCAAATTTGATGGGTACAATATTGGGGGGGGAGCAGAAATGAGTCTGGTATGCAAAATATAAGGAACAATACCTATCTGTTTGCAGATAGAATCTGTGACATGATAATTACTGCAGAGTGTGAGCAAATGGAATGTGGACTTTTGAACACAAAAGGCATTATTTCTGGGCATTTGATGAGTATCTGGGAGTTGGGGAATTCTATCCGGCATCTAGCTCTTATTAGCATGCGCTTAAGCTCTATAATATCCCACGGACGTTCCTTCCATGATCTTTTGCTTTTTAAAAGCTTATTTCTATTTTTGAGATTATAATATAATTACATTGTTTCTTCCTTCTCCTCTCTCCCCTTCATACATTCCCCCTTTGTTTTCTTTCAGACTCATGGCCTCTTTTGTCATTAATTGTTGGTACCCACATATATGTATATACATATATATTCAAAAATACATAAACACAGCTGCTCAGTCTGAATCCTGGTGCTTGCGTGTGTGTGTTTTCAGGACTGCCTTTTTGGTATTGGATTAATCGATTGCTGTGCTTGTTGCGGAAGAAGACTGTATCTCCGCCCTCAGCATTTCTTAGTTGCCTGAAGCCTTTGTGTAGGGGTGAGGCTTCGTGGCCTTTACCCGTCCACTTTTTGTGTCTGTTGGTGTCATCTATGTCCAGCTTACGTGTAGGTGAGACTTACGAGTATGACGTGGGACATTCTTAGACACAGTCTGACCGCACTCCCTGATCCTCTGGCTCTTAAAATCTTTCTGCTCCCTCTTCCACAATTATTCCTGAGCCTTAGGTCCAGGACTTGTTTTGTGGATATAATCCCTGGGACTGGGCTCCACAACTCTTTTCTTTTTTAAAGATACATGGTGAATTTAAAATCTTTGAGAAAGAATTCTAAGTGTGTGGGATTCTTGAGTTTAGGAAAGGAATGCCCGGGAGTACAATCCTTTGAAACATGCACACTCAGCTTTTCAGCATACAGTCTAACCACAGTAGCTCACACTGTTCATATCACATTGGCACTTCCTTTGTGGTATTCTTGACTGGCATCTCTAGACTTTAGTTTTCATTGTATTGCGGCTTTCATTAGACTTGAAACCAGTGACACACACCTCTGCAAGATAGCTTTATGTAGAGTGAATTCTTAACCATAGGGAGAAATATGAACAGGTGACTAAGAGAAACAGTTAAAGCCATCGTTAATACAATAGCTCTGACCCAGCTTCTGAAACAGAGGAGACAAAATACGCAGCAGCCTTCACCAGGCCTCAGTTAACTTGTGTGTGTGTTCCAGCAATATGCTGCTAGATTAGCAGAAAGTTGTTTTTGCTCATATCCGTGTGTGTGTGTGTGTGTGTGTGTGTGTGTGTGTGTGTGTGTGTGTATCTCCAAGATATATATATATCCAAGAAGCAGATGGGCTTTGGTGCTAGAATTCATAGGACTTGGTGTGTACATATATTCATCCCAGTCACTAGAAACTAGTGGTTCTTGTTCTTGTTGTTCATATTTTGTAGCTGACTGTCTATTCCTCCTCTGTGTGAGGGATTTCCAGATATCATTTCTAGAGCTCTTGTCCCTGTTTTACTTATTCCGAGAAACAGGAAGTAGTCTCTGAGGCAGCAGAGTCACCAGGAGCCTTGTCGGAGTTGGACTCTCTCTTCTGTGGTTCTTTTCTTGATGGTCTCCTATGCACACTGCTGCAGCAGTTTAGCACTGACTTCTTAAACAGCAGAAACTTCTACAGTTCTCATTCTGATGTCATTCTCAGCATCTCTGCTGTTTCCACAGACACTGAACATTTGCCACTGGTACTGTGCAGACTCTAGCCTTTCTGAAAGGGCTCTGCTTGTCTGTCAGTTGAGTGGCAACTCAGATTTAAGACCCATAAAGCCTAATTTGTAGCACTGTAGATCACTGTGCTTCCTATTGGCCAGTTAATGGCGCTCTTTTTTTTTTTTTTTTTTTTTTTTTTAAATAAAGTGCAACCGACATTAGACTAAAATGCCCCATCCAGATCTTTTGCTAGTGATATTGTAGCACTCTGATTTCAAGCTCTTGACTAGATTTCTGGGTTTGTTTTATTGGGTCATTGAAATTTTTGAGTTAATGAACCTGCGGAATTTCTTGACTGAGAATCTGCCCTGTTTTTCCCTTTTTCTAGGTCTATTATTAGCAGAAGATTTTTCTGCATAGTTGGCACGCTGTACCTGTATCGGTGTATTACAATGTATGTAACTACACTCCCAGTACCTGGCATGCATTTCAACTGTTCTCCGAAGGTAAACTACTCCTCCCTGTCATTTCCCAGTTTTTGTTTGTTTCTCCTCTTGCCCTGGGGACCTTCAACGAAGGCCTGGATGAAAATTGATTCCGACTCAACTTTCATCAGGAATGTCCCTGAGCTATAAGACCAGACAGCCACACCCTTCTCAGAATTCCCAGCCTTGCCAGCCCCTCCCAGCTCAGAACCAAAGGGAGCTTTGCATGGGGTGGTCTTCCTGCCAGACTATTAACTGCGTTCTCCTTCAGCACAGCGCTGGGTGTGTTCTCTTCACTAGACAGAACGCTGTTTCCCCTGGCACGTTTCCCTCTCTGCCTTCCCATTAATCCTTTCAGCAGAGCAAGACAGGCACACTCCTGTCCCCTGGCAGCCCTCTGCCATTTCGTATGACACTGTTCTTGGAAAGAGCGTGGGGCCGTGCGTCTGCTATCTTTTCTTGTAGCCCAGAAGGTTTTGAACCTGTCCTTTATTCCCAGAATCAAATAACTGTTACCTTGGAAGATAATTTTTAACTAGTAAAGCTTTTGGAATGTCATCAAATAGGAAAAGACTTAATTCTTTAACACATTAAAGCTCCTTAGTAGTGCAATCAGAAAGAAAAAAAGGCTAAGTTCTTGCCTTGACTTCTTGATTTTTAATATATAGTAAATATAAACATATACAAAACAGATTTAATATGTTTAATGTATATTATATATACAAAATAAAAAAATACTATGAGATCATTTATCTGCATTGAACCATGTGTTGAGATAGCCATTTAATTTTGGTTTCTTCCCTTTTTAAGTCTCTTCCTGCCGAAGGAGACATCCTCTCAGAGAGGCTTTAGAGGGGGGGCTTCATCGTTCACTCTGGGGGGTTTTTAATGAAGTCTTTATGATAGGGAATTCAGGATCCTTTCAGTTTCCCTGGGTTCTTTCTCTCTTCCCAAACTTAGCACAGAGCTGGCTGGTTACTTTCCTGACTCTGTCCAAGGTGCACTGAACCCTGGAGAGCAGATGTCCCAAGCCCGGAGCCTTACCAGCAGCTCTTCTTCTCTGAGCCCTCTCTTGCTGTTCCTCAGTCCTTCCCACAAGGCCAGCCTCACATCCTGTTTTTATCCTTTGGGAAAGCTTCCCAAAACCGGCTTGCAGGACCCAGATTGTGGAATTCATTCTTTCTTTATTTAATATTTGGAAATACTGTGTTATTGAAGAGACCAGCAACTCTTGTGAAGAATCTGGTTGATAAACAAAATGTTCTATACTGTAATCATAACAGTTGTGATACACACCTAAGTGCAGTTCAACTCTGATTTTGTTTTTCTAAGACAGGGTTTCTTGTGTAAACCTGGCTGTCCTGGAACTAGCTCTATAGACCAGGCTGCCCTCAAACTCACACAAATCTGCCTGTTTCTGCCTCCCGAGTGCTGGAATTAAAGGTGTTCACCAGCACCATCGAGCTGCAGTTCAGTTCTTAAAAAGAATCTGTATATTGGTAAAGTTGCTGCAAAGAAGTAGAAGATGTGGATTCTGAAGATAAGTCCTATATCCAGGAGTCTGTTTCCCTCCCTGGTTCTAGTGCTGTGCCTTTGTGAGGGTGTCTGCATCTCTACTCAGCCCTTCAAGTCCAGACTTGGTGAGCTGTGGTTACTCAGAGTCAGCCAGAGTCATCAGTGTACCTAACCACAGTCCATGGCTAAGAATAGCTCTCAGGTTTTGTTGGTAGAGGCAGAGATAGCAGGCATGGCATGGAAACTAACTCAAATGTGTCACCCAAGTGTTGGCCGGAAATCCAAACTAGTGAGGTGACTCTACGGCAGTCTTCTATAACTTAGTATCTTAAAAATGAACAGTCCAGGGTATCTCAGCCACCTTTGTGAACAGTAGTTAAAATTCAGACTAATTTATTTTGTAGAATAAGAAAAAAAGATCTAGAACACAGCTTTTATTTTATTTTATTTTATTTTATTTTATTTTATTTTATTTTATTTTATTTTATTTTATTTTATTAATGCAAGATTTAGCCCAGGGAATACAACTTTTCTTTTGGTTCTGGAATTTTCCAATGTATTTAGTGTAGAGAGACTAGTGTAAGGAAATCTGTTATACTCAACACTCGATTCACTTGTTGTTGCAACTTGTTATTGTTGGCTCATCTGTCTGTCGTCTTTGTTTTGGAAGTATTTTAAAACAAATATCATACAAGGTCAGCATTATATCACCACAGATGTAGCATGCACTGGAAAACTGGACATTTTATTGTGTTATACTCTTGGTAGTCAACAGAATTGATACTTCCTTGATATTGGCAGTTATCAGTTCATGAAATTGGTCCACTTGTCTTGAAGGCATTTTTGCATCTGTTTGCATTAATTAGGATCCAGACTCTTTACATAACAGTTGCTTTGTCTGTCTGTCTGTCAGACTCTTTCTCCCTATGCCAGTGAAGTATAGAGTGCAGACTCTTGGTCCTGATGCCACCCACATTCACTTGCTCTCTGTCCTCCATACTTTCAACAGCAAGTTGTCTATGGGTCCCTGATAGGTTCAGTTTTAGCATGCTTGGCAGGAACTCTTCATGGAGAGATGATAAAGCTGACTGAATCCAGATAGAAGAGTTGGAAAGGACCCTCGGTGGCAGATCAGGTCTGGAAATCACTGTTCTGCCAGATGATGGAATGGCCTAGGATGGGCCAGAGTCCAAAAGGAGAGAAGGCTGGCACTCAGAGGCCTCAGAGACCAGCCCTGCCTGTTTTAGTCACTAGGAGAAGGGAATCAGAATCAGAAATAGCCTCATTGAAGGTCACTTGTCAAAGATGTCTTCACCACCAAACTGCCATCATCCTCTAAGACCAAAGTGGGTGTGGTGCTGTCATGTTCTTCCACTGAGAACTGGACAGTCTACATTAAGCAGCACTATGTTTTAGGAGCTCAGGTACACGGAGTGATCCAGTAGAGATATACTCCACTGAAAGCACCCTAAAACTTGCCTGGTTCAGGCTCATACCTGATGGAATGAAATTTTGGAATGGTACCATAAAAGGATCAAGATAAGTCCCTAACGCTGAGATAGAAAGAAAACACCAAACAGATAGGAGTAGTGTTTGTTTATGGGGTCAAATGGCAGTAGTGAGACAAAGGGAAGACGGGAAAGGAAAGATTTCAATGACTGGTTTTACCACTGGAATTATTATAAGTGGGAAGGAAAAGGGGTTAGTGCTTTTGTACGTAGGAGACAGTCAAGTGGTGATATTTATGATGACTAGATTTGTAAGTCTCAAGTTGAAGTGAAACCAGGGCTAGGAAATAAATTTTGTGGTTTATCATATTATGAATGATGGTAAAACCTATAATATAGATGAAAAGTCCACAGACATAGAATATTTAGTGCTTATCTGATGAACTGGATCTGAGGTCTCTTCAGGCCTGACATTGGTAGGTTCTCTTAAAGACTCACTTATTACTAAACTTAATGGAAGACTGTTGAGCTTTACGTTAGAGCTCTGCTGAATGAGGAACTTAAACCTGGTTCCACCATGGTGAATGGGCTTCCACATTCACCCCCATACTAGTATACCTAATACCTTCCTCAACATCAGGATTCAAAACGGACAGCTTGTTAGAAAATTGTTGCAACAAATCGACCACGGTCATGATAGAAGTTGTTCTCACAAGAACGTGAGAGCTTCAGCAGTAGTCATGAGCTATGCGTTGGCGTGTAGAGCAAGCCTCCAATCAGATGTTGCTGCAACAGGGATAAGTCACTGGGAATATAGAAAGGGAAGTGGATCTGCTCACTTCCTGAATTAAAAATAACGGACGCACCTTCCTGTACCCATGCGGTGCGTGTGTGCTGGGCTTATGCTGGAAGCTGCCAGGTGTAGCCCAGGGCAGTGTTGCCACCACTTTTCTACAAGAGCTTATGTGGATCTCCCCAAGCGCCTGCCGCCTATCACAGATGTTGAGGATTTACCTAAATAAAGTAATAGTTGATAATCTTTGATTTTACCTAAGTTTGTGGTTTTGGTGGTTGGGAGTTTTTTTAACTCTTAGAAAACAGAAAGTGCCCTGTTGTGCCCACTCCCCAGCTGTGCACACACATTCCCAGGATAACTTTTGGACAAGTTTAGCTGGAGATGACGACTAAGCCTCAGCCTAAGCCACACGCTGGCTCTGTTGTGGTTTCTGTGCTGACCTTAGATTTCAAAAAGATGACACCTCAGCCAGGGCACTTGGCAGATGAATTTCATTTGAAGTTTTATTCAGGCCCCCAACAAACAGGTCCCTGTGAGACAGGGACTTGGTCATGTTTGGGTGGCATCTGATGCTGCTTGTTGAATGGGACACCTGTGGGAAGCCCGCTACAGTTTGGTTGTGTCTGCTGCTGCTCCCCTCACCCCTCCCCCGTCTCAGTGTGAGATTTCAGGGATCAAAGCTTCTTGATATTGCTGACATTGACATTGACCTCATGGGCCTCTTGCCTTGGACAAGTCCATCCTTGCAAGGCAGCAGACTCTGCTTCACTTCAGTTGTAGTTATACCCTGTTCTCAGGTGGCAGTTGGAGTATTTCACAAGCCTTCCACACTGACACACTTTGGCAGCCTTCAGGACTTCAGAAAGAGCTGCTTCCATTACAGAGGTAATTTGGTTACACAGAGTTAAATTGTGGGGCCTGGAGTAGATGTGCTTGCTTTTGTCCAATCTCCTGTCTACTCCCATTTCTTATTGTTGGTATAATTTTCCTGTTTGTTTTTATTTATTTATTTTTGTTTGTTTCTTAGATGTAATTTTCAGTAACATACCCTAATCAGTAACATATCCCAAATATTTTTCTCTTTTCTCTGTTGCTATTCTTTCTTTTTGTTTTTAGGAACAACAGTGACAGCAACGCAGTAAAAGATTCTCTCTTAAAAATTTTATTGTAAATAAATTTTATAACAGACACACTGAAAGTATGTACTAAAAGGACATTTTTAAAATTCATATTTCAATACAATAGTCCTTTATGCTTATTTTTCTCACAAGTCCAACTCTACTGTCTGTACATTTATTACTCACTTGTACTTGACAAGTGCTTTTTGCACCATTTTATAGATCCTTGGCATATCCAGATTTCTTACTGAGCAAGTGGCATCACTTGCTCAGATTGCAAGAAAATTCAGACTTGTTGATTTGATTTCAGTTGATTAGAAGGGAGTATCTTCCCAAGCAAACATCTCTGGAGAACCTGTCATGGGTGGATGTGGGGCTCTTGAGGGCTCTGAACAGAGAGTATGAAGTGTGATTGGGTTTGAATCATTGTTGATTTCATGAGCCTGATTACAGGAGAGAACTTCTTATTTTGGACTTTGGAGTGAGGTATTGCAAAACATTCTCATGACCCGGGGGGATGAGAAATAAGTGTGGTAAAATAGTCACCGTTGATAAAATAGTTATAGTTGATGAAATAGTCACAGTTGATGAGCCAAAATGAAGGGTTTCCTTATTCATTACAAAAGCATGGATACGTTTTTGGTAACCTCTACTCATTAACTAGGTTGCTTAGAGGATTTGAACGCTCCCACCCCCAAACTTAGAGCAATGTCATTTTAGTAAAGGGACATTTTGCTTTAAACACTGGAATGTGGGTAACAAATCCAAAGCTGATCTATATTTAAGGTTTTTATGAGGCCTTTGGATATTGTCCTTGTTAACGGATGTGAAAAAAATTGATGCTTCTGGCTGGCGTAACAGAGGCTGTGGCAGATGAGCGCTTCATTGCTGGTGTTGCTTAGAGACCCCCACCCACCCACAAGCCTGCGTAACGGAGGAACTGATGCAAGCATTTGAGAATGGGGAAGGGCCAAACCCTCCACAGCCAAGTGGAATTAAAACTCTTAGAAGCCACGTAGGAGGAGGCAGTGCAGCGAAACCTCTCCTGCTGATGAGTCGTGGTGGGTGTAGTGTATTTGTAGAGGAAAGCATGTCTCTTTGGGGCTGGAAGAATCCAAAAGTGTCTCTTGAGTGATCAGGAGATGGCCACAAGTGAGCATCCTGCACGGCTGCTGATTCAAAGAGAGCCATGTCAGTTTATAGGCACTGAGCCTGAGACCCCTCCACAAATTGCCTTACTTGTTAGTAGTGACGCTGTCTTCAATTTCTGTGCTATCAGCAATCCCTTTGAAAACAAATAGTACCTGAGGCTAGAGTCAGAGAAATGATTCCTACTTGGTTAACTTAAAAACTGATATTGAACACATGACATTCATAGGGAAAAGCAGGGAGTTGAGAGAAGAGAATGGATCCAAGCGCATTATGAATATTAAATAAAGTGGTTTGTGGAGGAGAGAGTCTCGAGACCAAGTGCCTCTATGTAGCCCCGGATGTCCTGGAACTTTCTCTGTAGAGCAGGCTGACCTCCAACTCAGAAAATCCCACCAGCCTCTCTGAGTGCTGGGCCTATAAAGTGTGTCTGAGGAGCCAGTGAGATGGTTTAGCACATAAAAGCGTTTGTCATCAACCTGTGTTCAGTTGTCAGAGCAGTGGGAAGGTAGAAGGAAAGAAGCAAGTCTACAAAGTTGCCCTCCAGCCTCCACGTGGGTACCAGGGCACACCCATACACAGTCTCCCCCACCCCCACACACAATTATAGTAAACAGTAAAGTATATTTGTAAGCCAGACAGGATGGTGCATACCTATAAACCCAACACAAGGGAAGGTCATGTGTTTGAGGCTAGTCTGGACCACATGATGAAAACCTGTCTCACACACAAATAAACTCTCTTAGAGACCAGTGTAGCAGAAGAGAGAGCAGGAGAACGGGAGCTAAGAACACATGGTGCTTTATTCTCTCACCCCACCCCACCATGTCGTTTGTGCTGCCCAATGAGGGGACAGTGAGACAAAGCAAGGAAGAAGCAGAAGCAGCAGCTTTGAGCAGCTCCTTCCTGCTGAGGAAGCTAGAGGAATCTACCCTTCCGGTTGTTTTCTTTCCCAGTAGGGCCTAAAGAACATTTCATGGTTTCCTGTTAATTTGTAAGTATCCATTCTTGGTTTTGGACAGCAGCCTGCATTAACCCTCAGGGAATGGCTTGCTTTACAGACATCTGGGGAGTTGGCTGGGGGAGGTCTTCAAGCGCGTGGCTTTCTTGGTGGCAGGCTGATCAAGGCAGGATGATGAGGTGTTCTCGTCTGTTTCTGTTTCTGTCCCTGCCGTGTGGCCCCTTACCTGCTGCTGTTGGTTTGGGTGCTTCAGGAGTTTTCGGAGACATGCGGTCAATAAAGAATTTTCTGTTCTGGAGGAAAGACAGTTGTTTAGGAACAATACACTATAATTTGCCAAAGTAGTGAGACTCCATGCAGGGGTGGCTGACTGGCGTCTTTATAAGGGACCCTGGGCAGGTCAGGGTGGTAGGAATATGACACTGGCAGTGTGCTTATACTTCTCTGAGGTGCTTAGGCTCCTGCCGAAGAGTTATTCAGTATGGATTCAGTGCTTGGTTTAATCAAACTCTGGGGTACTGGCATGGTGGTTGGCACGGCGCTTTGCTAATAATGTGGTCGTACAGTGTTTATTGACAAGGGTACGTTTTGGTGTATGTCACCAGGCTGATTCATTTTTATGCAAACTCCACATACCCCTGAGGTTCCTTCTGTGCTACAAAACTAGCCTTTTATAGCATGTGACTGCATTGAACATTAGAGGCAAATGTAGTCTGACTTTAGTATGTATACATCTAGTCATAAAAAGATACAATACAAACTATAAAAGATCACTGCTGGTGCAGCTTAGAGCAGTCACCATGAATGGCACTTGCTAGCCTGTAGGTTGCTCTGGGAGAGCCAGGAGTGAGTACGAAGTCCTGGAACGTGACTGTGTGCTGTTGTAGGCCTCACACTGCACAGGTAGGGCGTGCTATATTTATAAAGACTGTTTCCCCTCAGTAATAAGTTGACACTTACTGTAACTCTATATAAACTTTAGATATTAGTATTCTTTTGTAAGGTTACTTACCTTAAAATACATTGTAAAACTGTATAAAATATACAGATACACATTAGCTTAAGCCTGCAGCATCACTTTACACAGAATCCCCTTATCACTGTACATAGGATCCCCTCCCTCACACTGTACACAGATCCCCTCCCTCACACTGTACACAGATCCCCTCCCTCACACTGTACACAGATCCCCTCCCTCACACTGTACACAGGATCCCCTCCCTCACACTGTACACAGGATCCCCTCCCTTACACTGTACACAGAGCATCTTGTCCTGTCTTCCCTCTGTGGTTTTCTCTCCTCCGTAACTCAGTAGACAGCACTTACCCAGTTACAGCTCTGTAGAAACTCCTCACCCGTAACCTCTGTCCCTTTCCTGTAATTTACTGTACAATAGTTTGTTTCCCACGGAGCCAGTAATTGCCTTGTGTTTTCTTTAGTACTTTTCTGTATATTTATCCATCCTCAACTTATGCTTTATAGTCAAACGTCTTGGCTAACCCATGAGTCTCATGCCCTCGAAGACCTCTGTAAAGCATCTGGACTGGGCGCTTTGTGACTCAGTGTCAGAGCCGTACAGCACTGCTGCTCTTCCTTTCGTTTTACCTATTGTTTATAGAATGCATCCTCTGCAGGTCCTGGGGAAGAATAGAGACATGGCAAATAGTCTGAAGTCTTATGCAACAAAGGTTTGGTTACATGGCTAGGTCTAAAACTGGAAATCGCACTGCTGAAGAACCTGGAGCCCAGCCCCAACCCCACCTCCCACCCTGAAGCAATCTTTTTTTCTAGAATGCACTCTAAAAGTCATATGCATGTGGGTCTTTGATCTAAAGCTCGGTTTAATCTCTTGGGACTTTGGCATGGCAGTACTCAGTTATGATGTGCCACGACATACATCTTTCAATGTAGGTCCACTTCCTTCTGTTGTGCCCAGCATTTAAAGGTCCCTTTGGATCAGGACAGTCATATCCTCTGTGTGGTCTGGTAGCTTGCTTTTCCAAATAGAAATCCTAATTGCTTTTTTGTAAAGAAGTTATAATGAAACGTGCATTTTTCAAAGCTGGACTATTAACAATTAGATGTTTAAAAGGGGATTATGGTGATTAAATTGGCCAACTAGAATTTAAAAGGATACTGCAGGGACTAGAGAGGTGACCCAGTGGTTAAGAGCACTTGTGGCTTTTACAGTGTTTGACTTTACAGCCCTTACATGGTGATTTAGAACCATCCGTAACTGCTGTTCCAGGGACCCTCTTCTGACCTCCAAGGGCACCAGGCACACACTTGGCACACATATATATGCAAGCAAAGCATCATGCACATAAAATAAATAAACCTATGAAAAAAGTTTGCTACAAAAGGATGCTACAATCATGAGATACAAACATTTGCATGCCTTCTTTGATGGAACAAATACAAGTTTCGTCAAATGAGTTATTTAAGCCATTTATTACTGTAGTATCCAGCCCAGACTTGCCTCTTAGGCAGCTAGATTACTTTATAAACTTCTCTTACTAAAACGAGAAATAGCCAGTGTTGCCTGTGTAATTTCAGAGGACTGAAAGTGCATCCTTTGGGGTCCCTTGTTTCATGCTTTTGGCTCACTAGCCTCCAATTGCTTTAGCTAACAAGTCAGAACTGTTATCCTTTGGGCAGAACACATCTCCAAATGTTTGCTCAGGGTTAACCTTTCCTAGTTCCAAAGTAGAAATTATGGTACATCAACCACAAATTCTTTACGGTTTATCGTAGTAAAGCAAGTTGGATCGAGGCACGTGACTTAGTGGTAGGGTCTAGCATGCTTGAGGCCCTGGGTTAAAATCTCAAATCCGAGGCACCTGCTGAAATGTTGTAGAGCCAAATATGTCATCACTAGCACCGTGCGCTTTCTAGGACCTGGCACAAAAATGATGAACACTGCATGCGTACTTGACGAGGAGGATTGTATGTGTCTCGATGAAACAGAATACAAAATAAACAGGAATGATAGCAATGGTCAAGGTGAACTAACGATGAATCTCACTTTCTCTTTTTCTGGTAGCTCTTTGGAGACTGGGAAGCTCAAGTCCGGAGAATAATGAAGCTCATTGCTGGAGGTGGCTTGTCCATCACAGGCTCACACAACATGTGTGGGGACTATCTGTACAGTGGCCACACGGTCATGCTAACGCTCACCTACTTATTTATCAAAGAGTGTAAGTCTAAAACAACCTTGCTTTGTAATTTCCTCACCTGCCATGCCCTGTGGTCCTTTGGAAATCAGTTTGGGGAAAGTCCCTTAAAGCCAGACTGAGGCCTGAGGACTGCTGCCTTATCTTACCCCTGTGCGCTCAGGAAAGTGCTTGGCTACACCTCTAGACAGGGGGTACCTTGCTTGTGGATGTCAGCTCTAATGTTTGGGTGGTTTTAAATTTATGTAAATGGAATCATTTGCATGTAGTAAATATATTTTTAAAATCCTGGCGGGGGGGAGGGGAGGGGGGTTCTATCTGCTTTAGACTATTTATGCTCCCAGATGAAAGACATACACACAGCCTTTATATTTTTAAATATGCCTTAGGCAGCACAGTAGCTGGGCAGCTGCCCACCCTCCATGCTGTTAGAATCGGCCTTCCTAGCGATCACCCCGAATTATCACTTACTATGTTTCATTGGTCCATCTGGGCTGCTCTTAGCTCCGATTGGCCACATTTTCTTTACTCCTACCCCATGGTGGCTCTCTCTCTCCCCCTTGCATGTTCTTCTTCTTCCATGACTGTTCTTCCATCTTCTCCTTCCTGTTCCTTCTTCTAGGCTCGCCCAAACTCAATCTCACCTCTCTCTCTTCTGCCAGCTATTGGCTGCCGGCATCTTTATTCACCAATCAGAATTAACTTGGAGGCAGGGTCCCAGAGGCTACTTGCAGACTCCCAGGCCTTGGGGTCCCCACTTAGCATTACACTAGATAATAAAAGAAAACCTCAGCATTTACGTATATATATATGAGTGCTTATATGTGTATGAGTGTATATATATTTGTATATTTGTGTGTATATAAATATGTATATATGTATATGTATGTTTGTGTGCATGTATATATGTGTATATTTATGTATATATCTTAATTAGGGATTTATTGTCGTGATGATTCACCATGACCGCGGAAACTTTTATGAAGGAAAACATTTAATTGGGGGTTGCTTATAGGTCAGAGGTTTTTTTAAGTCCATTATAGCTGTGGAGAGCAGGGTGGTACACAGGCAGACATGGTGCTAGAGAGTTAGGTAAGAGTTCTACATCTGGACACACGGGCAGTGGAAAGAGCTAGTGAGCCACCAGGCCTGACTTGAGCTTCTGAAACCTCAAAGCCTGGCATCATATGTGGTTTGAATATAAAAATATTTAAATATAAAAATAAAATAATGAATATAAAAATAAAATAAAAATATTTGAATACAAACAACACATTTTTTACTCTCAGGTTGTTTTGAGACATGAACCCTGGTTCACTCGTTTTAACTGCTGTTAGGATTTCAGCGCTGAAATTGAACAACAGATGATTTATTTCTCTGGAAAATTCAGTTATCCTCAAAATTTTACAGTTAGAATGTGTTCAGTGAGGCAGTTCCTCTGTAGGCAGTGCCCATGGAGACTGATAAATGAATGGGGGACATAGAGGACGGACACATACCACAGTCTGGAGTTAGGAGCATTGTAGCTCTTGAAAGTGTGTCTGCTGGGAGCCGAGAGTAGTCATGAGAAAGAAAATGGACAGATAAGTAGCGCCCAAGTCAGAAGGAGCCCTACCCACAAAGCAGAGGCTTGACTTGTTGCAGTAGATGGGGTACACTTAGAGCCGTTGGGAACCAGGGAACAGTGTTATCTGATTTTTCCTTCAGAGAGGTAGCTTTTGAGAAGTTCAGGAGAGAACAGGCTAGAGGCCAAGAGCCAGTCGTTGGCTTCTGATGCAGTTATGCAGAGGAGGTGTGGCTTGGCCTGTCCATCACCTATGGGGAGCCGTGGAGGGTATGGAAGAGCTTGGTGAGCACCTACAGGACAGGCTATAAGGAGGACACAGGAGGAGGCGGGCTGCCCAACCTGTCTTTGAAACAGAAGTAAAAGAACCATTAAGAAGTGAGATGTGCCGCTGGGGCCCGAGGGGAGGGAGACTAGATGCCCCTGTGTCTGTTTACTGTGTGATCCACTACAGTGAATTCTAGAAATGCGTATCCACAGGGCGCCTGACCTTTATACGACCTTTATATGACCAGCTATAGGAAGTGGAAACTTTAGGGGTCAGTTGCCAAAGGGTGCTCGCCCCCTACTGGTTGACACCTGAAATTGTTTCTCAGGTTAAAATTTGTACTGGACCATAAGCACCACGCTGTACTGGGAAATGCGGCGACCTGGCAGAAGTCACAAAACCTTGACTTGGGATCCTAGAACTATCAGCCCCCACATTCTGACTGCGGAGAAAAATGTTTAATTTCTATGTGTCTTTGTTTCCTCATTTCTTTAAAATGAGTCTTTATTTCATGAGTGGGGAAGAGGCTATAAAAAGTAAAATAAGTGGTCTGCATGGATACCCGAGGAGTTTGACAGAAAATGTGCAGTAGCTGTTCTTGGTGTGTTGTTAAGGTATGAATAGGAGTGGCCAAGTCCTGCGCCCAGCACACAATTTAAAACTGCAAAAACAACCAAAGGGGAAAAACCTCCTTCCTCCTCTTCCTTCTGATCCCCGCATGCTAGTCACAGTTTTTACCTTTCTACAATTACAACCTTGTGATTATAGTCTCTTACGCTCTCCCCTTCTGGCAAGGGTTCTCCCCACAGAAGCGGCTTTTGCTTACTCCGATTATTGGTTCAGACATCTCAAGTAGGACCTGTCCAGGGAATGATAGATGCACCCTGCCTGAGTGAGTGATGGTTGGACCTCTTGAGAATCCAGTAAAAGTCAGCAGTACCTTCTTCCCTGAGATGAGGACAGTAGATCCATTCAAAGCTTCCTCTGAAACCCCAGACCCTCCAGTCCCCTACCCACTGGGAATGTGGAATAGCAATCTCAGCCTTTCACCTGACTGTGTAGTTACGAAACCAGGAAAGCAGGGCGGCAGCTGTAGAGACTATAACTGCATGGTCCATGTCTAAGCACCTGTGGCACAAACGTGAGCTAAACAAGGGCGACACCAACGAACATGCCGAACCGGATGGGGAAAAGGCCGTGAGGTTTCACCTGCAGGCAACTGAGTAAAGACGGGGACACAAGAGGCGGTACTCCCCGGAAAGGGCGTAGCAACGATTGTCCAGTAGCAACCGTTAACGACCAGCCCGGAAAAAATACACACAAGTAATAGTATATGGACTCAGCAGGTTATAATTAGGAATACAGATTTATATACAAACACATGTATGCATGCAATAACAACCAGTGAAAAGAGAGGTCCTGAATTTGAAAAAGAGTGGGAAGAGATAAATAGGAGGGTTTGGTGGGAGGCAAGAGAAGAGAGAAATATAGTCTCAAAAATACACATTTAGAAAAAGCATCTGTGGCACAGTAGGTGTTGGATAAGGCGCTAGCCTCAGTTTATCCCTAAGTTACATTTAATTAATGGCCATTGGGCAGGGCCTGGGGAGAGAACGCAGTCAAAGTGCTTGAGGTACCAACCTAAGAATGTGTATTTAGCTTCTTAGCACCCACACAAGGAGCTCAGCACAATGACCTGTGCATATTTGCATAGTCACCTTTTATGTTACATTTCTGCTTATATGAAGCAAGTTACAGCCCTCCATAAATTACTGCTGCTAGCTCATTAAAAGCAATTCCCTTTTATCCCAAGTTACAGACAAAAAGTCCTTTGGTTTGCTGGCCCGCGTAATGGGCCTTCAGGAGGAAAGGTGTAAGACAGTTGGTCCTCCAGAATGGCAGTGGCGTGGGTGAGTGGTGGTTAGGACCGGGACTACTGCAAACGTTTCCTCTTTCTAGATTCCCCTCGGCGGCTCTGGTGGTACCACTGGATTTGCTGGCTCCTCAGTGTCGTTGGAATCTTCTGTATTCTCTTAGCGCATGACCACTACACTGTGGACGTGGTGGTGGCATACTACATCACCACAAGACTCTTCTGGTGGTATCACACGATGGCCAATCAGCAAGTAAGTCACCCCCTTCCCTTTGAGCTTAACTTCTCTTGCCCCAGGCTTGGTGCTGCCGGCTTAGGTCAGAGTAAGAGGTATTGGAAAGACTGGGAATCTATGGATCTTTAACCACAGTTTCTCTTTCTAAGGAGTAGCCACCTAAGGCGGTGCTGGCTTTTATAACACCACTCCTCTGCAGAGTCAGTGTGTAAAGTGTTAATGTAATTGACACAGATACTGCTTTCTTCTGAAACATAGATGCTCACTGTCTGTGAAAAAACAGTCTCTAAGCTGGTGTCTGCACTTAGGTGCCCTCCTCACTTCCTTTGGTTATGATGGTTTAGCTTCATAGTTATGTTTAACTAAGTTATAAAATATCTTTTATTATTTATTTTATTTATTTATATGTTATATTATTATAAAGTTAAGATTCAAGGAGAGTAAGGAAAGGTCTAACTGAGATATTTAATAGACACAAGTTGAGGGAGTCTCAGTTCCCTTTGCTCTGCTGGAAGTAGGGCTGTGTGGGTGGGTATGGGGCAAGTCTGGGACCCTTTGAATTTTAACATGGGCAATATTTTAAAGGAAAGATAGTAAGATGCATAAAAAACGTTATGTTCTTTGCTTTCCTAGGTGCTAAAGGAAGCTTCCCAGATGAACCTCCTGGCCAGGGTGTGGTGGTACAGGCCATTTCAGTACTTTGAAAAGAATGTCCAAGGAATTGTACCTCGATCTTACCATTGGCCCTTCCCCTGGCCAGTAGTCCACCTTAGTAGGCAAGTTAAGTATAGCCGCCTGGTAAATGACACATAACAGCTCTGCCAACGAGGGGAATGAAGACCGGTCCGAAGTGCTAAGAACTCCATGAGAGACGATGCCATAAAGTATCCACCTCCCCCTGCTCTCTCAACAGTTACCTTGACTTAACCTATTGAGTTACCTGCTCAGCACTGTGATCTTTTTTTTTTCTCTCCAAAGGACCCACGTTGGACAACAATAAAGAAAAGTTATCATATCATGCACTGTACACATTTCCTGTTGTTAAGCTTGGGGCTTCTATAAAGGGCAGCCACCATGTCCCTCTGTCATTCAGCCGCACCACGTACGCTTCTATATCCTAAGCTCTGGCCTTTCCAGCCACATCTGGAAATAAAGTGTGTTATTTTCTTGGGAAAACATACTTTTCATATCTCTTGCCCCAAAGACAGGGCTGTAAGCCATTTTCTAGTAAATGTCTCTATGAAGGGTCCTAAGTGTCTGAACGGGAGTTGATTCGGAATCTCTCTGCCTATTGCACTGATGCTCAGCAGACGATGCTAGGTGCAGAGACGTTTGGTCACCTGGGGTTTTATACAGTCAGCAGAGACAGTGTATCAAAAAGTGCAAAAAAAAATTCTGTTATAAAGTGATTTTTCTAAGTATTTCCTAACTTTATTTTTCAAAATGATGTTATGAAAACCAAATTTAAAGATTTTTACATGTCACAGAAAAGAGAGTTACAATTTAAAAATGCTTCTTGGGAGAGACATTTGTCTATGTTTCTAGTGCCTTTCTTGTCTTGATTGTATGGTCGGTTGGTAGGCAGTCGTAAATGTTTTTATTTATGCCATGGAAATAGAAATGTATGTATACACTACTAAACTTTGCATTTATAGCAAAATTAAATCAGAAGACCGCTAATGGTTTTTGAATTGTTGTGGACTGAAGGATAGGGGGTGTGAAGTAGGGTGTGCACCCATTCACATACTGTGAGCACGCAGCACTGATGAGTGCCACTGGGATTATTCCATCTGTTTGGTAGTTCGCTTTTAACTACTCAATAAAAACAGCCATGAATATCTTTTTTAAAAGAGAGTTTCGAAAATGATCACTTACCTAAAACTTGAAGGCTATAAATTAGTTATCCATACTCTCATGACAGTTTTGTTGGTGAACAACAACAAAAAGAGATTTATTTCTTTAAACTATATTTGTGCAGAAACTGCATGTAACTCTGAGTTTTACTCCTGACATACATATGTTTGGGGAAGTATTCTACTCTATACTTGCCAACGTGGAGAACAAAATAGTTTTCTAAGAGCGAAGAAGTATATAAATATAAATATAATATCCCTTCTGTATTTTATGTGCAGCAGGATTACCTTCTGTAGGCTTTTTGTGTGCGCGTGCGCATGCACGAGTGTGTGTGCGCGCGTGCGTATGAGTGTGTGTGTGTGTGTATGTGTGTGTGTGTGTGCGTGTGTGTATGAGTGCGTGCGTGTGTGTGTGCGTGTGTGTGTACGTGTGTGTGTATGAGTGTGTGTGTGTGCGTGTGTGTGTGCGCGCGCGCGCGCGTGTGTGTGTGTGTGTGTGTGTGTGTGTGTGTGTGTGTGTACACTCACAAGGTGATATTTGTATTGTAAAACAATAATGGTGAAGGAAATAAAAAGGCTTTTAAATTTTCGTTTGTTTTAAATCTTTGTAAAGTTATTATTCCAGAGAGTATACTGATATCTTACAACTTACCTAAATCATAAATTAATCAAAATGCACTTTTTAATAAAAACTTATACTGAAAGTATGTGGCTATTATATTGTGTTCATCTTCACAGAAGTCATGAAGCTGTTAAATCGATGTAGGAAAGCAAGCCTCCAGATCTCTTCAGAGCTTGCGTGGCCCAAGTCTTTATTATTCATCTACCTCTCCATACAGGACTTTTAAAATGTATTTTAATTTAAAAATGTATTTTAATTGTCAAAACCCCCTACAGGTTTTTGTTTTCCAGTATGTAAAAGGAGCCACAGACGAAAACCAAGCTGTTACCACTGTTTGCCAGTACCTGAATTCTCCAGCTCTCAACCAAATCACTCCCTTTTTTTCTGTAATGGAAACAATGTAGCCTTTTAGATGTATGGGTGGGGAAGATCTAAAGGGAGGGTCAATGCGCCATGTGGACAGTTCAGCAAACTCTTCACAAAGATGGTACTAATCCTTGATTTAAAGCAAGGAAGGGCTTAATAGAAGAGGTCTGTCTTTGTCGAAGGGTAGCCCCAGAGAGGCAGGAATGAGGCACATTGAACCTGGCAGCAGGGAGTTTGGAGCTTGTGCATCCCAGGCCTGTGTGATGAAGTCTTACAGCAAACCTATCAAAACGCCCCACCTGGTCCATCCTCCGCTCTCATGGGGTCGGCTTCCCTATGCCTTAGGCAGATGCTACGTACTGAAAGGAAGCAGGATGGAGAATATGAATTCCTAACACGTGTTAGAAACGGACTCTTCCCCCCCCCCCCCCAAGAAACCTCAAGAAGAGTTTTTGGTTGGGTAGAGCAGTGCTTCCTAACGCTGCAACCCTTTAACACAGTTCCTCATGCTGTGGTGACCCCAACCAACCAGAAAATTATTTCGTTGCTACTTCATAACTAATTTTGCTACTGTTATGAATCGTAATGTAAATATCTGATATGCAGGATGTCTGCACAGGTTGAGAACTCCTGTGGTCAAAGCTTGAACCAGGGCTTTAGAAATAATCTACCATTAGCTGTGTCCCTGCCCTACCCACCCCCATTTATAAGACCAGGGCTCACATAACCTAGGCTGGTCTTGAACTCCTAATCCATCTTCCCCCCAATACCTAAGCACTGCTGTTACAGGTTCACACCACCACAGCCAGCTTCCTTCTCTGGTCTCGTAATTTTTGTTTCGCTGTAGGGTCTGAAGTGGCCCATGCTGACCTGGAGCTAACTATATCTCACAGAAGCTTCAGGCATGTAAGACCTTCTGCCCCAGCCTCCAGGATAACAGGCGTGTGACATTATGCCTGGCCGAAACTTAAAATGATTATGTTAAAAAATACATACTTAGGAGTTTATTTGCCATGTATGTGCCAGGAAACCACCATGCTTGGTTTTATACTGCATATTGAGCAGTACGCCCCTGTGCCCTCTATTAAACCCATTTGTTCCCCCAGACAGTTCTTTGATTTTTATATACATACATGACTCTATATGACTACAGAATCTAGGGACACAAACGAGAGAGAGCACATGCTATTTGTCTTCTATAAACAGGCTTAATTTGTGTCTGCCTGCTGTAAATCCCACGGAAGGCACAGAGCAATGTCCCTGTATGAAGACTGCAGTTCGGGATAAAGACTGGATGACCACCTGCAGTTTCTGCCCTGTCTGAGGAGCAGAATGCCTAGAGAACTGCCACAGTTATTTTACTCATGAGTTAAGCATGCTACATGTGTTATCTTGGTAACCCTCATATAACCACAACTGCATGTTATGTGTAAACCAATCAGAGTGACTAAGACAGAGGCAGGGCTTCTCCCTTCCCAGGCCATGTGATGAGCTATTATTGAATGTAATCAGCAGTGGGAGAAACCTCTGCCTATGAAGGTAAGATTACGTTCAATCAATGACTGTTAATATGGCTCAAGGGAATTTCACCAGTTTCCTAGAAATCATGTGTTTTATTTCTGTCTGAAGTACATACCAGGTTTGATCAGTTTGGTGTTTCACAAGCTTGCTTAGAACCACATAAAATGAGAATTTATGCTACTGAAATTTGACCTCCATTATGGAGAAAGTCAACTAGGTTTTGAATTTACTCCAAATTAGTATGCTATGCAAATGACTTTAAAAACCTTTATCTTTCCCAGTGGTCTGGGATCTTACTTGAAAGTAAAACTCTTGCTATTCTGCTTCTTGTCAGCTCTTTCAGAGTACAAGTTAGAAGGAATTTATGTGACTCTTTAATCAAAGAAATTTGATCTCAGTAAACCAGTTATGCCTCCTTTAAAGAATATTTTTTGTCAGGCATGATAATGTGCACTTGTAGTCCCAGATATCTGCTCTTGAGGGTGAGGCAGGAGGATTGTTTCACATCTCAAAATTCCTCGGTAGCATTACTGACAGTCGCTTCACTTACCCAAAGGTCACACAATCACCCAATAGATCATCATTACCAGTATCCCTTTAAGCAAACAGTTATCTTTTAGCTCAATTAAGAATTAAGTAGTTCTTCCTGTAAGCAGCCAGAGGTGACCTGTGAAGATGGTTCACTACTCTCTTGAGCCAGAAAACCCCACAAAATCATGCAAATCATGAGTTTCAAACCTTCGTGTTCACTTTAAGAACACCCGGGAAACTGCCCAGGCCCATCAAGGGTACGCATATCCGCAAAGCTATCAAGTATCTCAAGGATGTCACTTTAAAGAAGCAAGGCGTGCCATTCCGGCGGTATAATGGTGGAGTCGGTAGGTGCGCCCAGGCCAAATAGCGGGGCTGGACACAGGGACGGTGGCCAAAAAAGAGTGCTGAATTTTTGCTGCACATGCTTAAAAATGCAGAGTAATGCCGAACTTAAGGGTTTAGACATAGATTCTCTAGTCATTGAACACATCCAGGTGAACAAGGCACCTAAGATGTGCAAACGAACCTACAGAGCTCATGGCCAGATTAACCCATACATGAGCTCCCCCTGCCACACTGAGACAATCCTCACTGAGAAGGAACAGATTGTTCCAAAGCCAGAAGAGGAGGTTGCACAGAAGAAAAAGATATCCCAGAAGAAACTGAAGAAACAAAAACTCATGGCACGGGAATAAATTCAGCATAAAATAAATGCAGATAAAGTAAAGGTCAAAAAAAAAAGTAGAGAATTAAGAATCAGAAAAACCAAAGACTCTGTTCATTTTTATGTACTGGTGTGCTTTATGTAAATTTAAGGTTTTTTGTTTTGTGTTTTGTTGGTTTGGTTTGGTTTTTGGTTTTTCGAGGCAGAGTTTCTCTATGTAGCCCTGGCTGTCCTGGAACTGGAGACCAGGCTGGACTTTGAACTCAGAGATCCACCTACCTCTGCCTTCTGAGTGCTGAGATTAAAGGTGTGGGCTGTCATGCCTGACTAGTTCTAAGTTTCTGAGTTCCATTTTCACTTAGCTTGTGATCAGGTTAGCTGGTGGTGAACTCCTTTACCTTTGGCTTGGAATGCTTTTATTTTTCCTTTACCTTCAAAAGACACCTTGCTGATAGGGAAACCTAATTGCATGGTGGTGACGTTTTTATAGCCCATATTTTGTTTACATAGCTTCTAAAATGAGGTCTGCTATTATCTAATCCTTGTTTCTCTGTAGGTAGTTGAGTCTTTCCACTTCTTTAAAAATTGTCTTTGCTGTCCGAAGTTTGAATAGGACATGCCTAGGTGATGTGCTGGACCTTTTGGAGTTGCCACAGGGTTTTAGAATGCTCCTTTTCTTTTCTTCTCCTTTTGTATTTCACATAAATATCAAGCTTGCTTAGTCTTCAGCAGTGTCTGTCCCATTAATGAGCACATCACAGATAGTCTTTGTTTCTGTCACAACACTCGTGATTTCTAGCATTTCCTGTGGTCCTTACGTTTTCCATCTTTCTGCTTATAGGACTCCTCTCTTCCTTGCCCAACTTGGACCAGTTGTGTCCTCTGTTACTTAAAGTTCTCTAGATATTCCTCTGTGTGTGTGTGTGTGTGTGTGTGTGTGTGTGTGTGTGTGTGTGTGTGTGTGTGTATCTTGAATCTCATTCTTTCTTAAAAAAATATTATTTTATGTATATGAATGCTTTGCCTGAATGTATGTATGTGCACCACATGCGTGCCTGATGCCCTTAGAAGTGAGAAGAGAGCATCAGATCCCCTGTAACCAGAATTGTGGATGGTTGTTAACCAACATGTGAGTGCTGGGAACTGAACCCAGGACCTGTATAAGATCAACAAGTACTCTTAATTACAGAACCTTCTCTCCAGCCCTTGAATCTCCTTCTTAGTCTTGATTTGTGTGTTCTGTCTTCATGCCTTTTAGCAAACTTTGTTAGGTTGGGAAATAGGAATTCAGTTTTAATATATTTGTTCATCAGTATTGTAATTAAGGCTTGCAACTATAGATGCCAGAGGCTCTGTGGTTCTTTGATATACTACTGTTTTGGATGTTAATCTTGACTGGGATTTCTCATAGTCTCAAAATGGGTATGGGTTGTGTTTCCAAGTTTGAACTTCACAAGTAAATATTAAACCCTCTAATCTACCACTTGACACTTGTTGAGTGTTTTTTCTCCTTAAGTCAGGTGGGAAGGCTAGAAGTAACTAGTATAGGATGAAGGGCCTCCAAGGATTTCTTATTCTGACACTGGTTTCTGTTCCACCTCCAGCAATTCATCAGAGTTGCTGTGGTTACTGGCTTCTGTTTCATGAAGGCAGAACTTGGTCATTATTCTAGATGCACTATACATATTGTGGTGTTGTGGTTGTACCTATGATTTCTGTTTTGTGTGTATCCAAGAGAAGTTGTTTTCATTTTTTCCAACATCTTCTTTCTATAAAGATAGAAATGATGACTCCTACACTTTTACACTGTAGAAAAGAGACATTTGTGATTTCTTTTGTAGACAATAAGTGGTTATCTACAAAGTATTGTTAATGACTGAGCCCATAAACTTGTCTGCTAAACAACAGTTGAAGAACTACAAGTGACTGTCAGAGTCTACTTTGTGCTCCAACTGTCAACTTAGATGTCCAGAAGATCATGAGTAGAAAGTAACACTGGTGTGAAAAATAGAAGGGTCATAGTCTAAGATAGTGGTCCTCCCCCTTCCTAGTGCTGTGACCCCTTAATGCAGTTCATCATGTTGTGGTGAGCCCACAATCATAAAATTCTTTTCATTGCTACTTCATAACTTTGTTTTTGCTACTGCTATGAATTAGAATGTAAATATATGATATGCAGATGGTTTTAGACAATCCCTTCGAAAGGGTCACTCAACCTCCAAATGGGTTGTGGCCCACAGATGGAGAACCACTGCTCTAGGACTTTGTAATTAACATTCATTCAGATTTCTAAGACCCATTCTCTAGGCTTCTTGGCTATGAGTCTCCAGAACCTTTGATGTGCTGGTGTGCCTGGTGATGCCCATATAGGATCTAGAATGCAGCTATATACAAGCCCAGATGCCTTATTGGGACCTCATGAAACAAAGCTTTTATAAAGCAAAGAACACCATCACTTGAATGAAAAGTCAGCCTACAGAATGGGAAAATGTCACTTATATCTGACAGAGGATTAATGTCTTGGAAAAAAAAAAACTCAAGAAAACTAAACATAAGTGTTGGGAGAGAGGGCTCAGCAGTTAAGAGCACTGGTTGCCCTTCCAGAGAACCTGATTCAATTCCCAGCATCCACATGGGGAGATGCAACTGTAACACCCTGTTTTGGCCTCTGTGGTCATTGCATGTATATGGTACACAGACATACATGCAGGCAAAACACACAAACATGCAAAACAAAAGTAAAGATCATTTAAAGAAAAAAACAGCAACAACAACAACAACAACAAAAAACCCCAAAACTCTAAACACCAAGAAATTAAACTAATTAAAAGCTGAGTCATGGAAATAAACAGAATTCTCAAAAAAGAAAAATACACACACACACATACACACACATACACACAGACACTGCACATGTACATACACATGTGCACATACACACACACAAACACAGAGGGGGAAGGGGGCTGAGGGCTGAGTTGGTTTTTTGGGGTTTTGGGGTTTTGTTGTTCTGTTTTGGGTTGGTTTGGCTCTTTTGTAGTATTCAACATCCATAGCCTTCAGGGGAATGCAAATTAAAATTAGTTTGAGATTTCATTGTACTCCAGTCAGAACATCTGAGATCAAAATAAGCAAATAAATGACAACATGCAGGCATGGATGTGGGGAAGGGGAGCACTTATTCACTGTTGGGGGAATGCAAACTGCTGCAGTCACTATGGAAATCAGCGTGGAAGCGCCTGTAAAAACTCGAAATACATGTACGATCCAGCCAAACCATTCCTGGGCATATATCAAAGGATTCTATATCTTACTGCATAGAACCATCCATGTTCCTTGCTGCTCCATAGACAAGAGCCAGGAAATGGAAACATCTTAGGTGTCCATCAAAAGATGAATGGACCATGAAAATGTGGGACATATACACACTGGAACTTTATTCAGCTCTTGTCAATTAAAAACCTATGGCCTATAGTAAAGGGTAAAGTAGACAGTGGGCCATCCAGGAAGCTGAAAGAATTCTAGGATAGAGCCAGGTGCAGGAATGCAGCCCTGGAAGATATAACTATATGGACACATGACACCTAAGCACAGGTAACCAGCCACATGGCAGAATGTAGATTAAAGTAAATGGGATTATTTAAATTATGATCTAATAAGAGAAAACCATAGCTATATAGCCAAGGTATTTATAAATATATTTTGAGTCTGAATCTTATTTCTGGGAGCATGGGGTTGGAAGGAAGAACCAGACCTAACTACTACAGTAGAGGAGGGAGTATGGAGAGAGAAAAATAAAGCTAAAGACATACGAAAAAGCCATAGGAAAACCCAACATAGAAACTTCTTTAAGTGTATACATATTTTAAAAAGAGTTTAAATAGAGTTATCCTATAACTGGTAATTACTAGACAGCAAAGGTCATCAAGAACTCCAGTGCCAAATATGAACAGGTGCCTCTTTCAATTTGTTGATCGGTGGGGTTCCATACACCCCTGCCCCCAAACATCACAGGTTATTACCACTGTCCTTGGTTACCCTCCAGAACTTCATGGACCATTCACATTCTGTTCCTGAAGATACCACATTCTTGTGTCATAGAAAAGGGATCAATAAAACTAGTACCAACCTGGGCATTTCATCCCTGGGGGCTAGCTTTTATATATAGTATGCTTTTTTGTATAGTATGTATGCTCTCAGAGGAGAAGATCAATCAACAGTCTTATCCAGCTATGAACCCTGAAAGCTTCAGCAATGACTGGCCTGGTAAAATATGCCCACCAGCACAACAGAAGCACAGATGTTACAAGAGTAACTGATCATTTTCTGATTGGTTTTGAGGCCCATGTCACAAGATGGAATTCATTCCTGACACTGCTAAGCTGAGAATCTGTGGCTAAAGAAAGCATGGACTCTGGAGGAGAACCCACTACTGCTTGCTACATGAAAATGCTACTAAAATGCCCCTAAGTAATTATCTCTATACACATAGATTAGTGTATGTCTCAACTATCATCAGAGAAGCTCCTTTTCTGCACTACAGAGACCCATAACATACATTCCGGAAACAAGAGGGTGAAGCATGCTCAGCCCCACAAAGGGCATCTATATCACACCCATGTTCAACACTCAAGGATCATAGTGAAAGAGAGTGTGCAAATATCGCAAGAGTGAGAGGTAGTGAATGGCTGTAGTGAAATAGTGTTTCCTGTACAAACTCACACAGCTGTGATGCGTATATGAGACCTGGCCCAGATCAAGCCAGATAAAATCCTAGCAAGAATGGACAAAGGAATCATGAAGTCCCATCCCTAGCTGAGAACCTATTGATGATTGTTGGCTGCTGAAGCTGAGATATGGCAAAGCAATGGGGGGAGATAGGGGAGGAGTTAGAGGGGAGGGAACGGAAGGATTTGAGGTGAGTTGTATGTCAAAATGGAAGGAGATGATGGTGAGCTGTATATCAACTGGACATGAGCTAAAGTCATCTGACAGGAGGGAGTGCCAACTGAGGAAATACAAAAGATCAGGCTGTAGGCAAGCTCTAGGGCATTCCTTAATTAACATCGAATGTGGAAAGGGCCAGCCCATTGTGATGCTATCCCTAGGCTGGTGGTCCTGGGTTATTTAAGAAAGCAGGCTGGGCCTGAAACCCCCCCCCCCCCCATCGCCCC
>CM052703.1:27470713-27480975 GCA_028551405.1 Uromys caudimaculatus
ATCAGGGAGAAAGGAGAGGCCCTTGGGCCTGAGGGTGCTAGAGGCCCCAGTAAAGGGGAATGTCAAGGTGGGAATATGGGGATGGGTGGGCAGGTAGGTGGGAGGAGGAATTCCCTCACAGAGGCGGGGAGGGGGAGGGGATAGGGGGTTTCCAAAGAGGAGACCCAGAAAAGGGGAAACATTGGAAATGTAAATAAAGTATCAAAAATAAATAAATTAAAAAAAAAAAAAAAGAAAGCAGGCTGAGGAAGCCATAACAAATGGGCCAGTAATTGATGTTCCTCCAAGGCCTCTGTATCAGCTGCTGCCTGCAGGGTTGGCCCAGCTTGAGTTCCTGTCCTGACTGCCTTTGATGATGAACAATAAGCCTGGAAGTGTAAGCCAATAAACCCTTCCCTTCCCAGTTGCTTTTGGCCATGATGTTTCACCACAGCAATAGGAATCCCAACAAAGGCAGATGGGGTAGATTTGATCATTTACTTTCTGAAATAAAAATCTAAAAAAAAAAAAAAAAAAAAAAAAAAATCAGCATATGTTCTTGAAATAGTCAAGGAAGAAACTATCTCTCAGAAGATGCAATGAAAGTTGGAGCACTTCCCCCACAATTTTTTTTTTTTTACAATGATGGAGGCACAGATATGGTGCAGTATATTCACATATGTCAAACAAAGGTGAGTTGGTCCTCTAAAGGAGCCTCCTATACAAAGAGGTCCATATTTATTAGTTCTGTAAGTACCCAGATGTCTGGATACTCTTTGCCCATTTTACTCAGAATAACTAAACATACCTCAATTACAATGCATATCGCCTAATTACATACAAGAAACAAACTGCATCAGAATATTTAATAATAATAATAATAATAATAGATCATTTGGATGAAGCATGATCTAGCTACTAAGATGTCTGCTTTACCATTGACTTAGAGTTTCAGAAGACCAAAGCTGCATCATTGCCAGGTCTGTGGGAGGTACGCTCATTGATCAGGACAAGGAAGCCTTTTGACTTCTGGCTGGTGATCAGCTGTGAGAGAGAAATTAGAAGGGACAGAGTTGAGATAAAGTATGTCCCCACATACACTTTCTATTCATAAAAGGTAGATTAGCAGACAACATTATAATAAGTTCCAAGAGCCTCCTGGATTCCACATCACCTGGGTTTACAGGCATTTGCTCACCCTCTCGAGCCACAGGTTTTATGGATGAACAAGTACTGCAAATGGCTTAAGAAGGAGTCTTATCCCACCAGGGCCGATGCTGCAGGTCCTCTTTGGAAGAGGCACTGACATGGGAACCTCAAGCACTTCCCCGTGCTAACAAACTGAGCTCTTTCCTAATGCCACTTAAGAACAGCAGCTCTGAGTCCTCCGGGCAAGTGGATATCAGAGTTTCCTCTGAGGCTCCTGGGATCTTGAGCAGAGAGGGATGCAAACTGTGAGAGGAGGAGGAGGAGGAGGAGGAGGAGGAGGAGGAGGAGGAGGAGGAGGAGGAGGAGGAGGAGGAGGAGGAGAAAATGGAGGAAGGAATACATCCAGAAGGCCTTGTCCTACAAGACATTGTGCCCAACAACAGCAGAGGTGGTTGAGACGGGAAGAAAGCATTCTTTCTCCAGAAGAGAAAATGTCGGTGTGTTGAACACACATAGCCCCCATGTGCTGTGAACACTTGCCCAAGCCCAAATCCAAACAAAAGTGAAAAGGAGACAAGGAGGCTTCTGAAATATCATTTTCACACATGGCAAGAATAGAAAATTGAGCTTGCCATACGTCTGTGACAGCAAAACGATTGCCAAAATGTAAGTTGTTCCGTGCTGGATCACTACTGAAAACCAGAAGAAATGGTAGGTTGTCCCTGCCCCTAGAAAGTCCATTACTTCTCATAGACAAAAAATGAGGGACTTTTCTGTACCAACTTTACCTCTTCCATTTCATTATGAGACATCTTATCAATTTTATACTGAAAGCCTGCACAGCCATATAGAGTCTCTACCATTATTTTATTCTCCCTGCTTTCCACAGATTAATCATTTATGTTTCTCTTTATCAATTAGTCTAAAGGTGCCAGTTCACTTCTCACTCAATGTCAATAGGCATATCTACCAGAGTCTAGCCCCCGCAAGGTTCAAAACCTGAAGGAGGATGTGTAGAATAAGCAAAAGAATATTTGGACCAAGAAGTGCAGCTCACACCCCCTGGCACTGAGACAGCTCACCTTTATTTATATACCTGTTTCTTCACAGCTGAAAACATTTTACATTCATTTTCCCATTTTCTTATGTACAGTCTCTTTTAAGAACTCCTACGTTTAACAATAAGGTGCACACTGTAATTTTCCCCTTCCTTCTCCTCCTCAGTCTATGTGGTTTCCTGCTAACCATGAGCTGTGTCAAGAAAGAGGATACATAGCTTTAGCAAGCAGTTATGAGAGGTCAGCTCAGGAACTTTGAGATATTCCACCAGGGTCCTCTCCCCCCTCTGAGCACATGGGCACCCCTCTCCTCCTGGAAGAAACAGGTTCACATAGGCTGGAAGAGAGGGGCTGATTAAACCCCTGCTACCTCATTCCCTAAAGACCAATCAGTTTAAAAGTCACACTGTTCTCCAATCACATTGTGCCTAATGGCAGCTGCTCCAAAATCCTATATAAGGTCCCTGAACGGGCTACTTGAGGTCACTCTCCCATCTTGGTATGCAGAGCGACCTCAGCATGCTGATGAATCAATAAATTTCTCTTGCATTTTGCATCAATCCCCGACTCCATGTGTTCACTCGGAGGGTCTTTGGTAAATTAAGACTAGCCCAGAGTCTTACAGTTAATAACATCTAACCCGGTACGTAGGTACATAACCAAGTGACCATGGTTAGTAGAAATTGTGGTTACAGTATAGAGAGGTGTTAAACGACCCAGCCAGGAAATTCTAATTTAATTATTGGCACCTGGCATCTCCCCATATCCTAATCAGGAGATCTAATTTCTCCAGTGCCCAGGGCTCTCAGCAAATTAGTAACTTGAGTCAGTTCCTCATCCTTGCTTGACTCACCTCCGAAAGTTCCTTTAGGTTTTGGAACCAGCGATCCAGCAAGAACACCCTAACTTTTCGATAATCAACTAACTGTTATTTGGAATAAGTTGGTGGGCAAATTGTTGTCAGAACTAAGTTCCTATCAGAAGAGAACATCCAGTAGTTAGATGTACCCAGCCCAGGACCTTGTGTTGAGTCAACTGCACCGCCTTCATTAACAGAGGAGGAGTGGTCTATTCTACTCCCCCAATCCTCAGAGAAAAACAAGAAGAAACCATTGTCCAAGCTTTCTTTTTCTGTTTCTGGGGAAACATCTATAACAGACAAAGTAAAAGTAAAGACTTTTAATAGCAAAGCCAAAATGCAAACACAAGTCAAAAGTGAACCAAGCATTCCTTCAGGAAAGGCCAGGGGATTCTGCACGAGTATTTCCACGGGTCCTTGTCACGTGGGAGTCACCACAACATGAAGAACTGTATTAAGGGGTCACAGCATTAAGAAGGCTGAAAACCACTGTCCTAGATGATTCTAGATTTGGTCAAGTTGACAATGAAGACACTCTGCTCTGACATCTACAAAATGCTCTGATGATGCCTCTCAAAAGAACAGATAATAGACATGCCATAAAAAAAGTATCATAAAGCCAAGTCCTGCTACACCCAACATGGGGCTTGAACCCACCACTCTGGGATTAAGAGCCTCATGCCCTATCAACTGAGCTGGCTAGGCTCTTTCAGTATCCTGTGGAAAAACATAAGCATGCCCTCTTCCCCATATTAATACCAGATTGGTACTCTGCCATATGCCAGTAAGTGAGTCCTTCCATTTCACCTGGGCATAAGCATACTTAGTTATAGGATGCCATAGACGCTAGTGGCCGGGGCAGGGAACCCCTTGGCATCTAAGATTGGAAATTCAAAATAAAATTGAAGGAGTATACAACTCCCCCCTTTTTATTTTATACAACTGATTTTTTAGAGCTCCATGGGCTCGTTCCATAATTCCCTGTCTTTGAGGACATATGAAATTATGTATTTTATATAGATTACAGGTCATATTTTATAGATCTAACTATATAGTTCATATTTTAACATCTAACTTTCTTTTAATGTACATAATTTTCATCTAAAGTATATCATTAATATTTTTTAATGTACATGATTTTTATTCACTTTATATAATGTATACACTAACATATATAAGTCATATTCAGTGTATATAATTTATATTTACCATATATAACCTGTATTTATCTTGTATAATTTATATTTAACGTATAATTTATTTTTAATGTGGATGATTTATATATACACTCACATATGTGAATATGTATGTAGTTATTAAGGATGGATTATCTTCTGATGACACTTGAATAAAACATACATTTTATAGACATGTTTCAATGTACATAATCCCTGACTTGTATGATATGTGTTAGTTTATGTAATGTAAATTTGAGGTCACGGGCGTGAAAATCAGGAATCCTAACTGCTTGTCTGTGCCAGAGCTGTCAGCCTGGAGCTAGGGCCTGCTGCCTCAGGAGGAGGGAGGGAGCTGGGGGAGAAAGGAGGGGCGAAGCGCTCCGGCAGGCTTCTTGGGGCGCGGGGTCCTGCACCCTCTGCAGCGCCGCTTCAGTCGCCCACGCCTTTTCTCTCCCTGCATCCCGGTGCTGCCGCCCTCCCACCCTGCCCCAGGGATCTGTGGACGCCCAGGCGGAGGGCGAGCACAGAGTGGGGCCTGCTGGAGCCAGGAGACCAGCCGCCTGCCGCTGCGTGCCTCCAGAGCAGCTCCCGAACTGCGTACTTTCAGTTTCCAACTCTTTCGGACCGGGTTTGCCTCTCCAAAATCCGCTTCTCCTGGCTCTGATCAAGGTTCAAAGGCTAAAGGTACCTACCTACAGGCACTTTACCTGGTCCATGCGCATGATACTAACTTGACGTCTTTCCCCAACCTGCTTCCAAGTTGCTGACTTCTTTATTGTACCAAGGACAAACCTTCTCTACAAGATCTAAAAAATGATGTAACTGCTGTTGCTCAGCTATAACCAAGCATTTTATAAAGAAAGCATTTGTACAAAAAGCATATGGCTGTTTCCATTTCCTATTTGTTTTTCCTTGACTTTTACTTATGTACGAACTCCCTTACTTATTCCGATTATCTGTATTTTCCTATGTCTGCTACTCCGAGGAGGAAATTCTCACCGCTCCTTTACCTTTGCCAAGCGCTTGGATTTTCCCCACTTAATCTCCTGAGTCTCTGAGCTGTGCTCGGTTGGAGACACCACACCGTCCTGGTCCTGCTGGTGCAAAGTCGAGCAGTCCTCTGATGGGAGAGAGAGGAAAGAGACAAAGACAGAAAGAAGAAGCAAGAGACAGGTGTGGGAGGGCCAGCGGTAAATACCGTCAGTAGCAGATGTATTTCGCATAGCCTTCTTATCCTACAGGGCCATGGGACGCAAAGCCACATGCTAACAGGAACAGTTCTGCTAAAACGTACACGACATTTATTCCCATCGCCCCAAACCACTTTGTTCCTTCTACCAAGGTCAATAGAATCTTCTCCCCTGGCCCAGAGCCTCAGGTGCACCTCCTCTTAGCCTTCCATGCCAACAGGCTCTGACCTGCCTTGACTCTCCCTGGCAGGCAGACTTTCTCTGTTTTTTTTCTCTGCTTCAGAGAAGTGGCAAATGGCTCTCCTAGCTGTGAGTGTGTCTATGAGGGCTTTTCCAGAGAAGACCCAGGCTGACTGTGAGCAGTGTCGTTCCATGAGATAGGAACCCTGACAGAATGTGGAAGGCTGCTCAACGGCCACATTCCCTCTCTCTTTGCTTTCTGATTGCCCTGGAAGTAATGCTTCCCTTTCACTGTCCCCACACTGTGACATCCTGTACAAATCATAAGGCCAAGGGACCAGGGCATGAATATTCTTTTCTGAAGTTCTTTCTGCCAACTCTTGGGTCACAGTCACATGAAAGTGTGTGTGTATATGTGTGTGTGTGTGTGTGTGTGTGTGTGTGTGTGTGTGTACACAATTCACTCTTTCTGTTAGGGAATAGTAACAAATTGAACAAGAATGCCACGGCTCAACTCTTTGTAAGTATTGATATGAATAAAGCAGCCAAGAATATTCTTGCATAAGCATACATGCTCAGGCTGTGGTACATGCATGTATGTTTTCCTGTGGATAAATATGGAGGTGTGAACTGAGGGGCTATAGTAGATTTATATTTAATTTTACAGGAAATTCCTAGAGCAACTTTTTGGAAATTTCTCTTGTTCTTAAATATGTTTGTGGACACAGGTGCCCTGTTCCTCTAGCAGGGCCAGATGTGGATCCTTAAGCTGTCCTTGAATCCTAAGATAATGAACAATTAGGACACCCTCCTTGGAGGTTCTGGGCTGAGCTAATAAATCCATCATTGTTTTCTTTAGCTCGAGTCAGAGAGATTTCCTATTTTTTACTTGACAGAATAAAAAAAAGATAAGCTTTTTTTTTTTTTTTTTTTTTTGGTTTTTTGAGACAGGGTTTCTCTATGTAGCCCTGGCTGTCCTGGAACTCACTCTGTAGACCAGGCTGGCCTCCAACTCAGAAATCCACCTGCCTCTGCCTCCCGAGTGCTGGGATTAAAGGCGTGCGCCACCACTGCCCGGCTTTTTTTTTGGGGGGGGGGATAACTTTACTGAAGTGTCACACACTCAAAGGCGAAGCTCATTAACGCTCACAAGTTGAGCACACCTGTCATTTGGCTCCCGATCAAGAATTAGGAAATGGGGCCAGCCATGTGCATGTCACAGTAATTACAGGTAACAAAGCAAAATTAAAATGTCCAAATGGGTTGGTGGTGGATTTTACCGAACAGTCGAGGAAGAAATTATGATCTTTCTCAATAAAACTGAAATTAGACATCTGACACTCCCGTTCAGTTTTTTCTTCTCTTCTGCTGTCTCCTCCCAGCCTCCTCTGGTCACTTTATTGATAAGGGCCCCCTCTCAGTTTCCTCTGAGTGATCAATTCTTTCACTTTTGTTATCCCTTATCTCAGATTTCAGGTACAGGGCAGCCCTGACCATAGGATGGGCTGGGAAGAAGGAGGAAACCCAGGTTTTTCTGGCAGTCTGGTGATCCTTCTGCTGTCATGAGGCAAGCTTCAGTGTGGTAGCTGCTTTGTTGGTGCCACCCAGGCGGTCTGTGCTCTCCTCTTCACAGATCGATTGTACTCTTTGCTGGAGCTTTGAGACTCCCAGGGTAGATGTAATTTAGGCAAAGGAGGTCCTGGAGCCTAGGAGCCCAGTTAACAGATAGATAATACACCTTGGAAGTCAGCCCTTGCAGTTCCAGATGGCAGAGAGGAGGAAAAAGGGAGTCCCTAGCCACAGTTCCTATTGGGCTTTTGTGACTTCCCATGGCGGAAGGATTACCTTTAATAGCTCAGTTTTTAGCAAACACTGTATCATACCTGCCAGCTTTATAGTTAGGTTTTTACCTCCTTTTGAGGCCTCAGCGGACTCTGTAGCCTGAAGAAAGCTAGGGGCTTGCTGTACCTTGGCTTCTGCCTGCGAGCTCCATGCAGCAACTTGCTTATAAGCCAAAAGGAGCAGTCCTCTTGGGAATCCTAGGTACATTAGCCTTCTGTATAGTGACATGGGGGAATGAGGTAAACTGCAAAGACCTGAGTCAGGGCCAAGCATGGGGCACATTCCTGTAATTCCATCACTCTAGAGGCCTGAGGCCAGGGCAAGGCTATGAATTGAGGCTGATGAAGATAAAGGCAGTTTTGCAAGAAGCTGTTTTCGGGGGCTTTGCCTGGAGGGGCATCGTGAAAAGTATAAATATGGCTTTATTTGTTTTTCCAAATTACTAAGTTATGTTTGCTACATGTGAATAATATTCTCCATCAAGTTGCAATCTGTCCAGAAACATCTTCTTACCTAGAATTTATGCTCTTCATTCAAAATGTTCTTTGCTTCAGTCTCTGCAATGATTGTCTAATTTTGTCTCTGCGGTGTGCAGTTGATATCCTTGGGAATGAACTGCTTGCTTTCCAAATCAAAGAGGGCAAGCAGGTCAGGCTGAGCAAATGATGAAGTTTGTTCAGGGTGCAAAAAGACAGCCTCTAGGACAGTGGTTCTCAGCCTTCCTAATGCTGCGACCCTTTATTACAGTTCCTCATGTTGCGGTGACCCCAACCATAGAATTATTTTTGTTGCTACTTCATAACTGCAATTTTGCTACTGTTGTAAATCATAATATAAATATTGAATAGGCAGGATCTCTGATATGTGACCCTGTGAAAGGGTTTTACTACCAAAAGGGTCGCGAAATGCAGGTTGAGAAACCCTGTGCTAGGTGTTACCTTCCAAGTATGGTGCAAGGGTTCTTGAATCGGCAGGCTCAGCAAGGTGCACCGTGCCTGCTGAATGAGTCAGCGTGCAAGTAGTTAAGTTACAGAGCCTTGGCTTTCTGTGTTAGAGCTTCCAGCCTTCAAGAGTTAACCTGCAGCGGTGTTCTGAAGAGCCCGGCAGAGGATATACAAGCGTCCCAGCAGGCACTCTGGTTTGCCATGAAAGATACGCGGTTTTGAATGAGCAGCTGCAGCAGCGGGTTTGGGTATGTGGCTTTGCTTTGATTGATGCTGTATTGTTTTCTCTCAAGAGAACAAAGCAATGCTTGTTCATGTTTGCAAACAAGATCTTTTGAGAAAGAGCGGTTGTCTATTAGCCTGCATTTTATAGTGAAAATAAGAGCCCGGGGTGCAGGGGTGAGCGTTTGCAGATTCTCCATCCTCATTTAAGCTGTTCCTCGGATCCGGTGGATTGTCTTTGAACTGATCTGAATTCTGGTGCTGCATAGTCAGGTCATTTGAATGTCATGATTGCAGTGGGATTCAAAAGGTATTTTTTGCTATCTCTCCTATAAATCTATGCTCAGAGGTAAATATTTGAAGTTGTTTGTTGAATTGGTGGACGCAGGCAGCAGAAATACATATTCCTGCCCATTTTGGAAGACACGATTTAAAAACCCCAGACATGGAGAGCAAAGTTCTATAACTCATCGTTAGCCCGAGTGAGGGAGGCATCATCTAAGACAGAATGTTTTCCCTGCTCCTACAACCTGACTACTTTAGTCTCAGCTTATGCAGTGTGACCTGAAACAACCTTCAGCATGTTGTGGCTTCTAATCAGTCTCTATGGTGGTGCTCAGCTGGGTATCGGTATTACTTCACAAACCTTTATTTTGATCGTGGAAACAGATCTGAAACTCCAAACTAGAAATCTCTTTAAAGACTTGAATTGACTGGAATTTCAAGAAATACAAGGTTTTAGCTTAAAGTTTTTCAGGGTCCCACTCTCCCTACATTTCAACACTGCAGTGTGAGCCACAAGCTGGGAACACTGCACTACCAGCAGATTAAAATGAGATATCCTTTCCCTAGCATGGTGAGCAAATCGGTATTCAATCACCTAGAAATCCATACTGAAAAATCAATTTTGAATCACCTAGAATATTTTCTTCTAAGTGTTTATAGTTTCTATTCATGCGTAATGCATCCCTCAAATTCCTTTGAAAACTAAGTTTCTCTTTGAAAAATCTGGCTGCTGTTGAAAACCTTGGGCAAGCTGTCACTCTCAGAGACTTCCAGGTAAATCAACTTTTTGCCTTTATCAGATCATTTTGCCAGAAGCCACAGATATTTGCTAAAGTGAAGGATAGGTGCTGTCAAGGGAAATGGATCCTGGGCTCTTGGAGAGTAATGGCTGATGAGCAAAAGAAACTTGGGTGAGAGGCTTGGGACTGGTTGCTGTGACAGTTTGGGGAAAGAGGACCACTGGGGTGTGAAGGTACAACCTAGAAGCTCTGTACACCGTGACAGTGGGGAAGATATTTGCAAGCTCCCAGGAATACACAGTGCGGCTAAAATGCTAGGGAATCGACCTTCAGGTCTACAACTTCCGTTCATTATCTTTTCCAAAAGTTTCCCCCAACTCGGACACCACATTGAATAAGAATACACACACACACACACACACACACACACACACACGCACACACATACACACACACATGCACACACATACACACACACATGCACACACATACACACACACACATACACACACACACATGCACACACACACATGCACACACACATGCACACACATACACACACACACATGCACACACATACACATACTCGGGGAGGGGGGAGAGACTCGTTTTTGACTTTAGGAAACAGTTTTTCCC
>CM052703.1:27481475-27509996 GCA_028551405.1 Uromys caudimaculatus
CACACACATACACACACACATGCACACACATACACACACACATGCACACACATACACACACACACATACACACACACACATGCACACACACACATGCACACACACATGCACACACATACACACACACACATGCACACACATACACATACTCGGGGAGGGGGGAGAGACTCGTTTTTGACTTTAGGAAACAGTTTTTCCCTGTTTAGTATATAATGTCAGCTAACAGGCTTGTCCTGTACAGTCTTTATGTGGAGATATGTTCCTCAGATCCCTACATATTCTGGGATTTTTATCATGAAGAGATGAGATGTTAGAGTTTGCCAAAAGCTGTTTCTGTATCTATTAACTGTGTATTTTCTAGCCTTAAACGCCTCTATGTGTTTTGTATTGCCCTGACTGGTCTGTATATGTTGAACCAACCTGGAATTCCTGAGAGGAAACCAACTTAATCACGGGATATGATCTTACTGTTTTCAGGAAGAGTTTGGGCAAATATGTTAGTTTTTAAAATATTTATTTTATTTTTATTATGTGTATGTCTCTTTGCGCAGGTATGTACGCATAAGTGCTGGCATGCTTAGAGGCATCAGAAGGTCCTTTGGAGCTGGAGTCCCAGTAGTTGTGAGCACCACGTAAGTACCTCGGCGTGGGTGCTGAGAACTGAGGTCCTCCGGAAGAGCAGTACATGCTCTTAGTCACTGAGCCATCTCTTCAGGCCTGAAAATAGTTCATTCACCTGCACTCAGGAGGAGTGGTCTGCAGTCTTCTGTTTGCATCTGTGTCCTTATCTGGTTTGGGAGTCAGGGCGATATTGGCTTCACAGAATGAGTCTGCTGCTGCTGCTCTGCCTGTTCTGTCTTGGAAACAGCTTGAGGGGTGATGCTGCTCTGACTTGACTTGGTGGAATCCAGCAACGAGCCCCCATATGGAGCTTTTCTTTGTGGGCAGATGTTTTCATCACTGTCTGACTCTTGTTGCTTATGGAACTGTTTAGGTTGTTGGTATCTTCATTTAATTTAGGCGGGTTATATGTGTATAGGGATTTACAGATTCCTCCTACACTGTCCGGTTTTTAGGACTGCATTTTCAAAAAAGCGCCCTAATGAGACACTGGATTTCTTTGGACTTTGTTATAAAATCATCCTCTTTCATCTATAATTTTTTAAAAATGTCTGGTTTTTTTGTTTGTTTTTGTTTTTTGTTTTGTTTTTCAAGACAGGGTTTCTCTGTATAGCCTTGGCTTTCCTGGAACTCACTCTGTAGACCAGGCTGGCCTCGAACTCAGAAATCCACCTGCCTCTGCCTCCCAAGTGTTGGGATTAAAGGTGTGCACCACCACTGCCCGGCTTTCATCTATAATTTTGTCTGGAACTTTTCTCTTCTGATATATATATATATATATATATATATATATATATATATATATATATATATATATATCCTTTTTATATTTCAAACATCCAATTTTGTATTTAATTGATTCAACCTGCTATTCTTCCATTGGTTTCTGCCCTCACCATTTTTATTTCTAGCCTCCCAGTGCTTTTGGGGGTTTCGATTGTTCTTGTTCTTCTAAAACCTTGAGGTTTATCATTGGTTATTTATTTGAAACATCTCTGATTTTTTTTTCTAATGTAAGCATTTAAAGCTATAAACTTTACCTCTTAGAACTATTCCTATCTCAAAAGTGCTGATAAATTGTGCTTTGATTATAGAAGCATTTAAAAATCCCTTTCTGGGTTTGCTGATGGTCTGCTGGCTATTTGATAGTATGCTTTTCGTTTTCCTAGTATTTGTGTGTTTTCTGTGGTTTCTCTTGCTATCTATCTCTCAATCGTCGCCATTGTTAAGTTACTAGAAGTGATCGTGATTATGTTGTACTTGTTAAGACTTGATTGCTTATCAGTGTTCTATTTTAGAGGATGTTCCACAGAGATGTGTATTCTAACCTGTTCGACAGAAGACTCTGTATCTATTAAGTCAATTTGGTCTATGGTATAACTTAACCCAGAGGCTTCCTTTGTTGTTGCTTTGGTTGTTGGTTTTTTCTCCCTTAGTTTGGATGACCTATTTAGATATGTGAATAGGGCATTGATATTACCCACTATTACTGTATCAATCAAACATTTAATGTTCATTAGTGTCTCTTTATGGCATTGGCGGCTCCACCACTCGGTGCATATATAGTTGCAGTTGTTATTTCTTCCGGGTTATTTGTCTTTTCCTTATTAACAGGTAGTAGCTTTCATCATCTCTCCTGACTAATTTCAATTTGAAATCTTCTCTATCAAATCTCAGGATTACTACACCAGCTTGTTTTCTGCTTCCACTAGGCTTGAAAGACTGGCTTTCAAACTTTGACTGTCAATGTGTGGGTGTCTTTACTGATAAGGTGTGGTGGGGTTATTTGTTTTTTTGGGTGGGGGTTCTTTTTTTGTAGGCAATAGACAGTGGTCTTGATTTTTTTAATAATAACTTTTTAAAATTTTACTTATTTTATGTATATGAGTACACTGTAGCTGTCTTCAGACACACCAGAAGAGAGCATTTGGTCCCATTATAGATGGCTGTGAGCCACCATGTGGTTGCTGGGATTTGAACTCAAGACCTCTGGAAGAACAGTTGGTGTTCTTAACCACTGAGCCATCTCCCTAGCCCATGTGGTGGTATTGATTTTTAATCTGGTTGACTAGTTTTCATTTCTTTACTAGTGATAGGAAGCAATTACATGAAAGGCAAGGTTTACTAATTCTGGTCATTTTATTTTATTTTTGTTTTCTGGTTGGTTATGTTGTTTTCATTTTTAAAAGGTTTATTTTATCTTATGTATATGAGTGTCTTGCTTGTTTGTATGCATGTATGTGTACCACATGCATTCCTAGAGCCCTCAAAAGTCAGAAGATAGCATTGGTTCCACTAAAACTGATGTAAGCTACTGTGTGGGTCCTGGGGATCGAACCCGGGTCCTCTGGTTTGAAGAGCAGCATGTGTGCCTAAATGCTGAGCCCACTTTCCAGCCCTGTGCTTTTCCTCTGCCCGTTTGTGTTCTATCTTACCGTGCTACCCATGATTAGCCCACTTCTATCTTTCCTTTGTTTATCTCCTCATGAAGTTCACTCCTTCCTGTGCTGTCTTGATTCAGACTCTTTCCATACTCTCTGTATATAGTATTCAGTGTCTTTAGCAGCTATGGGTTGGGGGGCCATGAACTGCCTTAGTGTGTGCTTGTCTCACCACTTCAAGAGATAGCTTTGCTGGGTGTAACATTTTGGTTGGCAGTTATATTCTTTTGGGGCTCCATCACTACGTGGATGCCTGCCTTTTAGGGTTGCTAGTATGAAAGCTGGTGTTACTCTGTTTGCCTTTATAGGCAACCTCGTGCTCTTCCCTTTGTGCTTTTGATGTATTGATCACAATATGTTGTGAGGAAGTTCTTCTCTGGGGTTATAGATGCCTCTTTTCTTTAAATGTCCATTTCTTTATCTGGTTTTGTGAAATTTCTGCTGTAATTTTGTTGAGCAAATTATCTGTCTTTAGCTTTTAATCTTAGCTCCTGCTACCCACTGGATTCTGAGATTTATTCTTTCGGGTTTTTTTGTTTTAAACTTATTTTATGTATATGAGTTCTAGCTGCATGCCAGAAGAGGGCATCAGATCCCATGTGGTTGCTGGGACTTGAACTCGGAACCTCTGGAAGAGCAGACAATGCTCTTAACCTCTGAGTCACCTCTCCCGCCTGAGGCTTATCCTTCAGATCCCATGCCACAGTCTTGGACTTTGTGGTCATGCTCATGTTTGTTTGTTGTTGTTTGCTGATATTGGCTTTATCTTCTATCTTTAATACTCCCTCTTCTTCTTGGTTGAGTCTCTTGCTGAGCCTTTTCTCTGCATTTGCAATTTGGTTCATTGAATCTTTCTTTTATAACATTTCTACCTTTTATAAAAATCTCCATTTCCTTGTCCACTTTCTCTTTCTCTTGGAGTAGTTTGGATTCTCTACCTAAAACCTCTGTGTCTTCTGCCTGATGCGTATAAAAGGCCTCGCTCTGTGTTTGTTGACTAGAACAGAAAACATAGCATGGGAGTGGATGAAGGATTCTTACAGAGTTTTACCAGGGAAGAAACTATATACTAACACAACTCACCCAGAATAGCACTTAAGACTGCAAGCACATATTATTAACCTATATCCACATGTTGTCTTCAACATTTAGGGGATATTTGTCTTGTTTGTGGTTGCTTTCAACCTATTGATCTCTTTCGGCATATTATTAACTTGGCTGCAAGGTCCACCAAAAGTTCAGCCTCTCTGGAATTTAGAGATATTTTCAGGAAAAAAAAAAAAAAAAAAAAAGTATTACCTTGTCCTTGTGACTTTTTCATCCATACCCTGAGCCCCCACCCCCACCCCAAGTCCCCGGCTTCCTCAATCCATTTTATCGTCTTTTTTCCTATGTTGTTGCCAAATTTACTCTCTGGGTCCTGTATTTAATTCATCTGATTATTTGTATCTTTGAGGTTAATGATCACTTTTACTACTGAGATTTGTGATCTCTAACTGGCCTCTTACCCATTTCAGAATCTGAATTCAGAAGTTGAGGAGGTGTCATCTTCTGGAGAAGTCATGTCTTCCTTAGAAGTCACTTTGGGCTTTATTTGTGGATCAAAAATGATGTTTTTTTAGATTTATTTGTTTTTATTTTATGTAGATGAGTGTTTTGCCTGTCTGTATGTAAGTGCACCATGCACGTGCCTGGTGCCCATGGAGTCCGAAGAGAGCACTGATTAGTTATTGCTCTCCTGGTGAAACGAGCCAATTCAAGCCAGACTATATTTGTGTTAGATGCAGGTTTATTGGGAAACTGCTCTCCAGAGGGTTCATGTCTCCAGGGACTGAGGCCAGGGAAGTCACCATGGGGGTCAGGGGGTGTGAGGAGAAAGAGAGAAAGGGCATGTGCTCAGAGAGAGAAGAGGCTGGGAGGAAATCAAAATGTCTGGACTATATTGGGCAGAGCCTCTGGGGGAAGGTCAGGTAGCCTAGCCCCTGGGCTGGAAAGTTCAGGGTTGGGGATAGGGGACTGAGGGATGCTGGGAGAACCTGGAGGTCAGGTCAGCTTTGGTATGTGTTCTAGCTGGGGTTGTCTGGAGGGAGTGACCACAGCACCGAGGTCCGTACAAGCAGAATCCCTACCTTCCTACCTTCTCTAAACCCCTAGGTTCTGATCTCAGTGCTGCAGAGATGGCAGCTGTGGTATCTCTCTGGCAGTGATGACTGATAGAATCCAGGGGTTGATTCATCCAGGGATCTAGGGCTGCTCTCAGACATACCAGCAGAGGGGATTTCCCATGCACTTCCCTGTCTGAGTGCCCTTGCTGGTTTGTGGGGGACTGACCCTCCTGTCTATAGTTATCTCCTTAGGTCATCTCTCATTCTGGAACTGTAGCAGGTTAAATCCTGTTTCCCTGGCCTGTGATTGTTCCTCATTTCTATGTTCCAGGGCAGATGAGTTTTAAACATAGCTTCTGTCACAGGATGACACCTGACCAGTGTCTGCTGAATGACTTAGTGACAAAATGGGATTTCTCTCCACAGCTGACCCCTGGCTCTAGAAGCACTGTTTTGCCGAAACCAGCAACTGGATCTAAGGCTCACAAGGACTCTGGTGGGCCCATCTAGAGGGCTCCCTGCTGCTCTCTTCACTAGGGCTGTCTGGCTTACCTCTTAGATGTGGCGTCTCTCCTTCTTTCTCCCCTCACCAGAGGGCTTCAAGGCTGGAGCTGAGTTTTCTGTAGAAATTTTATTCCCGCTGTGTTCTGTCCATCTTTATCCTGGAAGTTTCCAATGTGTCTGTCATGACTTTGTGAATTTTCAAAGTTCTCCCTCACTCTGGGATAAACTATCCTTTCCTAGGCTGACCCTTCTCACCCAGCTCATCCAGAGGCAATTTCCAGGCTACTCTCTAACCCAGAAACTGTCACTGAACATTCTTTTGAACTCCTGTCATTCGACAGGGTGTCATGGTAACAATAGGAATGAAAAGATACAGATATGAATTCAAACCTGGTGTTTTCAACTTATTAAGCGTTTGAGCCTCCTCAAATGTTAGTTGCTTCATTTGCAAGCATGTGATCCTGTATACCAACCTCTGGGATGGTCCTGAGGGTAGAAACTAGGATGCTACTTCAATACCAAATCGTCTCATAGAGACAGACTCATCAATAGCCAGCGTGTGCAAGCACACGATGCTTAGGAGAAAGACGGGGGCTAAGCCACATCTGTGTGGTTTTCCACAGTTTCTCTGTGTTCCTTTCCTAATTCTGTGAAGTGGTTTGTTTTTCTTTTTGTTTTTTGTTGTTGTTGTTGTTTGTTTGTTTGGTAGCAGGATCTAGAAAGGCACGGCTCTTCCTCATCACTGATGCCTTAGGAAACACAGTGTCCTATAAGGTTAAACAGATTCCAGGAGCTGCCTCTGGAAGGTCTTCCAATGTCTTTCTGCAGTGGGATGTCTCCAGTCTCTTTATTCCTAGCCAGAGAAAGAAGTACCTATTTTTTCACAAGGGGTATGAGAGATGGGGAGATATCAGTTTCCAGAGCCAATTCAGTAGGGAAAGGGAGGAGGAGATGAAGTAAGCTGGTCTGGACCAGCCCAGAGGCTTTAGAAGTTTCATAAAATCAGGAGGGAAATGGATAAGCCAATTATTCATCTCCCCTTTCAACATTCCTAAACTGGAATTTGGCTCTCAGGGAAGTTTTCTGGAGAGGCAGGAACTCTGGCACTCTAGCTGTTATACCAAAGGTCATTTCTGTCTATGACACTTAATATCTGCTATTCTGATGTTCTGACATTCCCCATGAGAGACTTTGTATCGTTTCTCTCAAAAGTTGGCTCTAATAACAGCTGTACCTGTTTTTCAAGGACATAGCTCCTCATACCTATGAATACCTTCAGCTTCAATAACATCCACAGCCAAAGAGTCCACAGAGAGGCAGTATCCGTAATGTACTGGGAACAGAGAATCAGGTAGGTGCTCTTGGAACTCTGAGAAGACTTGACATCACTGGGGGCCTTGGCAAAGCTCCTGGAACCATCCTTGTTGTTACCAACATCCATCGTTGTTACCAGCGTTGCTTAATTGATTCACCAGGTGGGGCTGGTCTAGGAAGAATGGAAGCCATAAAAAAAAAAAAGACTCACACCACAATATCCATACAAAGCAAAGACAACTACATTAGTCCTATAACTTCTGTAGTCATGGAAGAATCCTGGGGTCTACACAGTAGGCCTAGCTTCAAGGGTATTGTTGTTCCCTGAGACTGTGCTTGAGAGATAGCTCCTAGGTGACTTGGCACAATGACAGTGGTATGTTGGGGACAGCTCATATTGGTTGGTTAGAGCCAGTTACTCTACTGACCTGATCAGGCTGACTTTTGAGAATTATTTTTTTGGTTACTGGAAATCAGCAGTGCTTGAAGTGTGCACAGAAATGGACAAATATTATACATCAAAACTCTTTCTCCCTTGACAGCTGGTTTGAACATTTACCAATTGTCTAACAATACTTATTGCAGAAAATTTTGGATAGAAAAATGATGTGCTGTTTTAAGACACTGGGAGAAAAAATAGTTTTTAATTCAGAATTACTTTGAACTCTTAATGGAACATTATGGTACGCCAAAGATCTACTTATTTCTAAGATGACTTGAAGAGTTTAAAGACAGGATCAGTTATGGTCAGATCACCCTTTTCAGAGTAGGCTACTACTTTCCTAGAGGTGCACACTTGTCAAATTATTAATTGAGTCATACAAATACAAATCTTTTTTTTTTTTTTTTTCTGAGACAGGGTTTCTCTGTGTAGCCCTGGCTGTCCTGGAACTCACTCTGTAGACCAGGCTGGCCTCGAACTCAGAAATCCACCTGCCTCTGCCTCCCAAGTGCTGGGATTAAAGGCGTGCGCCACCACTGCCCGGCCAAATACAAATCTTTATGATGCTACATTGCAAAGGAAAAGAAATTTATGAAAAAAATTTTGTATCCCCCAACTCCAAAGGCAGTACTGTCATCTGAGTTATGCTGAAGACACATTTCATTTATGCTTAGGAGGTGGTTGGCCTTTGTAGACAGAACTCTAGTCCTTTCCTGGCCCCTGGGCCACTCTGTGTAAATAGAAGAGGTCCAGCGAGTTTGTCAGGCCGAGGTGGAAGTGTAGCTCCAAAGCAGAGTGTTGTGCACACACAATCCAGCCTGGATTCCACCTCCGTGATGCACACATTATTTTGGTTTCCTGTTAAGCTCTATGGTGGAAGGTCAATTGTCAAAGTCCATCTTCCCAATGTCATGTACATGGAGACTGGGTGTGACTGGTAATTACAGCATATTAGCTTTGTGGCTAGGATGAGACAAGGAATTTCCTTTATGTCATGTGTTTTTCTTGTGTAGGCCTTTAACGTTTCTTATCTAGTCCAGATGTACTAAACCAAGGGGAAACTTCCTCTCAGAAAGTCTGAGAACCAGCTACTGACAGTGTTAAAGCCCAGAAAAAATGATTATCACTCAACGTGACTGCAACAGCTGTATTTATGGTTGAGTCCATTTGACATGCATTTCTCATCCATCCCTTGCAGCAATCTTTTTATTAACTAATGAAATTTTTGTTTAATTTTTTTCATAAAACATGTTTTGATCACATTCCCCCTCCTCCACCTTCTCCCATAGTCTCCCTATCTACCTCTCCACACAACTTTATGTTCATTCTCTTTCTCAAAAAAAAAAAAAAAAATCCCTCCTAGACTACAACAAATAACGAAACTAAAAGGCCCTAAAAACAACAAACCCAACAAGACAAAACAAAACAAAATGAAATAAAACTGTGTACCACCTAAGTCACCCAGAAACTATTTCTCAAGAACAGTCTCAAAACAAAACCAAAAAAAACATGGAGTCTGTTTTTTATTGGCCCACTACTCCTGAACTTGAGGCCTGGCCTAGAATTTGGTCAATTCACCCGAGATGATGCGTTGGAGAAAACAGATTTTCCCTTTCTGAGCAGGTATATTGCAAATAGCTTCTTAGTTAGAGGTGGGACTCCATGTTTACTCTCCTTCTCAGTGCTGGGACTTTTGTCTGATTTGAAACCATACAGGTCTTGTGTGTGCTGTCTCTGTCTCACAGTCTCTGTAAGTTCATATGTGTACCAGTTCTGTTATATTTGGAAGACACTGTTTTCTTAGAGTGACTACCACCTCTGTCTCTTACAACCCTTCTGCCTTCTCTTCTGCATAGACCCCTGAGCCTTGAGGGGAAGGGTTTATTAAAGACACCCCATTTAGGGCTGAATGCTCCAAACTGAGGGCTATTACTCGATACCCATTGTCCATGTTAGCTCCTATCAGTAGCAAGAAAACCTTTTCAGTGAGGGTTAAATGATTGCTCTAATCTATAAGCATGCCATTAGGAGTAATTTTATTGCTGTGTTTCTTTAGCAAAATAATAGTATTAGTTTTCCCCGTAAGGCCCATGACCTATCTAGTCTCAGGTTTTGGTAACTTCGGCAGTGTTGGGCATAGGTTGTATCTCATGGAATAGGCTTTAAATCCAATAAAAACATGATGGGTTAATCTTATAATATTTGTACCAGTATATCTGACCAGTATATCTTTCAAGCAGGTCTCTGTTGTAGATCACAGGCTTTGCAGCTGATAACTTTTTCCTCCAGTAGCATGCAAAGAACACTTATCAGTAGAGGTGAAGCTTCTAGTTGGGCACCAGCTCAATAATTCATGTTTGATGACATAAGTAAGATGTATCGTCAGCAACAGGGTCTTATGTTATGTTATGGAGTCTGATCAATAGCCTTGACAATGGCGTGTGATCTTTGGGGGTTGTCTATGAGATCTCTTTGGCACAATGCAACCCATTCCTGGAAATAGAGGTTTCAGTTGTTGGCATGAAATGACTAGTTGGGCTTTGTCTCCACCTTTATATGGTAATCCCATTTCATTTCCTTTTTATATATGTATATATTTAGAGTGTGTCTGTCACATCCGGCTTCTATATGGCTTTTCATATATGTTAGTTGCTCCTCTCCATATTCCCTCCTTTACCTTGTCATATATAAGCAAAAGACCAATCAAACAACAACAACAACAAACAACAATGCCCAAAACAAAATGAGACAAATAACAAAAATACTGTTGAATTTGTTTTGTGTTAGCCAAATACTCCCTAAACTCTCCATGACTTTTACCATGACGGGCTTTTGGATTTTTTCAAAGGCCTTTTCTGCAGCTGTGGAGGTGACTGTGTGGTTTCTGTGTTTCAGTTTGTTTAATGGTGGATTACGTTTATCTATTTAAGAGTGTTGGACCACACTGACATCTCTGGAATGCAGCCCACTCGATCGTCATGGGTGATCTGTTAGATGTGTTCTTGGGTTCAGTTTCCAAGTATTTTATTGAGAATTTTGTAATCCATGTTTATAAGGGAAATAGGGTTGCAATTCTCTTTCTTTGTTGAATCTTTATGTGGTTTGGGTATCAGGGTAACTGTGGCCTCATAAAAGCATTGGGCAATGTTCCTTCTGTTTCTATTTCGTGGAATAGTTTGAGAAGTATTGTCATTAACTTCTTTGAAAGTCTGGTAGAATTCTGTGCTAAAATCATCTGGCCCTGGGCTTTTTTTGGTTGTGAAACTTCTAATGCTTTCTTCTATTTCCTTAGGGATTGTAGGTCTATTTAAATTGCTTGTCTGACCTTGTTTTACCCTTGGTAAATAATTTCTAATGAGAAAATTACCCATTTCTTTTAGATTTTCCCATTTTTTTTTTTTTTTTGTACATTTAGCCTTGAATGAAGGAATTTCTAATTTTGTGAAGTACAGGTTTGTAAAATACGCCTTTATGATTCTCTGGATTTCCTTGGTGTCTGTTGTTATGTTCCACTTACATTTCTGATTTTGTTGTATATTCTCTCTCTAACTTTTAGTTAGTTTGCTAAGGGTTTGTCAATCTTACTGATTTTCTCAAAGAACCAACTCTTCATTCTATAGATTCTTTGTATTGATTTTGTTTTTGTTTTGTTTCTATTTTCCTAATTTCAGCCTTGAATTTGATTATTTCTTGCTGCCTTCCCTTTTTGAGTATGATTTTTTTCCTTTTTTGTTCTAGAGCTTTCAGGTATGCTGTTAAGTTACTCGTGTGAGTTCTTTTGTGTGTGTGTGTGTGTGTGTGTGTGTGTGTGTGTGTGTGTGTGTACACACTTAATGCAATGGACTTGCCTGTAAGAACCACCTGCACTGTCTCCTGTAAGTTTGGGTATGTTGCTTGTTCCATATATGTGGGTAATTGACATCTTAGTTGGCAAGCTAAAACATGATTGCTAAAAAGTCCCATCCTGGTAGATAAGTTAGGACATGGATGTTAGACAAGGCAAGTCCCCTCCCATAGCTGCATACTTCAACCAATGAAAATGTTTCATTCATTCAAGGATAAATGTACAACAAAGACATGTTCCTGAGGAAATCCCCTATCCTTAAATCCTGGCTTGTGAAATAATTTGGCACAGATGTTTGTGGATTTGGGGCTTAAAACCCCTGTAGGATCTTAACTCAGGTCATGGTTCATTTCCTGAATCTGTACCATGGCCCTGGTCAACCAGTCCAGGTGTATGCTCAGCAAACTATCCCTGTCTGACTGAGATCAATGTTCCTGTGATTTGTGAGGCATTTCCTGGACCCCAACAGACCCATTTTTTCCTTCAGTATAAGTTGTTCAGTATTAATAAGTTTGTAAGCTTTCTGCTGTTTCTGTTGTTGACATCCAATCAAATAGACTGCAGAGTGTTATTTCAATTTTTTGTTATCTGTTTAGAATTGCTCTATGTCTGAATATATGATCATTTTTAGCTAAAGTTCCTTGAGATGTTGAGAGAAAGGTATATTCTTTTATGTTTGGGTGAAATGTTCTGTAAGTATCTATTAGGTCCATTTGGTTTATAGCATTAGTTAGCGTCAGCATTTCTCTGTTTGGATTTTGTCTGGATGACTCATCTATTGGCAACAGTGGGATACTGAAGTCTCCCACTATCAGTGTATAAAGGTCAATATGTGATTTAAGCTGTGGTAGTCTTTCTTTTATGAACTCAGGCTTCCTTTTGTTTGGTGCATAGATCTTAAGAATTCCAATGTCCTCTTGATAGAATTTTTTCTTTGGTGAGAATGTAGTGTTCTTCCCTATATCTTCTGATTAATTTTGGTTTGAATTCTATTTTGTCAGATATTAAAACGGCTAGAGCAGCTTGCCTCTTAGGTCTATTTGCTTGGGATACCTTTTTCCATCTTTTTACCCTGAGGTGATATCTATTTGTGATGTTAAATTGTGGTTTTTGGATGCAGAAGAATCGTTTCTGTTTTCACATCTATTCTGTTAGTCTGTGTCTTTGATTGGGGAATTGAGATGGTTGGTGTTGAGAGATATCAATGAGAAGTGTCTGTTTCATTTTGTTTTAGTTTTGTTTTTTGAGACAGGATTTCTCTGTAGATCAGGCTGGCCTTAAACTCAGAGCTCCACCCGTTTCTGCCTTTTAAGAGCTAGGATTAAAAGGGATTAAAGGCATGCTTCACCACCCAGAGTGTGTTGATTCTTGTTATTTTGTTGTTGTTGTTGTTGGTGGTGGTGGTGAGGGGTGTGTGTGTGTGTGTGTGTGTGTGTGTGTGTGTGTGTGTGTGTGTGTGTGTATATGTGTGTGTGTTTCCCTCGTTTGATTTGCTGGTCTGCAGTTATTTATTCCTTGTGTTTTCTTGGATGTGGTCAACCTCTTTAGGTTGGAATTTTCCTTCTAGCACCTTCTGTAGGGATGGATTTATAGATAAATATTGCTTAAATTTGGTTTTATCATGCATGGAATGTCTTATTTTATCCGTCTACTGTGATTGAAAGTTTTGCTGAAAACAGTAGTATGGACCGGCAGCTATGGTCTCTTTGTAACTGTGGAACATCTACCCAGGTCCTTCTGGCTTTTAGAATCTTGACTGAGAAGTCTCAGTCCGCCTTTATATGTTATTTGGTCTTTTTCTCTTGCAGTTTTTAATAGTCTTTCTTTGTTCAGTATATTTAGTGTTTTGTTTATTTTATGCTGAGAGGAATTTCTGTTTTGGTCCAATCTATTTGATGTTCTATATGTTCCTTGTATTTTGATAGGCATCTCCTTCTTTAAGCTTAGGGGCATTTTCTTCTATGATGTAGTTGAGAATATTTTCAGTGACTCTGAGCTGAGTTTTGTCTCCTTCCTCTATTCCTCTTTTTTTTTTTTTTTTTTTTTTTTTTTTTTTTTTATGGTTTTTTGAGACAGGGTTTCTCTGTATAGCCCTGGCTGTCCTGGAACTCACTTTGTAGACCAGGCTGGCCTCGAACTCAGAAATCCGCCTGCCTCTGCCTCCCGAGTGCTGGGATTAAAGGTGTGCGCCACCACTGCCCGGCCTTCCTCTATTCCTATTACTCTTAGATTTCTGTGTGTCAGCTCCTCCGCTGGGCACAGCCTCTTGGGGAGGCAGAACGCTGGGAGTTTAACTGAGCTTATCCCACTCTTCCGCTGGGGCAGAACTCTAGGGAAGCCGATACCGCTAGGGGTAGGGAAGCCCAGTCTGGGATGTGGGAGAGTAGGAGTTGGTTGGGGGCCCCTGGGCCTGAGATGAGACCAGGGCTGTGGGGTTCTCAAGAGTCTTGGACATTCAGGCACCACTGGGAGCCAAGAATGGAACTGGGGGCCCACAGGCTGGGGGCAGTGTCTAGCTCAGGGCCAGATGGAAAGGGGAGCTCTGGCTTTCCCCATCGGTGATTGTCCTTAGCTCAGCAGAGCCAGATTGGTGGCAACTGTGGCTGGGAGTACAGAGAGGCCTTTTATGGGAGAATTAAGTTGTGGCTCCGTAGGCAAAGGCCTTCTCCATGGCTCCCCACAGCAGATCTTGATGATAGAGACAGTCCATGGCTCTAAACAGTTTATTAGTTGTTCATGGCAGAAAATGAATGCATAATTTACCATATTCACTTCTCAGGGTAGACCTGAGATTAAATACCTTTTGCAAGGAGGAGTGTCTGGGAAGGGAAGTTTATTGGCTACGTCCTTGTCCTCCAGGCCTCTAGGTACCTCATTAGCATGGAGAACTCTGTTTTGGGCTGTGTGACCATAGGACACGTTTCTTTTATGTGAGGAACATGGCACATGTCCCAGGTCAGGAGTCTAGCAGGGAGCAGGGAGTCGCCTAAGCCTCAGGTGGGTGCCCACCGAGTCTCCGGGTCTCATCCTGCTCTACCGTACCAAGCTTCCCAGCATGGTCTTACCGTCCAACTAATTTGGTCTTTTCTTAGTGTCCCACATTTCCTGGATTTTTTGTGCCAAGAGATTTTTAGAGCTAACATTTTCTTTGACTAAGGTTTCTATTTCTTCTATTATGACTTCAATGCCTGAGCTTCTTGTGACTTCTTCCATCTCTTGTGGCTACAGATAAGGATGCTGATAAAGCTTGCTGCTGAGTTTCCTGCTGGGGTTTCCTAAATTTCTCATTTCCACTTTTACCTCACGTTGTGTTTTCCCTATTGAATGTATTTCCACTTTCAGGTCTTGAACTATTTCATTCATTTCCTTCCACTGTTGGTTTGTGTTTTCATTGATTTCTTTAAGGGATTTATTAATTTTCTCTTTAAGGATCTCTATTATATTCATAAAGGGTACTTTATAGTCTTTGTCTTGTGCTTCAGCATGTTGCAATACTCAGGGACTACTGTGGTAAAGTTACTGTGGTCTAGATGAAACTTATTCTGGCTACTATTGATTGTGTTTTATGCTGACTTTTAGGTATCTGTATTGAGGATGATTGTAATTCTAGATGCCAATATCTGGTCTTGCCTTGTTGGGTACATGTTTTGTTCCTTGATTTTGGTTGCCCTTTCTGATTCCTAGCAAGGTGAAGTGGTTGTGTGTTGCCTGGTAGGAAGTTCTTCTGGGATCCTGGTAGGTGTGGCCACTGGGGGTTCTCGGTAAACATAGTATTAGGCTAGAGAGTTGGCTCAGCCCATAAAAGCTAAGCTCAGAACCAAAACATAATATTATCTAGGCTCATATCTAGTTTGAAATGGGGATAGGATGGAGTGGGGCTGAGGAGATCCACAGGGGGGAGGAAAGCAGGTTGTTCCACTAGGATCTGCTTAGTCCTCTATAAATGGGGTCATAGCGTGAGAACAACCCCAACAGGCAGTCTGCTATAGAGCTGGGGATGAGATTGGGGGACTGGACATGGGGGAGAAGAGTTAGATTTGAAGCTTGATTTTCAGCTTCACTGGGATGGCATGGTAGCTTCTCTGGTAGGCTTGCCTGGTGGGTCCTCAGGGAATACTTGCTGGGGTTGGGAGCTGGGATAAGAGGATGAGTAGTGTAGAAGGTTGGCAAAGCAGATCTGCATGATCCATTGGAGATGGGGGCGGGGCAGAGAGGAGGGGAGGGCACAGCAGGCTGCTCTGTGGTCTGCTCCAGAAATGGGAGAGAGACTGGAGAGTTGGGTTTAGAGGAGACAAAGATGAGGTGAAGATCTGAAATTAGGTTATTTGCTTCCATGGCCAGAGTGGCCTGTGGTTTTCTAGGGGATGCATGCTGGAGTTGGGGGCTGGGATAAAGCAACGAGTTGTAGGAAGTTTGGAGGGGAAGATCTGTGAGAATCACTGGAGGAGATGGGGGCAGGGTGGAGGGAAGGCCACATCAGGTGGACTGTCACAGAACTGGGGTGAGAGTGGGGGAATGGATTTGGAGAAGAGAAGGAGCTGAAGATTTATAGTTAGTCTACCCGGTTCCCTAGCAGGAGTGGCCTCATCAAGTCTTAGATGCAGTAGCACAAAGGGTCAGTGGGGGAAGAGTGGGTGGGAGTAATTTCACGAAGCTGGAACCCATATCTAATTCTGCATCCTGTCTTAACTCTGGCGGTCACCCAGGCTGTGAGTGTGACAGTATTAGATATTAACATAGTCTTCAACACATTGAAAGAGTTCTCAGCTTAGACAAACCATATCAATACAGATTTTGTTGTGTTTTGCAGGATTTTGTTTGGTTTTGATTCCTGCACATTGCCTGATGCTTAACCTTACATGTTGTACTGGCTAGTTTTGTGTGTCAACTTGACACAAGCTGAAGTTATCACAGAGAAAGAAGTTTCAGTTGAGAAAATGCCTCCCTGAGATCCAGCTGTAAGGCAATTCTCAATTAGTGATCAAGGAGGGAGGGCCCCTTGTGGGTGGTACCATCCCTGGTCTGGTAGTCTTGGGCTCTATAAGAAAGCCAGCTGAGCAAGCCAGGGAAAGCAAGCCAGTAAGAAACATCCCTCCATGGCCTCTGCATCAGCTTCTGCTTCCCGACCTGCTTGAGTTCCAGTCCTGACTTCCTTTCGTGATGAACAGCAGCATGGAAGTGTAAGCTCAATAAACCCTTTCCTCCCAATTTGCATCTAGGTCATGATGTTTGTGCAGGAATAGAAACCCTGACTAAGACACGTGTCTTCCTGGCAGAGTCATTTTTGTTCTTCAGAGTCCAGTTGGAATTCTACTTCTTTCATGATCCCTTCCCTGAGAGCTTTCAAAGTAGATATGAGCCTAGATAATATTATGTTTCGGTGTGAGCTTAGCCTTTATGGGCTGAGCCATCTCTCTAACCTAATATTATGTTTAACCAAGTGTGATAGCCACTGCATGGCTGTTTTCTGCATGGAGAAGCTCTTTAAGTCTCCCTGGGCTGCATATGCAGTGAGTGTCTCACGGCCGTCCTCTGATTACAGTTTTGTGTCCTCCCTTGAAACCCTTTTGACTTCTTTGATGCTGTCACAGTACACAGTTTGTATTCTCTGGAATTCCATTTGCTCTCCCTCTCGATTACCTTCAGATTTCCACATACTACGACCTCTATTAGTTAAAGAGCGTTACCAAAATGGCTCAGTTCTTGACCTCACCCAGAAACTACACCTTCTGCAATGTCACTCCTATCTGGAGGTGGAGAGCATTGTTGAGTCTGAGCTGGCCCTAAAACTGGCTTTGGCCAACAGGCTGCAGGGAAAGTTAGTCTGGGCCATTCTAACCCTCGACACTGAAAAGGCTTGCCAGTTTCCACCCATTCTTTGAAGCTTGCCCAGATGCCATCAGTGCAAACATCTGCCAGGCTGCTGGAAAAACAAAACAAACAAACAACAACAAAAACCCAAATCTATCTGATGGAGCCCTTCCTGAGATGAGTGATTCCTCTCCAACCCCCATCCAACCTAGCATCTCTGTGGATGTGATAGCTAAGTCCCAGATGACAGCTGTTCAGCTGGCCCAGAATTGTGAGCTCAGGAAATTATTACTTTTAGCTAGTAAATGATGGGGCGGTTTGTTAAGCAGCCACAAATATTGATAGACTGGGTTTCAATTTAGACATCATCTCTTTGGCAAAGCCCTTTGTGGCACTCTTTTTATAGGCTTACCTCATATATCCCAGAGGTACTGATAGTTCAGGATTAGAGTTACCTGCATATTATCCCTGTTTTACACTAGATTTAATTCTTTTCATTTATTATTATTGTTTCAAAAAAAGAACCCAATGTTTACAGTGCTGAGGATGAAACCTCGCCTAACACGTGCTAGACATAGACTTTGCCACTGAACCATACCCCAGCCAAGCCTGTGAGAGGTGTGAAGGCAGGAAGGACTCTTGTTTTGTTTGTTTCTGAAGACAGGGTTTCTCTGTGTAGCCCTGGTTGTCCTGGACCTCACTCTATAGACCAGGCTCGAACTCAGAGATCCACCTGCCTCTACCTTCCAAGTGCTGACATTAAAGAAGTGTGCCACCACCCAGCTATCAGGACCCTGTTTAATTGCATAGTCCATAGATTCTCAGAAAATGTTGCTGAAGGAAGCGCGGAATGCAGAAGTGACTGCCTGTAGACTGTGTATTCACTTTATTTTTCATTGAACTGACCTGACTGATACACTTCCTTTGTTTATTTTTCTCACTCAACTCTGCTGCACTTAAAAGTCAAGAAACTGGATGTTTCCTTAACAACATGGAGTCTGAGCTTCCTCCTGTGCCGATGAGGGCTGACTGTACCCTTTGCATAGGGCAGTGCTTTCTGGCTTTAAAAGTCAGTCCTTCCCCTGGTACCCTCAATGCCCGTTGTCATTTAGTGTTGTTCTCTTGCAGACTGAATCTACAGTCTCTCTCACCCACTTCAGCTTCAAAGAATATAACTCAGAAGAGCAGCCAATAAACACACATGCTTATCTACTTCTGCCTTCAGTAAGCAAGTTGATGTAGGCAGCTCTGGCCTTCCCACGCATCACTAATGGTCCCTGACCCATCCCCTACAAACTGGTTGTTTTCTTTCTCTGTTCTAAGGACTTTCTATGATAATTCAGCTCTTTATCAGACTAAAATGAAGCAAGATTCTTAAAATCAAGGTAAGTTAGTTTCATGACGGCAGAAACTGTGTCTGGCTGAAGGCATTCTTACCCATGAGTGCTGGCAGGCTAGTCAGGGACATTATGCCAGTTTTCTGATATTTTCTCCTTTAATGGTGTTCTCAACACTCTCTTTAAAACTGCTGCTGTTGCCCTTATGAAGAATTGAAATAAGTTTTTAGCATCATGAGATAAGATTGTATGGTTTGAAATTTTGGGGGTTTCACTGTCCCCTCTATTTATAAAGCCTATATCTCAATGGTTGAGTTTTTCATGAAGCCTGCCTTCTACCACTGCAAATCCTGAGTCTCTAAAGAGGAATTCAGCCTGGCTGGTTGGCACTTAGCAGGAATGTTAACATGTCCACTGTTTACTCTGGCATCTGCGCTGACCCAGTATAGTTGATGCTGAACCAGTATTTAGAAATTTGAATTGATCAACCTTTCAACTGATATATAGGAATGGAAAATATTCTGGTTTCAGATCACATCTTCAGCTCCTTGTACTCATTTGCAAAACCAACAGGCTTGGCAACTTGGTAACAGTTACTGGCAAATTGGACTTATCAAATCTCATATGTAAATACCTGCATAATTATCCAATTCTGAGCAATTTTTATCACTGTGGTGCATCTAAGGTTTAGCTCACCCTGGTGTGACAGATAGCTAAACCTGTTCTTTGATTATTGAAGTGAGTTAAGCATGTAGAAATTTGATCTATTAGCTCTGATTCAATTGACTTCCCAAAGCCCACACACCTAACCCCTGACTGAGGAGCTCAACCATGATGATATAATCTGAGTCCACTGTTACGGATTCTGAGTAGGGAAGCAGGAACTGATCTTATCATCGCTAAGTTGGTTGTGTGAGAACTGTGATGCATTGGATAGTAGCCTTATCTTAGGTATAAGTAGAGTCCACTTTATCGGCCTCCTTGAGAAATGCCTGAATTTATCCCTGAAAAGTTTACTTTTGTATCACAAAAGTAGAATGTGATAATTACAGGAAAAATTTAATATGATGAAATGAAAGAAAGAAAGACAGACAGAGCCGGGCAGTGGTGGCGCATGCCTTTAATCCCAGCACTCGGGAGGCAGAGGCAGGCAGATTTCTGAGTTCGAGGCCAGCCTGTTCTACAGAATGAGTTCCAGGACAGCCAGGGCTACACAGAGAAACCCTGTCTCGAAAAACCAAAAAACAAACAAACAAACAAACAAACAAACAAAAAACAACAAAAAACAAACCGAAAGACAGACAGAAAGAGCTCTTCTTCAAATCTTTCCCTAACAAACATTTTCATCCTCTTGAAATGTATTAATGTAGCTCTCTCTGCCTCTGTCTTCCTCTTTATATTTTAATTAGTTTTAAAATGCCTACTGTTTTGTTTTGAAGCCAAAAGATGGGATGGAGGTCAGGGTGGGGACATGTTATCTTGGAGGAATGTGTGGATCTTATGTGGGTATCTTAGAGGTTGTTAAAATGACATGAATTAGCACACACCTTTAATCCCACCACAGAGGTAGGCAAATCTCTGAGTTTGAGGTCAGCACAGAGGGCAGCACAGAGAAATCCTGTCTTGAAAAGCAGAAACAAGCCAAAGCAAACCATGATTTGTCACTCCAACCACTGAGTCTCTTTCAGTTGTCTCTTTTGCCATTGAGACCTACTTTCCTAAATCCTGATTGAAGTAATTGTCTATGATTATAAAATTATTTTATGATTATACAATTATTTAATTTATGATTATAAAATTATATAATTGTCTATGATTATGAAAATATTTGGCTAGACATAAGTGACTCAAAAGTCACATGGTCCAAATAAGTTCCAGAGCCTTTCTTAGGCAATAAAATCATGACTTTTTCCTAATGGATTTCTGTGAGCTACGGATCTTTTATCTTCCTATTCTTAACTATGTCTTAAAGTTGAGGTTTCATAAAATTTGACATTGTGTTAGAGAGATTTTGAGAGCCTTTGAAATGAAGGAATAACCATTAGATTTGAGGTGTTTGGTGAATGGGATGAGGTTTACAAACGTGTAATTGAGCTAAGCTGAGGAATTGTGGTCACCAACTGGCAGTGTTTTTGCATTTGGATAGACAAGAGGGTTTACTCTAGTAGCAGATGCATGCCCCTAAACCTGAGTGCTTAACATATAAATGTTTATTTCTTACTATGAAAAGTGTATGCCTGGTCTGGTGAGTCTTTGAGGTTTGTTTCTTCCATCTGAGACCTGGCATCCAATATGCACAGCAGTTAAGTTTGCAGTGGTGTAGAGAGAGAGCAGGTGCAGGTGACATCTCCCCTCCAATGCCTCAGTGTCATTGACTCTAGAAATGACTCATGCCACTGACACCCACAGCCCATTGGCTTGCAGCTACCAGAGGGGAAAGCATAACTCTGCTATATGTTCATGAAGAAGTAGAGAACCAGATGGAAATGAGTTCAGCAAGTTTTCACAGTGACCCAGGCAAGTGAGATGTCCTTAGATTCCCTTCTTAGAGCCCCAGAGTCTAAATGTTTGATTTCTTCTTTTACATTTTAAGTTTTATTTATTTTTATTTCTTATGTACGTTTGTTTTCTTTTTTTTTTTTTTTTTTTTTTGCCTGCATGTATGTATGCCTGTGTGAGGGTGTCAGATCCCCTGGGACTGGAATTACAGACAGTTGTGAGCTGCCATGTTGGTGCCGAGAATTGAACTCAGGACCTCTGGAAGAGCAACTAATGCTCCTAATCACTGGACATCTGTCCAGTCCCTCCCCCCACCCTGATTTCTTCTTATAGTAGCTTTGGGGGTTAGATTACATTGTATGCAGTAGCTCATTATTACTTTGGGATTCTCAAATCTATTAATAGCAAAGGCACATGTTCATGTTGCATAGTGAAACTGAAAGCTCACAAGAGAATCAAAGACAGATAATCTTGTTTTCAGCATCTAGTGTGGCTTCAGTTGTTTATTTTCTCTGTGATAGTTTTTTTTTTGTTGTTGTTGTTTGTTTGCTTGTTTGGTTGGTTTTTAATTTAAATACATATTGAGGATAGGAATAATACTATCCTCATAGAGTTATTGGAACCACTAAATGAGGCAATTTGAATAACGTTTTTGGAATACTGCCCAGCATATATTAGGAGTTCACTAAGTTTATTTTACAGAGATTTTTTTTTTAAAGGTGACTCTTCTTGTATTAGCTTTGTAAGTGTCTACGCATAAGGTCTCAATGGGGTGTTATTGTTTTAATTATTGTCTGTCTTATTCCGGTTAGATAAGCTAGCCCAACTCATGCAAATCTCTAATCCACTAACACACAAAACAGAGTTATGTACATTGTGTGGTGGAGACTTGGGAGTGAACCTCAGTGCCTCAGATTTGTGCTCCATAAGCCTTGGCTTGGACCTTCCCTGGCCCCATTTTGGCTCCAACACCTGACACCTGAGATGGATCCTGCCTTTGGCTTCTTCAGGCTTCCTGAATCCTGTCTGGTTTTCCTGTTCTGAATTTCACTCATAGACTGACTAATTTATGGTACCTAAACTTTTAGGGAATCCAAATTAGGCAAGAGATTCAATCTCTACTCACAACTACTCCCGATTCAAGGTCCACCTCAGTTTCTGGTTAGCAAAGGAGCTTTGCTGGGCCCACTCTGACAACCAGGTAACTGAAGAAAGTAGAAGGGCGTGGTGTAGGCTACTGGGGCCAAAAGCTGAGGACTTTTGGTAATTAACTCCTGCTGATGACAGGGGGGGGGGGGTTTAAAAAGAGAAGCATAGTTACTTGGGCTCTTTCTCTTTGGCTTAGGGGCCTCTAGACAAGAGGCTCAGATTTCATTAACTCTTCATGAGCCAGATAGAAAAGAAAAGAAAAGTAGAAAGAGAGAAAATTTAGACATACACACAGAGATACATGCACACTGGGTGAAGCAGAAAAGGGCTGCACCAAACTTTAGTTTTGCTTTTAGCTTTTTATAGATTTTTGGACAAAAACTTCTCTATGTAAGAAAAAACATATCTCATAGATTAAAATATTACACAAAAGGGGAGTTACAGAAGGATGTCGATAGTAAGTTCAAACCAGTTTTTCATTCTATAAGCTCATTATAAGTTCAAAGAACTAGTTTCACCTGGCCTTGCTTTATCATAGTGCATATCTGTGGCTTCATCCTTACACTTGACCTAGAATGAATGTTTTTCCGTGATCACAAATCTGTCCCAAGCCTATTTTTCTTCTATTGCAATTATGAAAACTCATTGTCCTCCTTATTATGCAGCCTTTACTTATGATTCTATGAGGAGGGACACATTCTATTCTTGATTCTAATTTTATTACATCTTTCAGGCAAAACAACTAAAATCATCTCCTTAAGCTTTCTTCCTAAAATGATTTCACTCAAATCACGAATTCTATAAAGTTATTAATTCGTATAAACAGCATTAATTCATGAAAGTTTACCTTCATGTTGATCTACAGGGAATTTACCCAATATGATGGACTATTACTAAGGAAGAAATCACTCTAGGCTATAGGCACTGTGGGTCTCCCAGTGTCTACTCACACTGAGCCAAATCAATGAGGAGTATGGCAATGATAAACATGAGAAAGCACATCAGTAGCAAGAAATGATCCTGGGGCAACATCTCTGGGGTCATGCCTCACCATGCACCCATCACAACTGAGCAAGATGGTGGGCCATCTCCAATTAGCTCACATGCCCACTGTAGCTCTTCCTGCATAGCATTTCTCCAGAGCTTAGTGGCAGACAAATGTCAGACTCTTTCAAGGGACTTGGTAATTTAGATGTTATCTTGCCCTTATCATTACCCAAATCTATAACAGATTGCAGTGATAAGTCCTTCTGAGGTAAGTTCTTTCTAGGAGGTACATATAAGCAAGAATATTTTCCTCCATGGTTCAAGGATCTTCCAGGAGCTCTCCTGGAAACGTAAAGGAATAATCATAGCAAGCGAGGATATAAGAAACGGTATGTAGCTTCCAGATAGGAACTGTGATTGTCACCATGGTTAGATGAAGAAATTCCTGGAGCATTAGTGAAGATACCTTTGGGCATGTCTGCAAGAAACTTTCTAAAGAAGATTAACTCAGGAGGGAAGACCCACCCTGAGTAGGCAGCACCATGCCATGGACTGGAATTCAGACTGAACAAAGGAGAAAAAGGAACTGGCTGAATGAGTGCTGGCATCCACCTCTCTCTCTCTGCTGCAATTTCAATGGTTTCTCCCACCATGACTTCCTTGATAAGATACTGTACCCTCATACCCCGAGCCAAATCAAATCCCTTAAGCTGCTACTTGTTGGGTGGTCACAGGAAGCAAATACAGACACTATGAGGCTCCCATTTCCTTTTGCTTCTTGGTGAATCTAATGGGGGACTGTATGCATGGATGTGGATGGGTATGCACTAAGCAGGGAACTGAGTGGTTCTCACCAGGTGAATCTCATCCTCAGACCTTCTGCTCAGCACATGGAAGACAACATGCCTTCCATAAACCTCTATTCAACCTCTCCTTTATTTGTTGTGTCTCTTAGAAAAAGTGTTGTTTAAGTTTGGCCTCTTTTTTTTTTTTTTTTTTTTGACTCTCCCTATCTCTAGCTTTATCAAAATATAACTTGGTGCTTTTCCCATAAGCCCACAGTCTAAGCAGGAGACGCCAAGTTTCTGAGATTTATGTGGTGGCCAAGAGTTCTATGAAAAGATATGGTTACCCTGTCTCTGAAATGATGACAAATGCAGCTGCTGCCTGTTTTCTCCCAATCTGCCTTTATAATCTTGTATGGCAAACATACCACATTTGTCACTGACAAAATGAAATAAATTCTTATCTGTTGTTCTGGAAATGGATAAATTACCAGACAATAATTTCCAAACACTCGGGAAAAGGTTATACAGATCCCCAGTGCTAATCACAAGTGCAGAACCGATGAGGTTTTACAATTCCAATTTTATCTCTTCTCTGTGGGCAGCTTATCAAAACTTGATAGGGAGATCTTTGGAACTTGGCATAAGACACGGGCTAAGAAAAAACTATGCTATAGGGTTTGAATGTACAAAATCCACCCCTCTTAGACATTTATATAATGTAACAACTGACATCTGGTTATAAAATTAGCAAAGAGCTTTTTAAAAAATATATTATCTCCATGATGTTTTAACAAGATAATGTTATTGTTAGGTTATTTTCTAAAAAGGAAAAAATAAATCTCAGAGTGATGAGAGAAACCAATAGTAACCTTCAGGTTCAAGGCCCAGCTTTTCCCATAACCTCAATGGCCCCACTTGTGTTTCCTTTGCCTCCAGGGCAGGACTGAAGTCAGTTGGGGAAAAAAACCTCTCCAACAACACTGGGAGTTTTTTTTGTTTGTTTGTTTTGTTTTTTTCCTTTTTTTCATTCTTTGGGCAAAACTAAAGACTGCTTAATACCTACTGGTATCTTTTGAGGGGTACATGGGCTTGGTGAATTTTCTAGGGTGATAAGTGTTGTGTTCTCCCGTGTTCTATGCTCCCTGGCACTGTGGTGGTCACTAGGTCTTTGCTCAGAGACTGGAGCTTTCCGTTGCATGGTAGAATGTCCCTAGCTGTGACCCCAGACTCACACTGTAAGACCAGTATAGCATATAGCCTTAAAGGAGACATCAGATTCCAGGTTGCAACAGAAGGGATTTCTTTTCCAGATCAAGGCTAAACTGAGACAAGAGAAGAGGTGAATCTGCGGTTAACTTTCAATGTTTTGAGGTTCAAAGCAATTCACTCTCATTCCTGTACAGTATCTTCAAGTTGGTAATGTACTACCATGTCAGTCCATCTGCTCTGTGTATTTAAAACTAATTTCTTTTATGAAAATTCATTGTGTCAAACTGCATATGACTTTACATTTTAAAGATCATCCTAGAGTGTTGGGGTAAGGTGGCTCAGCTGGTAAAATGCATGCTATGTAAGCCTAAGGACCTAAGTGGAATCTCAACACCTACTTAAAAATGGAGGCATGGTGCTGTGTACTTGTAATCCCACTGTTAGGGGTGCGGAGACAGGAAGTTCCCTGGGGCTTGCTAGGCACCCAAGTTAGCCTGCTCAGTGAGCCTCAAGACCCAGCTCAGAAAGAGGCCATGTCTCAAAACCACAAAATGGATGATTTCTGAAGAATAACATACAAGGTTGATCTCTGCCTCCACTTGCACACTTACACACACATACACACACACACACACACACACACACACACTCACACATCTCCCAACACACACAGACATAACTACACTGAACACACACGTACATACAACTTGCACCAAATGTTCGAAGAGACCGTTTAACATGCACAGAATTTACTGCTTAGAAGGTTGACATTTTTCAAAGTGTGGAAGGCTCAGTGCTTGTTTTTATGAGGCTGCGCTTAGACAGGATCTCAGTCAACTGTAGCAGAGACACCTCCAGGGAGCCTAGAAAGTAAAGAATGTCTCAGGGCTGAGATAACTTTTAGAATCACTGCATAGACAGAGAGCTGAAACTGAGCTACAGAACCCAGCTTAACCTTTAGAGTTTAGGGCCAGAGCTGTGGAATGAGGGAGCAGCCAGGAAGCTGCCAATGGATCTGTGTTAGCATGAGACACAGCAGTGAGAGGCGTGCCTTGGACCCTGTGTCTCTCCAGTGGCTCCATCCTGATTCTAAGTCTAAAGTCAGTACCAGCATGAGACACAGCAGTGAGAGGTGTGCTTTGGACCCTGTGTCTTTCCAGTGGCTCCATCCTGATTCTAAGTCTAATGACCTGACAGGCAGGTCCTAAAGGATTTTGGCAGGTTGGGCAGATGGGAGTCCAGCATCTGTGACTGGAATGGGAACTGAGTGAAGCCCTCTATTTCATCCTGCCAACTGGGAGCATATCAAAGAACAAAGCTTGTGTCTCTTCTCTCTGTCCCACCCAGACACCCACCCACCCAAATGATGCTGTTTTTGTTTGGCTTCTTCTATTATCTTTAAAAAAAAAAAAAAGATTCTGTTTCAGAATGTATTTCAGTCACAGACAACAACAATAACAACAATAATGACAGTAACAAATTCTTTAAAAATACAACAATATCATTAGCACAGTAACATTTTAACAAGAATTTTTTTAGTAGCCTATCTAATGTTTAGATAATATTCAATTTTCCCCAATTGTCTCAGAACTTGGGTGGGAATGCAAATCCACTTTCTCCCAGTGGGATTCCAAATGGCGTCGTCTTGGGGGCTTGCAGCACCCAATGTCCCTCTGCTCTCTCTCCTTTCTCCTTCCTTGCCCCCTTGCTATGGTCCAGGCTTTCTTGCTCTTCTCTCTCCCAGAGCCTTGCATTCCTTCTGCTCCTATTCTTTCTCCATTTTCTCTCCTCTTCTACATTTAGACAAACCAGCTCACTGTGGTTCTGGTTCTGGCAGCCTGGGGTTTCTTTGCTGACTCAGCTTATTGGTCCCAGCACACAATCACTGGTCTTTTTGTGGTTTGTATAAAACAGGCAGTCAGTTTTAGAGGACCTTCTGATTTAAGTTTAACTTAATGGTGAAAATCCTTGAGAGTAAGTTCTGAACGTCACCCAGAGACTTGCCAAATCTCTTTGTTGAGCCCCTCACTCCTTAGACCTTGAGAAAAATTTTCATCAATCATTTGACTTTTCCAGGGTCCATTTGTATGAAACCAAACCAAACCAAACCAAACCAAACCAAAACAAAACAAAAAAAACAGAGTAGATCTCAATTTCTGAATCCAACCCCCTTTCAATTTTTGCTATCAGCTATTAGAAAGGAGAATTAGTTTCTTAGGGTCTTTTCAAAAATGGGGGTTTATAGGACTGGTAAGTTTCTGTATCTATAGCACAGTGAGGGAAAGCTATGCATTACACTAATTTATTATGTATGACGGCTTCAAAGAGAATAAGGACAAAGAAGCAGAAATGCTCCCTGACTTGATTAGTTCAATTATTATGTTAATCATGAGATGAAAATGCTAACCACTTTTATGAGATTATAGATTCAGACTTACTCCCTTCAGCCCATTGTGTAGTTATTTTTAAAACTAATTATCTAATTATCAATCTTTGGTTAATAGGAACTTTTTAGTTCTTTTGACCCACTTCTAACAATCTTGATGACTTTCTTGAATTCTTATATAATAAAATATTATAGATTTGGTTCATGTGATTCCTGTTCCTGGTCCCAGAGAACAACTGTCTCTCCAAGAATATTTGGTTTCTTGAGCCAGAAGTGATGTAAAGGATAATATGGATGCCACCTGAGACACATATTTTCTTAAAGTAATCCAATTTTTAATTATCATAAGGGTTAAAGAATAAAAAGCTATGACTGTTAATACAGAGCACATGAACTCAGCACCATGCCTTTCAAGGCCCAGAAGTGATAGACACAAGTAATATATTAAGAAAATTTGGAACCTAGACAGATGGTTCAGTTATTAAGCCCACTCACTGCTCTTATAAAGATTCAGTTCCCAGCAAACACATCAGGGCACTCCCCTGTAATTCCAGTTCCAGGGGACATGGCATCCTCTTCAGGTCTCTACTAGCACCTGCACACATGTAATGTACACACACACACACACACACACACACACACCCCAAAAATAATTCTTTTTTCTCAAAGAAAGAAGTTTGTGATGCTAATGACTATCAGCTAATGGCTGAGGGGCTAGGGCTTTAGGAGAAACACTTTTCTAGTATGGGTACATCCTCCTCCCCTTGCTTGTGCTGGGTAATTTCTCTTTCTGTTTAGGGTATGAACACTAACAGTTCTCAGCAGTCTGCATTCTAAGGCTTCCTTGGCCTCCAGGCTTAGCCTGCCCTGATGACTGTCAGAGAACTCCATACCAAGGGGCTCCATATATACACCCCTAACAATATGACCCATGCTGGATTAGCTACAAGCCATCTTTCAGGTCTCAAAGACCAAGGAAAGAACATAACAGCCTAAAGTGACAGGGAGCACACATCTCAGTGGCAATGCTCTGCCAAGATGTTCTGTAGCCTCCATATCTGCAGGGCTGCCCCCCCCCCCCCGG